>JAMPIV010006244.1:0-337500 GCA_024509875.1 Oreohelix idahoensis
TCGGAATTTTTGCTAGCTCCGCCATACTTTTCAGACAATATAATAATATACAAGCTAAATCTCTAACCAGTAAATACACTAAGTACTTCTTATGACTATAGTCTAACTAATTCTAACTAACCAGTTAACTAATTAATTATCACTGGCTGTGAAGATTCACCAACTTTTATCTGCAGGGACACTTTTAATTTTAAAGGGAATTTCACAATTTTTTCCCCTAATTTTATTTCTCCAACCAGGAGATCCTAATATTACTGTTGGGCTTATTATCCCTGGACAAGACCCCAATGTATGTAGTGGGTTTGATGGTATTGTATGATGGTGATATTACTAAATGTAATGTATGAGGCCAGCTGTGAAGGCTCCTGAGATAAAATGTAGTTGTGAATTGACAGAAGGCCTTTCTTGCTACCACTACGACCTCACACTCAATTTTTTTTCTTAATGAATGTGGCTATGTAAAATGTCTAGGGTAATGATATGTAATGTGGTGTGATAGTTATAGATACACCCACAGATATTTAAGCAGACTAATAATATTAACAAATGTTAAAATACACTGAACTAACTCACGTGTGTAAAATTTTTGATAGAATTATATTACATTTATTTGTTCTGGATCAAGTTTTATGTTGACCAGAACTTTTTAAAAAAAAAAGGATTTAAAAATTATGAAAGAAATGCATGTAATGTTACATAATAAATGCAAGAGTGTACATATATAAGTACTAGACTAGTTAGTTTTATTAAAATGTTCTAGTAGTCATCTACTTGGGAGGATAGTTAATGCTTGTGCTGTTGGGGTGGCCTCATCACACCTGTCTATATTGACTACACAGTGTCCAGTAAATTGCAGGAATTTTATGGGGTATTAGCAACTAAAAGGCGTTGGTGAACTTCCAGCAGACCAGAGGCTCACTCATCTTGCATATGTAGCTCTGGTGCTGAAATCTGGTGGTCCCACCTCTCCGTGCTGGCGGGCAATAATAGTGGTCTCTGTCACAACGTACTGCACAGATACACTCGAGTAAGATCACCAACTGAATGGACACCGCCTTGTTGACAGCTGAAACTCACAGCTCTGCAATCAAAGTATTGGCTATGTGTCAAAATTCTATTCTCTACCCACGTCTGGACACAACACGGACACAACAACCACATCATACAGACAGGTCAGATCTCTCTGACCAAACAGCACATTTACCATGGTGGTTTTACATCAGATAGGTCCTCCCAGACTATAGATTCTGAAAAATATTTATTAGTTTCCTTCCCTAAAAGTGGATAGGTAATATGTTTCATTATTCTCAACACTTGATCTGTCTTTCCTAACCCTTGTTGGAGTTTATGTATATTGTTGGTCCCTAGACCCTGACTTGGGCGGGGGGTCTAGAGCAAATCCCTACTTGTTTGTAAGGCTAGATTTCGATATGGCAGTATCAAATCACTCGAACATTAAACAATATTCAAAATATACAAAGAAATAATTTCAATCTTACCAGATTATGAATAAAGAACACAGAAATGCTAGCAAAACTCAGCTGAGCTGCTGGCTATAGTATGGCGTCCCTGAACTTATTTCACGTTCTTTCATTTGGAAATCACCACACTTTAAAATACTGTGTCTATCATCGAACAACTATTGAGGAATGGCCCCACTTGCGCGTCTGAGCGCCGATAAAATGATTGTCTGTGGCCAATCACTGCCTAGGTTTATTTGAAATTCAAATTTCCTACCCTAAAGTCATTTCAGTCATGCTTCAGTCAAGTATGGATGTTTATCTGTTAGTCTGTCCGTCTCTACTTGTTTTTTTTCAAAACGTACTTGATTTTTGAACCAACCTTTCTCTCCCCTCCAAAATTTTGTCGTTAAAAGTTATATTTAGACACAGCTCCCACCAATGTCCCTTCGCTTCCCTACTAAGTAGATTTGAACACCTGCGTCTCGAGGTCGTGTTTTTTTTGTGCAAATAGCGACACTTTTTATTCCATACAGTCTGTCGTTGATGTGAACAACACTGTCTTTTGTCATTATCTTCAATATTATCTATCCGTCTGTAAAATTAAGAACATATTAGTTCACTGCTCAGAATGGGCCATCCGGCCAGCTAATTTTTATATTCCTAACATTAATATTACGAAAAAGTTACTTTTTAATTTTTGTAATATTCCAAACATCTGCGTTTTGCCGATGAATTCAAATCAAAGGCTTGGTATCGCAAAAGCGACCAATAAATGACTGTGGCGTAACATATCCAAGGTCCCTTCTGTCGAGTTCCTTACTTTATGTCAACTTGGGAAACGTGACTTTTCTCCGTTTCCCCCCCAATTGCGTCTCCTTAGCCTTTCTAGTCTCACGCAATCTTTCCAGTCATATTTTTTCCTTTTTATCCGCCGTTCCCCTCCTGTCTAGCAAGTCAATTTTATGGAGGGTGATGACCCGCGGTCTGGGCGATCATGTACTATCAGCAGCCTACGCATTATGTTTTTATCCTTACATGTTATCTTTGGAGGTATTTTACCGTTGTATCTCTGTCAATTTCACTACAGTCCTCTTGCTTGCTACGAGTAAGCAGATCTTGGTTGGTGATGGTATTCGGCCAAAAGATGCGGTGAATTTTTTTTAGTCATGTTGTGTGAAAAGAGGACAATTTTGACATTTCCTTCTCTGTGACTCTCCAGCATTCCGCACCATAGAGAAGCACAGAAAGCACGCAACTCTGGTATAATCTTAATTTTGTGCTTGTGCTGTATTGGGAGGACTTCCAGGTGTTATTTAGGCTAAAGAAGGCTGTTCTTGCCTTATTCATTCTGATGTTGATGTCTTTGCCTACCCCACCGTCTGGTGTTACTATGCTTCCTAGGTATGTGAAGGTATCTGTCTGTACCAGTTGCCGATTCCTTACTGATATGGGCTTAGGGTTGCTCACATTGAGCGTCATGACCTCAGACTTCTTTAAATTGATGTTCAAGCCCACCTGCTGACTAATTTTATTAAGTCTATCCGTTTTTTCCTGGATGTGTTGATGTGAATGTGCCAGCAGTGCAATGTCATCTGCATATTCCAGATCTTCCAATGTAGAAAATGTAGTCCATCTTATTCCTCTTGGACTGCCCTCTGTTGTCTGGCGCATCACCCAGTCTATGACTGTTAAAAATAGAGTGGTTGATAAGGGGCATCCCTGTCGTACTCCTGTCTTCACCTCGAAGGTTAGATTGCTCTGCCCAACACTACACGTAAAGTTGGCATAGAGGCTTTTTATGATTGACACTATGCAGCTTGGAATTCCATAAGCCCTCAGTATTTTCCATAAACTGTCCCTATGTATGCTGTCAAAAGCCTTTTCAAAATCAACAAAATTTATGTAAAGCTGTCTTTGCCATTCTGAGCACTGCTACAATTATTCCTTTCTTCCACTCTGATGGTGTTGTCCCCGTTTTCCACACTTGTGCAAATAGTGGTTCTAATAGTTCTGCTGCTAGCTCAGGGTCTGTCTTAAATAGCTCTGCATTTAAGTTATCATGGCCCGGAGCTTTACCGTTCTTTAACCCTTTGATTGCTGTGATGATTTCTTCTTTTCATGGAATGTCTGTATTTACATCTAGATCGTTTTCAGCCTCAGGAACATTCAATTGTGTCTCTGGTATTTCCTTGTTCAGCGTTTCTCTGAAGTGCTCTGCCCATCTTGTTTCCTGTCCCTCTGCTGTCTTGATGAGATTTCCTTGCTTATCTCTTACTAATGTAATATTGTTTGCACCTTGTTTTCCGCTGATGAATTTAGTTATTTTGTATACTGTGCTTTGTTCATTTCTCAGTGCTGCCTCTTCTGCCTGTTTTGCAAGATCGTCTAGGAAATTCCTTTTGTTGGCTCGGGTTTGGCGTTTAACTTCCCTGTCCAGCTGGCTGTACTGTTCGCTATATAGTTGTTTTAACCTGGGGGACTTCGCTTCTGTTTTCTTTCTTTTCATTTCCTTTCTCATCTTTATGGTGTTTAGTGTTTCTGGTGTTATCCAGTCTTGCTTCTTCCTTTCCTGGAATCCTAAGCATGATTTGCTACTTTCCTTATATATTGTTGAAATGGTGTTGAAATTCTGGTCTATATCATCAGTCAATGTCTTTTCCTGGCTTTTGGCAAATTGATATCGTTTCTTAATGTCGGCCGCAAAAGCTTTTCTGGTAAGGGGGTCCTTCAATTTGCTGATGTCAAACCTTTTCTGTGTAGTTACAGTTGGTCCAGCCCTTCTTAGTTTCACTTTCAGTTTTGCTACTACTAAATGGTGATCACTTCCCACGTCTGCACCTCTTCTTACCTTCACATCTTGTAATGCATGTCTCCATCTGCCGTTAATCATGATGTGGTCTATCTGGTTTCTGTCCCGACCATTTGGTGATTCCCATGTTAACTTGTGAATTTCCTTATGTGGGAAAAGTGTTCCTCCAATGACCAGGTTGTTAATGCTACAGAAACTTATTAGCTTATCCCCATTTTCGTTTGCTGTTCCGCTGCCGCATTTCCCTATTGTTCTTTCATTATATGTATTGTGTGTACCAACTTTCGCATTGAGGTCTCCCATTACTATAACAAGATCATATCTAGGTGTGTCTTCCATTTCTTTCTGCAGTTGTTGATAGAATTCATCCTTGACCTCCTCATCGCTATCATTCGTTGGTGCGTAGCATTGTATTATTGTAGTGTTGGTGAATCTCCCTCTCAATCTCAATCGTATCAGTCTGTTGTTGATGGGTTTCCATTCCAGTAATGTCCTTTCTATCCCTTTCTGTAGAATAATGGCTACGCCTTCACTGTGCTGTCCCTCCTCTCTTCCAGAGTAAAGTACTGTTTCTCCTGTTGCTGTTTTAACTTTTCCTGCCCCTGTCCATCTGCTCTCACTTATCCCCAGGATGTGTAACCTATAGTTTCTCATTTCTGCCGTGACCTGTCTTAGTTTACCTGTCTCGTACATTGTCCTGACATTCCAAAATCCTATTCTTGTATCCTGTTTTGCGGTCAGGACATCCGTTTTCATGTCAGTGGCTTCCTTTCGGCTTTCACCACTGACAGTCATACGAGCCACAGACTCCGAATGTCCATCCCGCAGCAAAGTTTGTTCATTTGATGTTGTTTCCGTAACTTCATTATTTTTTTACATAGACAGGGGCCAGATAAATTACCGCAGAAGAATTTGTGCCGTCATGATGACAAAGAGCATGACATAATTATTTCCAGCCATGTTTTAGCGTGCCAACGGGCTGATCACCTGTTTGCTAGTCAATTTGATTACGGAAACAACGGCAAATGGATTAATTTGTTGTTGCCCTAAAGACACCACTAGGCGTGATGGGATACAACGGCAAAGAAATCAATTTGTTGTTGCCCTAAGACGCCACTAGGCGTATTGGCCACTGACTGCTTTGTCGGTTGGTGGCTAAGGATGGAAGAAGAAGAAGAAGATGTTTTAGCGTGTTACTGGCTCGTATATCATGTGGAAAAAAATAATACAGGAACAGACTTAATATGGAGTCAGACCTGCAACTTAAAATATCGTCTTTGTGACAAGGCACTCGGAAGCTTACGGCTGCGAAACTACATCCACCATTCCAACGAATTATCAACTGTTTCCGTACGATTCCTGAAAAAACTTTAAATAAGTCAATAAATAAAATGATTACTAAGTCACATCTTTAATAAACGCACACTTATTTTTGCTGTATAATAAATGTTCGAAACACAGTCGCGTCACGCTCCAGTCTACCCTGCTCTAAATGGGTACCTTACTCTGCTCTTAAGTTAGGGAGGACAAAAGCAGCGATAGAAAAGAAAAGTTACCCCACCTCTCGAAGCTGGACTTAGTAAAGTGAAATCTCTAACATTTCACTCCCTTGTGGCAGTATCTACTATGGGACTACAAATAACTTTAATAGATGTTCAGATGTGTACTGTATGCACAATACACCTGGCGCAAAACTAATCCTGTAAAACTTTAATTTTACTCATGGCGCAGCTTTTGGGTGTTAAGCGGGCCGCGGCATTCATAAGGTTGAGAACCGCTGTTCTGGATTATTTTCGACCCTACTTCCTTGTAGATGGATAAAAGAACCAGTCCAGTTATCTACACCTGGGGTTCTTTGGCAAGCAAGTATAAAAGATAGACAGACAAGTATAAAAGATAGACAAGACTGAGCAAAATGATAATCGTACCGACGCTGCCCCGATGGTCTTACGTTGGTTGGCTTTTTTTTTTTTTTAAATTACATTTTGCCGCATTTTGGCGATTCGTTTCTTTCCACCTAGATACATGGTCCGTCGGTTATATAAGGGTGTATGTCACCAGGAAATTCTACGAAATATGTTTAATTTTATCTGAATAAAAACGTGTCAGTTGGGTCCTCGTGTCAGATTTTATTAATGTTTGTAATGTCTTTAAGATACTGCCAGATAGCTCATACTTATGTCCTCTTTCCCACAAAGTGTTTGCGTTTATTGGGAGGGGGTAATTGGTTTATTCGTATCCTAATCTGTCTTTATTTTTTTCGAGTGTGTAATGCCGTGTCTAAGATACATTTATTAATACGTTCTGCCGGGTTGTCATTTTCCGCTGTTTATCCCTTTATGTATGAAATTGTATATGGCTGTCTGATGTAAAATACAGAACATAACTTGAAAGATGCAAGACAAAAAAAAGTATCTTGTCCTCTAATGGTGTATGCTTGAATAATAAAATTGAACGAACGTGTACACTGTCATAGTTTAATCTGCCTTGTTGTTAGTTCATCGTGTTGTGTAAGCTATATATGCAGTAGAGCTTTCTTGTATTATTTGAGAGGTGTAAGACAATGAAATCTATAAATTCTGCATTATATATTTATAACAACGAAGCTATACTGTAATTTATCAATAAAATAACTTGTTAGGTGTTAGACTGAAGAAGGCCCTATCTTTTTTTGTTGCTACTATGGCGATGTATGCTGTTTCATGATATATAAGCAAATATATAAACTTGTCACAGATAACTTAAGCTTTCATTGTTTATAGAACTTGTATATTTAAAACAAGGGAGTTTGGCAAAATGTTGTGTTGTTGTTGTTTTAATGAGGTGATGGGTGGAGAGCGGGCACTTAACAGCTGACCGTTATTGCCTCTTCTCGTTCCATCTTAGTTTATCCTGGCAAAAGATTCCACTTCCTTGTTTATATGCTGTAATACGATCAGAGTTTTCCTCTTTCATCTTGACGTTCATTGGTTCGTTAAACCAGCCAATTGCTATCAAGGAAGTGAATTACGAATTTCTTCAAACATTTCCACCGTTCAACAGTGTTGCTAACTCGTTGACTTTGTAACTATATCCGGCGACGTTTTTGTCCAGTCTGCTAAACGTAACAAATTTAGCTACTTTTCATATCACTGTTAGCTACATATAAAGAGATATAGCTACTTTAAAAAGTACCTTACTTTCCTACCAATGGCCCGTGAAAATGTTTAAATCTGAGATCCGACATGCCAATACAGATTATCTCCTGTGTGATATAAAAGGCATGGTGACTGCCGTAAACAATTATAAAAAATATTATAATGAAGGAATGGACGGAGGATTGGAACAATAGCCTGAATGACAGACACGCCCATAGCTTTTGAAAGACGGATATGTCAGATATTCAGAGAGCAAAAAATACCGTGCAAATTATAAAAAAAAAACTGATCAGATTGCAACCAGGAAACTGATACTTTATTATACATGAATCCTACTGCGTAACGTGTCTTGAAAAAAAAAAAAACCCATAGTACATTGCTGGCTAACATGCAAGAAACATAAACAATAATGAATACCACTAACAGAATACTTAAATGCACAAAACTCACCACCCTTATCACTAGAAACTGATAAGTATTGACCCGCATAGTGTGCCCGTGTCAGTTAAATGTGCAAGTAGTTATCTTGATTTTTTTATTACAAAAATAAATTTTTCAATGTCATTCAAGTGGCTACAGGCCTTCCGCCTGAGATGGAGATTCTTGATGTTACCTAAATTTTCTTACCAGGTTCGTTCTTACCCTTTTTAGGTTCAGTGAGAAGCAAACAGTCATATAGTGGTTTTTAAATTATCCAACTGTAACTTTCCAAACAGAAGAGGAAGGCAAAGAAAATCCTGGGCTGATAACATCAAAGAATGGGCAGGACACGGTTTCTCCACACTTGTACGCATTGCTGAGAATAGAGAGCAGTGGAGGACCCTGTCTGCTGATGCTTCCACCATGGCACCCCTACGACCCATGACGGGTTATGGGTTGAGATGAGATGATGAACTTTCCAAACAGCAACTTATATAGAGGAGTGAAATGCAATAGTTTCAATCAGAAGTTTATTGAACGTAATTCAACAAGAACTGGTATTTACACAATGTCAGCATTTATATACAATAAAGCTTCCGGTTACAACTTCCATCCATACAGGAAAAAAATGTGTTTTTCCATTTTTCAATTCCAATTTAAAAATTCTTCAATGTTTCCTTCACTTCTATGCAAGGCGAAATCAGAGGAGGAACATTTAAATTAATCTTCACAACTTTATTGTAGAAATGTTACTTGCTAGCTTATCGATTTCTGCCTGCATTTAGTTTTGACTTCTACACTTCATAAAATCATTTCTAGCTTCTAACGAGGCATACGATAGGCATGATCGTGTACTTACGCTTAAACAAAATCTCAGTAAGTTATATCCAAAAGAAAAAAACTGATCCTGATAATCTCAAAGACGAAACTCGAGCCAGGGGACTTATGCTACAGTCCGAGGTGCGCCCCCATGGTCCGGCATCACTCAATTAAAATAGCGTTTGTGCATTCTGGCTTGCCTAAACACAATGAATGCCTTGCAAATCTTTACCTTTTCTCGCATTTTTCCGCCTTTTATACACCTCCTTCTTTTTCCCGCAATTTTACACACGTCTCGCTCTTTTACACACGTCTCTTTTTTTCGACATTTTACACACGTCTCTCTTTTTCGACATTTTTCACACGTCTCTCTTTTCCACCTAAACAATGGAAAAAACCCAAGGATCACAACTCTCACTTCACACTTCCCCCCGCATAACACCCATTCAATATTATTTTCCGGGACTGCTCTACGATGCCCGCTTACAGCCGTGACTGCTAACTGTAACTTTCCTCCTTCTAAATAGTATTATAGCACGTATAATGCTAGTTTAGGCCAGCCGGTCACAATAGGGAGCTACGCAACATATTAAAATGGTAAATTACCAAAAACAAGAATCAACATATAACAACTACAAGAGCAGATGAGTAATGTTGAACAAAACCAGTAAGAAAATAATATACAGCATAGCATTTCAGTACAAAATCAACAAATGTAATATACTACGATATATATCATATATGAAGTAAATAACAAAATATACCTAAATTATAATATACGTGGGGTTGAACCAGGCATTCCGTGCACAAGGTAAACACCACACACCTTATGCACTGGCCAAATAATCAATAAGTAAACCATTCATTTATACTCGTAGACTCATAGTGATAGATCATTGCCTTATGAAGTTTGAAATTTTGCTGTTTATCATATGCCAGATATCCAGAATTCTGTTGAAGACATATTCTAGCTATTCTTGATTCGACAGTTTTGATGGTGCGTAATCAAGTACGGTTTATTAACAGCTATTCTCTGTTTTAATTTATCAGCATCACCATCACTTCCCTTTGCGCTCCTTACAGAGCACGGAGCCACCATTGCAGTTTGCCTCCCCCTGGAAGCTTGCGCCAAACTGCCACATGCTCTTGCGATGGTGGTTTCTGTGGAAATTTGTTTTACACGATGATGTTGCCAGCGCACACCCCCCACCATGTTCAACCTCATTTTAGTCGCCTTGTACGATCGCAGTAGCCTGATTCTTTCTTCGTCTTTTCAGAGACCCAAGGAAGCTACAAAGACCAGTTTGATTAATGATCCATTTCATATCATAAAGTGGGACCCAAAGATGCAGCAATAGAGAATGCAGTCAGCGACCCATAGCTTGACTGCTTGCGTCAGGGTCAGCGAACCAGAGCTGACCAAGACCCTACTCCACCTCCACGTGGTGGTCCTGGAAACAGGCTGCATCACTGCAGTCTGGCTGAGAGAGTAGGGATCGAAGAGGGAAGGCAAACCTGGTCCCAAAAAATGCCGTGCTGAAGTCGGATGTGTCGGCCGAAAGACGCAGATATCGCAGCTCCGGTGTAAACAGGCACAACGCAACCAACATCCTTTTCAGGACGAACGAGGAAGAAGAAGAAGAATATCATAAAGTATTTATTGCTTTATTACAATTTATCTTTGATGTGCAAGTGATCAGTACGGGCATTAAGTAATTATAATTTAAACGTTCTTTGATGATATTAGATCAGAAGTTATGGGCATGCATTCACATGAGCTGCATGCTAGAAAAATATTTAAATGCGGATTTAACGCCGTTTATTTGCCATGTGTTGTGTACAGTTTAGTCGCATTCGTAATTCTTAATTGCTTGTTGATTTAGGTTCAGTCTTAAACCGTTTTAAAAAAAACATGGAACGTTCACAAGTCACGTCACTATAATTCTTAAAATTTCTAGTCTCATTGTCTATAGGCTTCAACCCTAAAAAAGGGGTATTATCTAAACTGTAAAAGGCAGTGTCACACCCATATATTAACAATTTTAAGATTTGTGTGTATCCTTCAGTAACCGAAAAAAAAAGAGAAGAAAGCGTCTTGTAATGACAGCCGAACATTTGCTCCGGTCCTGCCCACCTTACAGCAGTGAACGGAATGGCATATGGCAACAACCCACTTCTCACAACGAAAAACTGTTTGGAGATGGCAGGAACCTTGAGCTGGCTACTGCCTTTATAAGAGTCATTAATGTAGAAGTCTGAGGGCGAACAAAGAAGAAGAAGAAGTAATGAGATATTGTTGATAAATTATCTAGTCATCATCATCGTCGTTGTCATCATCATAATCATCATTTTCCCTTCAACCCCCCAAGGAGCACGCCTTTAACCAAAACTTCCTCTCCCATGATTTCAGCCAAAGGTCTTTACATGCCTTCTTCAGTATTTTTTTTTTCTGCATCCAGTTCTCTTTTTTCATGTATTTTTTCGATCCACGTCAACCACTTTTATCGTGGAGATTCCAGAACAAGGTAGTATTGGTGGATGAAGTTGTGTTTCCGCCTTTTCATTACAGTGACAGTTATGTTTTTATAAAGAACCAGAAGTTCGAGCCTGTACTCTAAGGTGGAAAAACACAATCGTGGACATGAATGGCGAGCACAATTGGAGCTCAGAAAAGTGCTGTTGCATGAGATGTTACATAAAATATGCTGCTATAATATAGTGTCGTTTTCATAACTTGAATCTAAAATATTTCAACTTCATGACAGTTAGTACCATAACAAACGTGTGTGTTTACGTGTGAGATTTATTTGTTTATCTATTTTTTTTTTTTTTGAAAACTAGAGTGCAAGCACGGGTAAATCTAGGTACTGTACTTCAAATGCATCCTCTAGCTACAAATAATTTTTAAGCTGGCAACACTGGTTCAGTGTCGTTTTTGCCTTACAGAAAAAGCTCTCTGGATAATGTTCATCGATTGATTGATACTGATTACGAGAAGCGGATATTTATTTATACAGGAGATAGTGACTGTTTAATGGGGGCAATATGTAGGAAAATACTCAAGGTAGGCGTTGTAGTGTGCACATTCTCCCATTTCCGCCGTTCTTGATCAGTGCTGAAGTATAATGTGTTTCTTAAAATTTCTTTTCTTGACTGAGGTGATTGTACCAGTGACACTAGTTTTCATGTATTTAGAACAGGATTTCTTAACCTGTGGTCTACTAACCCCTCAGGGGCCCATTAATGGAATCTAGGGGGTCTGTGTACGTAACCTAAAAACTTAAATTTTATTTTCACCAAAATTGTTACGCGAAAATTAGCTTAGATTTTTGCATTTAAATAAATGTATTTTTAGAGACTGTTTTTGCATTTCATTACGACTGTATATAAGCTTAACGATTTTACTTTGCAATAAAATGTATTATTTGTATGCACACATTTTAATTATGCGTCTATTTACATTTTGTTCCTAAGCAGGGGTCCGTAGCCTTCAGTCATAGGTCAATCAAGGGGTCAGTGGCACAAGAAAAGTTAAGAACTCCTGCTTTTGAGAATCCTTTTATGTTAATCCGAGATACATAGCATGTAGATGGTTCTATTAATACACAGCAGTCTCCACGTGGAACTGAGAAGAGAGCACCTTCGAATTCCCATAGAGAAGTACGTATTTTTGCTGCACCTCTTTCGTTGCTTGCGTGAACATACATGAACTTTAAAAGAATTTAATCTACTGGCGATCATTAATAAGTAACTAGCAACAACCCTCCAAAATTGGCAGGTTTTTAATTATAGTGTATTGTTTCTGTTACACGTATTACATTGCTGCTTCTTCTATAGTCTCGCTTGCTCGCTGTGAATGACGCGATCGTCTCTTCCTTTTAGCCATCTTATCATTTTGGTCCATAATAATAAGTCTGCAATACTTTAAATTAAAATTTTGTCTTGAAGAAACAATCAGAAACTTACATTTTAAGGTTATTTTTAAGAAAAATGATGAGTTAAATACGTTTCCCGAATGAAACTGGACAGAAGAGTATCTTGATTGTCTGTTGATTTAATGCACACCGTCACACTTTGCTATTTTCGCTAGAGTACATATAAGGGGAAACAATACAATTATTGTCTAACTTTCAAACACAGTTGCACCCCCTTAGCTGGGCTCGAAAGTTAATGTACTCTCTCGAAAATATAAAAAAGTGCGCAAATGACGGTGTGCAAAGTGTGACAGACCGACCGACCGAAGTATCTTACGATGGGAATTATGGTATTGGATTAGCGATCACAAAGCGGTGATTAGTTTGCTGTTCACCGTTCCGGTTTGCTTCAAATACTTTGTGAATTTCCGTTATCCGATTTTTCTAACGGGATCAATTTTTTATTTTATTTTATTTGCATGGTCATGGTTCCTAGATTAATTTTATTTATTCCATCAGCCCTGTACCATAAATAACCCCAAAGCTCTGCCAGCTAGAAAGTTACTTTTGAGCATTTGGTAAGACAGCTCTCTGTATGGGAAGTCGTAAGCAATATATATAAAGAAATATGCGTTTGACAAAGGAAGAATCCCGTATAAGCTAGCAAGTAATACGTCAAACATTACAGGAAAGAATTATGGTGTTCTCTTTTTGCTTTATGTCCTAAGGGACGGCATCATTGCTTTTCTATTCCCTTCATCTTCAGTGGATCTTTGTAGTCAAACATATCTGGATTCATTGGTTATGAAACCACAAAGCTATCCGTCAAAAATGACGGGAGGGGGGAAGAAACTATATATATATATATATATATATATATATATATATATATATATATATATATATATATATATATATATATATATATATATATATATATATATATAATATATATATATATATATATATATATATATATATATATATATATATATAATATATATATATATATAATATATATATATATATATATATATATATAATATATATATATATATATATATATATATATATATATATATATATATATATATATATATATATATATATATAATATATATATATTATATAATATATTATATATATATATATATATATATATATATATATATATAAAGGTACCAACAGTGTAATCTGAGTAATTGATTAAAAGCTCTTTTATCACAAATTATTTGTTGTTGACAATCTAGTATTCAACTAATTATCTCCGTGCTTTGTTGAATTTCACGAAAAATGCTAAAATCACATGAAATTGACTACGTTGAAAGACAGTCCTCGTCTTTATTCTTCCTTCTTCTTCCTCGTTCGTCCTGAAAAGGACGTTGGTTGCGTTGTGTCTGTTTACATCGCAGCTGCGATATCTGCGCCTTTCGGCCAACACACCCGACTTCAGCACGGCATTTTTTGGGCTGGGTTTGCCTTCCCTCTTCGATCCCTACTCTCTCAGCCAGACTGCAGTGATGCAGCCTGTTTCCAGGACCACCACGTGGAGGTGGAGTAGGGTCTTGGTCAGCTCTGGTTCGCTGACCCTGACGCAAGTAGTCAAGCCAAGGGTCGCTGACTGCATTCTCTATTGCTGCGTCTTTGGGTCCCTGTAAGAAAGTCCTCGCCTTTATAACGGCCTGTGATGATTTCGGCATCTGTGAAATTGTTTCGAAGGGCCTTTACAACTGAACATGCGCCGTCCAAAAGATCGTTATGTGCAATAATGTTTCTGAGCAGCATGATGAATTTGAAGATTCAGTAGATGTGGAGGCATTTTATATGGACACTGTTGATTCAGAAACTAAACTAGGAAATGAGTGGCATCGTAGGAGTTTTCAGTAACCATCGAGTCAAGCGTCAAAGTAAAAGAATCCGAACACATGAGAAATTGACTTGTTGAAGAAATCGCACACCATTGTGCTTTCCATGTTACTCACACCGTCTGATGTACGAGAATATTTATGTATTTAGAAAAATTAAGCCCTTTGCCTTAAATCTCCAGTCGACCCAGCTGTAATGGGTACCTGACTCTGCTCATGGGTTAGGGTAGGCAAAGCTAGCGAGGAACGTGAACCTAGTATAGAGAAGTCTCTTCACTTCCCTTCGGCAGTATCTGATTATTGGACTACCTTTTACTATTTATAGATATCTAAAAGTCATTTTGTTAGTTCAGGCTGACCACAGCTTTCTTCAAACATGTTCAAATTTATATGGAAAGTGTACGAAGAAGAATAAGGTATAGGTAGTACCATATCAGATACTGCAGTAGAGAAGTGAAGTGTTGGTGACTTCGCTATAATAGGTCTCACCTTTATGAGTTGAGGTGACTAGTTCCCGCTCTCATTGCCTTTCCCTTCCCTAACTTGACAGCTGGGTAGACTGTACCATGATGCTATCTGATTTAAAACCCGATAACTTTTGCCTCAAGAATGGGGAAGAAAGAATTTCTAAGGTAGGAAAATTTCGGAGTAACCTTAGTCCCGCCGACATTGAAAGTGGGAAGTTCCGAGGATTAAAGATGCCTCTTGCGCGTTCCCTGAGAAAACCCATGAGCTACCTTACTAAAATTCACGTTATTCGTGAACTGCATAAGATGGGAAAGTCATATTTTGTATTTGAACCGAAGTTAATATTTTTAAAAATTATCATTTAGTTTACATCTCCGCTGTATTCGTGGAAGCATATTTGGAGTCATCCTTATATGACCACCAGCTATGCACAATGCTGCTATTTACATACGCGGAAGTGAAACTCTGTCTGTGAGGCTAATTATACCCTCATTGACTCTTGAAATCATCCACACACTTTCAGTGATTCCGCTTGTGTCATGTATATTGACTTCAACTCAGAAAAGCCACAGGAAAAGCCTAGATCTACAGTGCAGATAATACCAAGGAGTTTTCAACTTGATATTGGTTGCAAAAGCGCGAGAAGCTCAGCATTCCTAGTGTCGTAGATTTTTTGATAGGAGAATTAAGACTTGGGTTGGTCCCTTCTGATTAGATTTGAATAAGTGATAGTCACAGTGAGAGATAGTAATAGCAATAGCTTTCCACGAGTGAGATGGTAGACTGTGATAGAGGCTGTCTCTGAAATCGAGAAATCTTCTCTCTTTCACCTATCTTCTACGACAGATTTAGCGGAGTCAGACAGTCTAAACACACACACACACACACACACATATATATATATATATATATATATATATATATATATATATATATATATATATATATATATATATATATATATATATATATATTCTATCCACTCACGTGCACGCACATACAAGACGACAGTTAGACGTACAGACGTGGGGAAACTATAACAAATGATTATATAGATATTCTAGAACGAGCTGACCAACACGCTGATTAAGTTTAAGGGCAGTTTTAATTAGCATCTAAAATCCCATCACAACACATAAAATTACATCAAAGCATATACAAATAGTCATAAAAATCAAGGAATTTCTACAAGAAATGATAGACCCACAGTTATGATCTTCCCTCGATGTTTAGCCCACAGTCCCGTTAGGAGAACGATGATAGCCCAAAGAGTCACAGATACATATGATTTGGGTCTAATATTTTCCCCTTTTGAAGGTATGACCTGACTTTGATAGCAGTATCTATTCTAAGGAAAAATATAGTTTAGCAACAAAATCTTGCATAAGGAAAGTTACAAAGTGAGCGAATCAAACGAAGAACATCCTTCAGTCTACTTTCACTCGGTTCTTTCATCAGGGCCCTGACTCACACAACCTTACCTACAATCGTGCTGTGGTTCGCCGTCTGGCGCAAGCCTTAGTGTACACTTCGTTTAATCTGTCTATCTGTAGATGAAGCGGATACCCAGCTCTGCAGTTATTGGTTTCATTCAACGTGTCCGGCGAGCGTCCTCTTCAGGCGATCGTTCTTTCTTTACAGATTTAAGTTAAGGAGTGGACGACCAAGAACATCTTACACGCTCGATGTTTTCCTCAGATGTTCTTGGTCGTCCACTCCTCCCTTTATCCATCACTGTCCCTGTCTCCATAAATTTCTTGTGCCATGCACGAATTGACGGACGTGACGGTGGATCTCTTCCATACTTAGTTCTGTAGTTTCGCTGAGTCTGCCTATCCGATTTTGTTTCAATAAACCATGATACACATTGTGCCTTCTCTTGAGGAATAGCCATTTTTAAGGGGTTCATTTAACAGTACCTCTTTCCTCAACAGGGTACCTGAAATACGATAAAGGTATGTGATTAAAAACTTTGATAACCACTGAGTACATCGAACAAATCTGATTAAGATATCTCATCAATTGCCTTTGTAATAAATTTGTTAAATTGTAAAGAGACTTTATGGACACCCTGTATATCAGTGGCACAAATGTAGCGGAATTTTATAAAATAAAAAGAGTTGTAAACGAGAATTAAGAACCAACATCCACGAGCTCTTTAAATAAAAATAGTTGTCACAGCTTGAATTTTGTTGTAACGGATGATGTAAGAACATTAGTGAAATCGGTTCTTGGTTCGGAATTATCGAAAGATTGTTCGTTTTATTCTCTGGCTCATCAAAGCGATGGAATGTAATAACTAAGCATGTAGATTTGTTTAACGCTGGCGCCAGAAAATGAGGAGTATGACAAAGCTAAACGAAACGGTGTCATTGACGGTGAGAGCTGCAGTGAGAAAGAATGTCTATTTTTAACTCTCTTTGCCGTTCGGTCAGTTTGTCAGTTTGCTTAGTGGAAGTGTGACTGTCTAATGTTCACATACTTTATCTTTACTGCGTTGTAGTTATGACCCCTTCCTCCCCCCCCCCCCCCTTTTTTTTTCTTTCTAAAAGGAAGCAGAAACGTTTAACAATTGAACTGAAGGTTGTAATTTTAAAGAGACTTCCAGATGGAAAAAGCTGGTCTTGGCTAGCCAATTTGTACGACTTCGGAAAGTCAGCCGTAACAAATACTAAAAACAACAAGTAAAAACCTTTACATTTCGCATCGAAACTGGACTCAAATAATTGGTCTCCGAAAGCAGAGGTATCCGCAGCTCTAGAGACTGCTATGACTAAGCAAAGGCAACAAATTGGATGTTGCCCAAATGAACTGCTCTTGCTGAAAAGAGTGACAGACTGAAAACAAAGATAGGAAGTTTAAAAACGGTGCTGTTGAAAGTTTCATTTGTTCTGTTAGCAATTAATAAAAGGACGTTAAGTACAACTTAGTGTTTATTTTATTATTATTAATTTAACTCTCTTCTTTAGATCCAGAACAGTAATTTTGATACGCTTAAAAAAAAAAAACACGAACAAATCAGAAGTCCGAATCAACCTGGTCCCAATCAGTTGTCATTGTCATTAGCTTTTCGTTGTGTTAAAATCCAGAGACAAACTCTACTGCAACGCATAATCAAAATTATTGACGTATCACAGCGCTCCTATTTTCTGCAATAGCTTATTTGAGAGTTTTTGTTTCACAACTCATCACCTTCTCGGAAAACACTTCAGCATTTACATATATCAATCAATATGATCAATAGTTCAGCGATCTGGGGCGCACGAAGTTAAAAATAGCGTTTTGCAAACAGAGAGCAGGTTAACCCCACATCTAAAATTAGACGGAGTTACGTTTCCTTAATGCAAGTATCAGTAGGAAAACGTATCGGAAGCGTTATTGCTTGATTCAACGTCGTAGGTATAGTAGTAGTAGTAGTAATAGTAGTATTAATTGTAGTAGTAGCAGTAATAGTAGTATTAATAGTAGGAATAGTATTATTAGTAGTAGTTTTTGTTGTAGTAGCAGTAATATTAGTATTAGTAGGAATAGTATTATTATTATTAGTAGTAGGTGTTGTTGTAGTAGCAGTAATAGTAGTATTAGTAGGAATAGTATTATTATTAGTAGTAGTTGTTGTAGTAGCAGTAATAGTAGTATTAGTAGTAGTAGTAGGAATAGTATTATTATTAGTAGTAGTTGTTGTAGTAGCAGTAATAGTAGTATTAGTAATAGTAGTATTATTAGTAGTAATAGTATTATTATTAGTAGTAGTAGTTGTTGTAGTAGCAGCAATGGTAGTAGTTTTTGTAGAAGTAGTAGTAGTAGGAATAGTATTATTATTATTAGTAGTTGTTGTAGTAGCAGTAATAGTAGTAGTAGTAGTAGGAATAGTATTATTATTAGTTGTAGTAGTTGTAGGAATAGTATTATTATTAGTTGTAGTAGTTGTAGGAATAGTATTATTATTATTAGTAATAGTTTTTGTAGAAGTAGAAGTAGTAGTAGTAGGAATAGTATTATTATTAGTAGTAGTTGTTGTAGTAGCAGTAATAGTAGTATTAGTAGTAGGAATAGTATTATTATTAGTTGTAGTAGTTGTAGGAATAGTATTATTATTATTAGTAGTAGGTGTTGTAGTAGTAGTATTAGTAGTAGTATTATTATTATTATTAGTAGTAGTAGTTGTTGTAGTAGTAGTATTAGTAGTAGTAGTAGGAATAGTATTATTATTATTAGTAATAGTTGTTGTAGCAGTAGTATTAGTAGTAGTAGTATTATTATTATTAGTAGTAGTAGTTGTTGTAGTAGTAGTATTAGTAGTAGTAGTAGGAATGGTATTATTATTATTAGTAATAGTTGTTGTAGCAGTAGTAGGAATAGTATTATTATTATTAGTAGTAGTTTTTGTAGAAGTAGAATTAGTAGTAGTATTAGTAGGAATAGTATTATTATTAGTAGTAGTTGTTGTAGTAGCAGTAATAGTAGTAGTAGTAGGAATAGTATTATTATTAGTTGTAGTAGTAGTAGTAGTAGTAGTAGTAGTAGGAATAGTATTATTATTAGTAGTAGTTGTTGTAGTAGCAGTAATAGTAGTTGTAGTAGTAGTAGGAATAGTATTATTATTAGTTGTAGTAGTAGTAGTAGTAGTAGGAATAGTATTATTATTATTAGTAGTAGTTGTTGTAGTAGTAGTATTAGTAGTAGTAGTAGGAATAGTATTATTATTAGTAGTAGTTGTTGTTGTAGTAGTAGTAGTAGTAGTAGTAGTAGGAATAGTATTATTATTATTAGTAATAGTTGTTGTTGTAGTAGTAGTAGTAGGAATAGTATTATTATTAGTAGTAGTTGTAGTAGTAGTAGTATTAGTAGTAGTAGTAGGAATAGTATTATTATTATTAGTAGTTGTATTAGTAGTAGTAGTAGTAGGATTAGTATTAGTAGTAGTTGTTGTAGTAGTAGTATTAGTAGTAGTAGTAGTAGGAATAGTATTATTATTAGTAGTAGTTGTAGTAGTAGTAGTATTAGCAGTAGTAGTAGTAGGAATAGTATCATTATTATTATTAGTAGTTGTAGTAGTAGTAGTAGTAGTAGGAATAGTATTATTATTATTAGTAGTTGTAGTAGTAGTAGTATTACAGTCGTGGCCAAAAGTTTAAGACCACCTAGTAAAAAATGGATATTTCCATACTACTACAGATTTTTGCATCATCCGCTATTTTACGGCACACTAAAAGCAATCATTGCAGTCTATTGCATCATCCTAACAATATAAAATGTAAAAACACAGACTGTTGCTGTATTTAGTGTGTTTTGGTTGCTTCAAGGGTATTATCTCTGGATTTTATGTTCGCAAGAAAATGGGCAAAAAACCGACACTTTCAACCATTCAAGGAGCTCATATAGTGACATTACGTGTAGAAGGGTACACAGAACGTGATATTTCTGTTCAAATTGGCTGTAGCAAGACGGCAGTTCACAATGCGATCCCCAGGTACCAATTGGACGGTACTTTTTCTGACCGAAAGAGAAGGGGGTCGTCCTAGAAAAACAACCCCTAGAGCCGACCGGGTAATCAAATCCATCGTTTCACACTCTCCAACAGTTTCATGTAAGAAGATACGATCTGCTTTACTTTCTAGAGTCGGAGGACCTGTGTCTCGCAGATTAGTGGATGAGTTTGGACTAAAATCATACAAACCTGCCCGAAAACCCAGATTAACACCAGAAATGAAAAAGAAGTCGTCTCTAGGGGTTGTTTTTCTAGGACGACCACTTCTCTTTCTGTCAGAAAAGTACCGTCCAATTGGTACCTGGTGCTCGCATTGTGAACCGCCGTCTTGCTACAGCTAATTCGAACAGAAATACCACGTTCTGTGTACCCTTCTACACGTAATGTCACTATTTGAGCTCTTTGAATGGTTGAAAGTGTCGGTTTTTTGCCCATTTTCTTGCGAACATAAAATCCAGAGATAATACCCTTGAAGCAACCAAAACACACTAAATACAGCAACAGTCTGTGTTTTTACATTTTATATTGTTAGGATGATGCAATAGACTGCAATGATTGCTTTTAGTGTGCCCTAAAATAGCGGATGATGCAACAATCTGTAGTAGTATGGAAATATCCCTTTTTTACTAGGTGGTCTTAAACTTTTGGCCACGACTGTAGTAGGAATAGTTTATTATTATTTGTAGTAGTAGTAGTATTAGTAGTAGTAGTAGGAATAGTATTATTATTATTAGTAATAGTTGTTGTAGTAGTAGAAGTAGTAGTACTTGCCCCTTCCAATCATAAATGACTATTGGAATGCGCCCCTGGGGTGAAAGCCATCAGCTGTGTTTTTGTTGTTGTTTTTTTTTTTTGCCTGCTGTTCCATTCGGCTTGTTCTTTTCTCTTCAGCTTGTTGTGAGAGCTTCTTTTCTCTTCAGCTTGTTGTGAGAGCTTATTTTCTCTTCTGCTTGTTGTGAGAGCTTCTTTTCTCTTCTGCTTGTTGTGAGAGCTTCTTTTCTCTTCTGCTTGTTGTGAGAGCTTATTTTCTCTTCTGCTTGTTGTGAGAGCTTATTTTCTCTTCTGCTTGTTGTGAGAGCTTCTTTTCTCTTCTGCTTGTTGTGAGAGCTTATTTTCTCTTCTGCTTGTTGTGAGAGCTTCTTTTCTCTTCTGCTTGTTGTGAGAGCTTCTTTTCTCTTCTGCTTGTTGTGAGAGCTTCTTTTCTCTTCTGCTTGTTGTGAGAGCTTATTTTCTCTTCTGCTTGTTGTGAGAGCTTCTTTTCTCTTCTGCTTGTTGTGAGAGCTTCTTTTCTCTTCTGCTTGTTGTGAGAGCTTCTTTTCTCTTCAGCTTGTTGTGAGAGCTTCTTTTTTCTTCTGCTTGTTGTGAGAGCTTCTTTTCTCTTCAGCTTGTGAGAGCTTCTTTTTTCTTCAGCTTGTTGTGAGAGCTTATTTTCTCTTCTGCTTGTTGTGAGAGCTTCTTTTCTCTTCTGCTTGTTGTGAGAGCTTCTTTTCTCTTCAGCTTGTTGTGAGAGCTTCTTTTTTCTTCAGCTTGTTGTGAGAGCTTATTTTCTCTTCAGCTTGTTGTGAGAGCTTCTTTTCTCTTCTGCTTGTTGTGAGAGCTTCTTTTCTCTTCAGCTTGTTGTGAGAGCTTCTTTTCTCTTCAGCTTGTTGTGAGAGCTTCTTTTTTCTTCAGCTTGTTGTGAGAGCTTATTTTCTTTTCTGCTTGTTGTGAGAGCTTCTTTTCTCTTCTGCTTGTTGTGAGAGCTTCTTTTCTCTTCAGCTTGTTGTGAGAGCTTCTTTTTTCTTCAGCTTGTTGTGAGAGCTTCTTTTTTCTTCAGCTTGTTGTGAGAGCTTATTTTCTCTTCTGCTTGTTGTGAGAGCTTCTTTTTTCTTCAGCTTGTTGTGAGAGCTTCTTTTCTCTTCTGCTTGTTGTGAGAGCTTCTTTTCTCTTCAGCTTGTTGTGAGAGCTTCTTTTTTCTTCAGCTTGTTGTGAGAGCTTCTTTTCTCTTCTGCTTGTTGTGAGAGCTTCTTTTCTCTTCTGCTTGTTGTGAGAGCTTATTTTCTCTTCAGCTTGTTGTGAGAGCTTCTTTTTTCTTCAGCTTGTTGTGAGAGCTTCTTTTCTCTTCTGCTTGTTGTGAGAGCTTCTTTTTTCTTCAGCTTGTTGTGAGAGCTTCTTTTCTCTTCTGCTTGTTGTGAGAGCTTCTTTTTTCTTCAGCTTGTTGTGAGAGCTTCTTTTTTCTTCAGCTTGTTGTGAGAGCTTCTTTTCTCTTCTGCTTGTTGTGAGAGCTTCTTTTTTCTTCAGCTTGTTGTGAGAGCTTCTTTTTTCTTCAGCTTGTTGTGAGAGCTTCTTTTCTCTTCTGCTTGTTGTGAGAGCTTCTTTTTTCTTCAGCTTGTTGTGAGAGCTTCTTTTTTCTTCAGCTTGTTGTGAGAGCTTCTTTTTTCTTCAGCTTGTTGTGAGAGCTTCTTTTCTCTTCTGCTTGTTGTGAGAGCTTCTTTTCTCTTCAGCTTGTTGTGAGAGCTTCTTTTTTCTTCAGCTTGTTGTGAGAGCTTCTTTTCTCTTCAGCTAGTTGTGAGAGCTTATTTTCTCTTCAGCTTGTTGTGAGAGCTTCTTTTCTCTTCCGCTTGTTGTGAGAGCTTCTTTTCTCTTCTGCTTGTTGTGGGACTTCTTTTCACCCAATCTTTTTTTGTGTTTTCTTCTTTCTCTGATTATCGTTTTAGTTCTACTACATCCTTCTTTAATGATCTCTCTCTCTTCCCCTCAGTGTTTCAGTCCAAAAACAGCGTGAATTAAGGTAAATTTATTTATACATAAAGAAAGCTTAGAAGAAACGATTAACTAAAGATATTAAACGTTGCAGATAGTTATTAAGAACAAGCGCAATGCTAACCAACCACGAACATCTTTAAATCAAATATGTTGAAATATGAAACGACTAAAGCTTAAAAAAGATAAAGGCAGTCCCACCGACCGCATATACTGCCGCAGGAGAGTGAAGTGTCATAGACTCTACTATACTAGGTGTCATCTTTTATTGGGTAGTGTGTCATGTTTTCTTCCTCGCTGCCGTTGCCTTCCCGAACTCAAGAAGAGAGCCACGTATTGTACCCCTTTACATCTGGGTAGACTATAGCGTGACGCTATCATGTTTCGATCCTGGTAACTGTGCTTGGAGAAGCAAGGGACGTAACCGTCCTGCCGCTCGACGATGTTTGAAAAGCTTACATAGCATGTTGAACAAAGAAATAACTTAAAACATAATATTTTTTTAAATGTAAAACTAAGACGGCATTCTAGCACATGGATGGTCTGTAAGATTTGGTCTGAAGAAATTGAAACAAAGAAAGTGAATGAAGATTATCAAAGACATCTGTGGCATAACTACCGCCAAGGTGGACCGCTCACTTCCAGGGGGCCCAGCACCGAGTGGTTCCCGGAAATTAATGGTAGGAAGGGCCGCTCGCCCATATATATATATATATATATATATATATATATATATATATATATATATATATATATATATATATATATGTATATATATATATATATATATATATATATATATATATATATATATATATATATATATATATATATATATATATAAGAGTGTGGTAAAGTGGGATGTTATAAATATTTATAGGGGACTTAGTGTACTGACTGAGATCAGCTGTGAAGGTATCTGTATCTAATAGGTCTAGTGTTTTGCAGATAACCTTACTTGCTACCACATTATACCTCAGTCAGAATTATTCTGGAATATTGTGATGACTACGTTAAATGTCTAAAGTATGTATATGATGAAGTGTAAGTCACAACAACAACAGACAGATAAACAATTTAATTTATTCCACCACACTTGACAACACTGTGACACTCACACACATTTAACACTCTATAAGACTATCTTAAATGAGTCACTGGTAAAGTTTCAAATATAAATATGTATTAATTACTTTCACTAATATATATGTCCTGATTCAACTACAAAGTGAACCAGGAATCACAATCAATTGTAATTACAATTTATATGTACAGAATTTATCAATATGAACCTTGTAATGACATATTTTATTAATATTATCCTATGTGTGTCAGTTGTGTAGTAGTAATATGAGGTAATACTGGTTTTGTTTTTTCAAGCTATGTTGTTATTTGTCATCATGACTTCAAGTGTTTGTTTATCTTGGAAATAGTATGGGGAAAAGTTCACAGTTTCTATCAATTTAAACTCTGTATTTTCCCTCTGTTTTATTATAAAGTCAGATTTTGAGGGGGGGGGGGGGCATAATGTTGAGCTCCTCTGGCCACAGACGCTTATCTTTCGTGATGGCGGCAGGAAAAGACTCCTCTGCTCGATAGCCTCCCTTTGTTCTGGAGACACCTCACTGGTCGCTATCTGGACCCAGGAGTATGTTGTCAGCCTCTAGATTCAGCAAAGCTCAGACCAGGTGCTGCTCAATAACTTTAGGACCACGGTCCCTGAAACAAGAAGGTTGTACCTCCTATTTCAGAACTAATTTATAATAAATTTCCAGACTGAACACAATACATAACAAACACTGAGTTCAGAGCGGTAGGCCAACTGCTATCTTCATCTGAAACAATTTTCACCAGTATACTCCTCCCTAATGGTTACTACGCCTCTGCAATTCCAGCATTATTTCTTTCTAGTCAATAAGATAGGTGTCAGTGTACTGTTTGGCAATTCCATGTAGTTTTACTTTCCTCCGACACCTTCTGTTCAGGTTGGAGCACTATATAGGCTTTACCTCATGTTCGCTACTGAACCACACATATACACAGACATAAATTATCAATTTACATTCAATTTTCATTAAAAGATATCAAATATTTCAAGCTTACCACAATTCATGGAATAATACACAGTTACGTTGACTGGCAATGAACATAGCACAATTTCGATCTGCCGATGTCCCAGGCTTTTATTTAGAAAAATATGCACTGGCGCTTAACGCACTGGTTCTTTAGTAAGTTTATTTGAAAATGTGGTGCTGACCTGACGCCTCTGATTGACTATATTGGCGGGTCTAACCAATCGTGCCATGTTTACACAAGCGTTTGAAAAAAAGTACTCCTACTCACGTTTCCCTAACAACAAAGAATCAATATTTATAGCCCGACTAATTGTGTTTAGCCTTACATTTACTTTCCGCCAATCAAATAGGAGGTAACATGGGGACCTATTTCCCGTACAATGGTGGTGTGAAAATCTGCCACTGAGCGATTCTGATTTTGGTGTTGTCTGACATCCCTCACTATTTCTTTTGGCTATAATTTGTTAATTCCTAGACTATTTGCGTAACGTTTAACATATTCTTTGTCAGCAAGTCCTAAGGAACCCAAATATATAAATTTAATGGGGCTAAGGGGCTGCGTTCAAAATATGTATTTTCTTCTACCTCCCGTTCACTTCGATCGATGTGGTTTCTGGGTACTGTAATGTTTTCAAACGTAAACCAGTATAATGTCATATTTCCTAATAAGCGTTTTGTAAGTTTTTAAAACCTAACTCTCGTATGGGTAGTGTTTTTTATCACTGTCGATTTGAAAAAAAGTTAGTGCTTGTGGCCTTACACGCGTGTTAGGGGTGGCATTAATTGTGTATCGCGAGACTGTGGTAGTATTGCCTGCGTTCCGGCTTTCAGCCCCTCCCTTTCTTTCTATCCTTAGTCCATCTGTCTTTCGTTTATGGTAACTTAGTGTATAAAATGACATGAATGGAATATTAAATATAGGTCAGCTTGCGTATCTCAAGGTTTTTCTTAGAAAGGCAGTACACGTTTTATCGTAGAAAGCGGGTATTGAAGCAGTAGGCTTTTACTATCAACGTGAAACGTTACAATTTGCAGACGAAGGAGAAAACAAGGGGGATTTCGAGTACAGTCATTGTGACAGCACTGTTCTTTACCATTCTTCTTTCCTTTTATTAAATTTATTTGTTAGGCTTTACATTTACTTTTTAATTTATATATGTGGATTAGAATTTCTCACGACAAATCCTCCCCACTTAAAACAGACGTTATATGTCAGTCTATAATTCTATATACACATAGAGAAATTTCTTATTATTCCTGGGGTTTAGGGTGATTCTCATCACACGGATGGCGGCTTAAAAAATCCGCTCCCAGATTTGTTTTTCCACTTATATACTCTATGCTAAACTCAAATGGCTGCATCAATAATGACCAACGGAGTAATCTAGAATTCTCATGTCTAGCCTGTGCTAGAAACGACAAAGGTTTGTGATCCGTTTGCAACTTAAATGCCTTCCCATACAGATAAATATTGAATTTCTTTATCGCCCATATTACTGCAAGACATTCCTTTTCGCTAGTTGAGTAATTGGTTTCAGCTTTATTCAACTTTCTGCTAGCATATGCCACTGGGCTTAATTCCCCATCCAATGCATCTGATTTCTGTAGCAGAGTCGCACCTAACCCAATATTACTGGCATCAGTCCTTACAATGAATTCTTGACTTAAGGAGGTCCACTACTATGAAAACTGGATTTTACGTACAAAATATAGATTTTTTACTTTTGAGCTTATTTTATTAAATAATCATCGAGGAATCGATTGAGCAAGGTTTTATAACATAAAAAATGCATTTGATGTATCAAAAAGCATATTGTCGGCACCACCCCCATGCTATGATTTTCAAATTTGTGCCGAAAATGCACGATTTCTCACTAAAACTATCAAACAGAGGAGTCTCAAATTTGGCAAGCATGTAGTACACATCTATATCTTAAAAAAAAAAAAAAAAAAAAACACATCTGCATTTTTGATATTTTGGTAATTTTCTTTTATAAATTTTTTTAAAAAATATTTTAAAAAAATATTTTTTTCACACAAATATAGTTTTTTTTTTTAAATCATTAAAAATATAATTTAAAACTTATAAAAAATAATCATTAATAGTACACATCTATATCTTTAAAGTAACACATCTGCATTTTTGATATTTTGGTAATTTTCTTTTATAAATTAAAAAAAAATATTTAAAAAAATATTTTTCATAAAAATATAGTTTTTTTTTTTTAAATCATTAAAAATAAAATTTTAAACTTATTAAAATAATCATGAGTAGAATTGTTTTAATTTTCAGTCACAGCATGTGGGTACAATTTGATAAAGGTTGGGCATTGGGAGACAAGATGTTTGTTCTGGAAAAGTGGTGAAAAACCCAGTATAGCGGTTTTTTTTTTTTTTTTTTTTAGTTACCAAGATAGAAGGAAAGAAGAAAAATTAGGCAAAACAAAGGCGAGATTAGAAGCTGCAGGAAGCTGAAGGAGGAGCAGCATATAGTGCTGGACAATTTTAAACATATTCAGCTCCCCAGAATGGAGTATATTGGACAAGACAAGTCACTCGATGACTAAAATGCATTTTTTCTCAAAACTAACATTTTATTAACAAAAAATGTTTTTTTTTTTTTACAAACTATCCAATAGATCAGTCTGAAATTTGGCATGCATATAGGACACATATATACCTTTAAATTGACAGGGGCTTTGTTTGATATTTTGGTAATTTGCTTTGATATATTTTTTAAATATTTTTTTTTCATTGTTTTTCATACAAATATAGTGTATTTTTTTTTTAAAAAAGTCATTAAAAATAGAATTTTTATCTTATCAAAAAAAAGCCCTAGACAAATTGTTTTAATTGTCAGTCACAACATGTGTATGCAATTTGATAAAGTTTGGTCAATGGTAAACATAAGATTTTTGCTCTTGAAAATTGGTGTAAAACCCAATATGGCGGTTTTTTTTTTTTTTTGGTTACCATGTAGAAGGAAAGAAGAAAAATTAGGCAAGATAAAGGCAAGAGGAGCAGCTGCAGGAAGCTGAAGGAGGTGCAGCATATAGTGCTGGACAATTTTAAACACATTCAGCCCCCCAGAATGGAGTATATTGGACAAGACAAGTCATTCGGTGACTAAAATGCATTTTTCTCAAAACTAACATTTTATTAACAAAAAATGTTATTTTTTTTACAAACTATCTAATAGATCAGTCTGAAATTTGGCATGCATGTAGGACACATATATACCTTTAAAATGACAGGGGCTATTTTTGATATTTTGGTAATTTGCTTTGATATATTTTTTAAATATTTTTTTTTCATTGTTTTTCATACAAATATAGTGTATTTTTTTTTTAAATCATTAAAAATAGAATTTTTAACTTATCAAAAAAAGCCCCTGATAAATTGTTTTAATTGTCAGTCACAACATGTGTGTGCAATTTGGTAAAGTTTGGTCAATGGGAAACATAAGTTTTTAGCTCTCGAAAAGTGGTGAAAATCCAATATGGCGGATTTTTTTTTTGGTTACCATGGTAACTACATGTTTTTTAACAAAATAAACTGTAGAATTTGGTTCATGGACATACACTGTGTCTATTGAGCACATAAAAAGTTTGAAAATGTTATTAGAACAAAAGTTAGTTTTCACTGTAGGGTCCGGTAATTTCAAAATAGGTTTGCTTGTGAGCTTTTCCTTCAATTCCTGGTAAGCCATTTCACATTGTGGTGTCCATGTAATTCGATCTGGATTTCCCTTACGTGTCAAATCAGTTAACGGTGCACATATGGAATTAAAGTTTTTGATATACTTCTGGTAGAAACCACATAATGAGACAAAGGATCTCACGTCTTTCTTGGTTTGTGGTCTCGGGGCTTTCTTTAGTTTCTCTAAATTCTTGGGGTCAGGGGTCATGTTTCCCTGATAAACTGTGTGTCCCAAGAATTCCAATTCTTTACATCCAACGCAACATTTGGTTGGTCGGGCTGTTAAATTCGCTTCCCTAAGTCGATTAAACAGCATGTTCAGAGAGTCAATGTGTTCCTCAAATGTTTCTGTTGCTATAAGGATATCATCCATGAAATTTGTGATACATGGATTATTCAGAGGGTCCAATAATTTTCTCATCATTCTAGAGAAGACACTAGGCGCATTCTTCAATCCAAATGGCAATCTATTAAACTCATAGTGTCCTTCTGAGGTACCAAAAGCTAGGTATGGTCTAACCTCAGGCTTTACTGGAATCTGATAGTATCCTTTACTCAGATCCACTTTTGAGAAATATTTAGCTTTATTTAGTCTGGCAAACAGCTGATTTGTATCCGGCAATGGATCCACCTGTCCTTCTGTAATAGCATTCAGTCTCCTGTAATCTATACAGAGTCTATGTTCTCCAGAGGGCTTCCTTAAGAGTACAACACTGGAACTATACGAAGATTCACTGTGTGAAATAATTCCTTCCTTCAACAAATAGTCTATCTCTTCCTTCAAAGCTTTCTCCTTAGCAAAAGGAATCGAATAGGGTTTCATACATACAGGTGTGGGGTCTATCAGCTTCATATCATATTCCAATAGGTTTGTATGCCCTGGTCGGTCTGTTAACACCTCTGTATGAGTATCTAGATTCTTGTGGTTTTTCCAATAATTTTTTGGGGGTTTTTAACCTCCACCTTAAACACCGCTGTATGTATGATTATCTAGAACCTGTTGCACTCTCTCTTTCTGAGTTTTCGTTAAATGTGTACTGATTTTCACCTGTGCCGCTGTCTCACAGGGGTATAATGGATATTCAAATGATGAAAGTGGTTCCTTTTTCATCTCCATGGCGATGGACAAGGTCAACAAGTGTGTCTCTTCCTGATTTTCTCTTTCCAAATATTTCTTCAGGAGATTCACATGATAGATTTTTTCTTTCCCCTTCTTATCTATCTTATAATTTGTTCTAGACACCTTCTCTAGAACTGTATATGGACCTTGCCATCCAATTTGTAACTTATTCTGACTACCGGGTAGAAGAAGCAGTACCTTCTCTCCCACAGCCAAATCTCTGTCTTTAGCTTTCCTGTTATAATAGGCAGCATGTTTCTTCCTGGCTTGTTTCAAATTTTCATTGGCAAGTTTCCAGCCAGTTTTTAAACGAGTGGTCAGCTCATTCACATATTGGTATGAGGATGTAATATTTTCCTCTGCTTTTTCATCAGTCCACGTTCTTAACAGAGTTACATATGGACCTTTAATTTTGTGGACCTATTTGTCCATGCACCGGTATGGTCTCTTCCACTCGAAGCTCTATAGTGATGATTTTTCTTCCCAGAATTTTCATTCACAAAACGACCGCTACCAATTCTTTTCTTGGGGCTTTCTCCCCACTTAGAATTCTTGATGAGAGATTTCCTCTCTACATCTTCTTCCTCCAGTTTGTTTAAGTCCGATTGAGGGATTTTCGGCTTATCCTGGGGTAAGACATCTCTTTGCACTCTCCGCATAGTGGCCATTGTAAAACAGTTAAGTGAAGCTTGTCCGTGAAAAGGGGCTTCCCATTCCCTTTGGTCCACTTTATCAAATTTATATTTCTTTTTATTGTCAGGCCTAATTTTGCCCCTTGGCGTGTCCAGGTCCTGATCAATGTTCCCACTTGTGGGTGTTCCCTCATGTGCTATGCTACACCTTTCTACAAAATTCTCAATGTCCCACCTTGCCTTGGGCCAATAATAATTGTGAGCCACCTTTTGGATGATGGTACCTATTTTCTCATGGTCCCCATCTTGTTTCACATGTAGGCTCCTTATTAAGTCTGCCCTATATCTTTTAGGAAGTACCAGCTGTCCCTGACCTTTGGATCTAGCTCCAGTCTTCCTATACATCAACTTGTTTTTCATGTAAAAATCTCCCTTGCCTGGAGTTGTATGACAAGTTGACAATTTCCTGAAACAAGGCTTGAGGGTCTTATCCCCAGCCTGTGCCTTCCTCATCTCTTCTGGAGTGGTATCCAACATAATATCCTCCTCCTTTCTTGAGGTCGACCTGACCTGAAGGGTGGCCATAACTATAGGGTTCCTTCTGCAACGGTCAGTGTCATGATTGTTCATCTTACAATTTTTACACCACCTTTTCCCTTGGTTGAAAGATTTTCTTTCATCATATTTCCTTTCATCGAATTGTGGGGTTTTATTTTTATTGTCATACCGTGGCCTATCTAATTGGTGCTTACCTTTGTTTTGATCTCTAGGATCAAATTTATTAAAGTTCTGTGGTGCCCTAAAATTTTCCACCTGTTTCTTTTTATTACCTGATACCTCTGCTTGAGCCGCTTGATACCTTTCTGCAACATTTAGCAACTCACCCAGCCTCTCTGCACCTTGTTCCATGAGAAACTTTCTCAGGTCTGGAGCCATGGACTCTTAATTGTTCTATAAGGACCATTTCCTTAAGATCTTGGGTTTTCCCCAGAGAAGTCCATTTCTCCAAGTATGTCTCTAACCGTGCAGAGAACTGGTGATAGGTTTCACCTGACAGTAGTTTAGCATTCCTAAATTTTTTCCTATAAAATTCTGCGTTCTTTTCATATCTTAACAAAAGAGCCTGCTTTAGCATGTCATAATTTTCCTGATCACCTCTGCTCATTTTGGCAAAAACTTCATAAGCTGCCCCACGAAGCCCTTGAGATAACTTTAAGCTCCACCTTTCTCTCTCTAGCCCATATGTGGTAGCTAATAGTTCATATCTATTTAGATAGCTCTCAATATCATCGTCTTTCTCAACAAAATGATCTAAATGAAAGTTCATAGCTGAGGTTGAGGCTCCCTGACTAGCAGTGGCATCAGAGGCAAAGGGACTGGCACCATTTTCAGGAGCATGGCCTTGAAACTCAAACTCCCTTAGTCGTAACTCATGTTCCCTTTGTAATCTCTTTTCCTCCTTTTCTGCTTCCCTCTCTGCAGTCAATCTTCTTTCTTCAGCTTCCCTTTCTGCAGTCAATCTTCTTTCTTCTGCTTCCAATTTCTTCTCTTCTCTTTCTGCCTCCAATTTCTTAGCCTCAGCCTCAATCTGCAACCTCTTAGTCTCAGCCTCAGCCTCAAATTGTAACTTCTTAATTTCCTTTTCAGCCTCTAACCTCTTATCTTCGGCCAATCTTTCAGATTCTAGTTTTCGTTCGGCCTCTTTTTCTAATCTTCTTTCTTCCCGTTCAATATATTTGTCACATTCAGCAGTGACATAAGCAATCATAATTTGCCCGTCCATTCCTAACTCTTTCGCAGTCTGTACAGCAGCAGATCGAAATTTGGCCAGGTCCGCCATTTTCTAACAGGTAAATGTAGGTAATGTCTAACTATACAATACACTCTGATATTACTTATCCAAAGACACCACAGGCACTGAGAGCTCAACGTTATTTATTTCCACCCAAGGATACCTTTTAATTCTTATTATTCCCAATATCTATAACAGGAGAAAGTTCAATATCCCTGGAGCGAGACCCCAATATATGTGGTAAAGTGGGATGTTATAAATATTTATAGGGGACAAACACTGAGTTCAGAGCGGTAGGCCAACTGCTATCTTCATCTGAAACAATTTTCACCAGTATACTCCTCCCTAATGGTTACTACGCCTCTGCAATTCCAGCATTATTTCTTTCTAGTCAATAAGATAGGTGTCAGTGTACTGTTTGGCAATTCCATGTAGTTTTACTTTCCTCCGACACCTTCTGTTCAGGTTGGAGCACTATATAGGCTTTACCTCATGTTCGCTACTGAACCACACATATATACAGACATAAATTATCAATTTACATTCAATTTTCATTAAAAGATATCAAATATTTCAAGCTTACCACAATTCATGGAATAATACACAGTTACGTTGACTGGCAATGAATATAGCACAATTTCGATCTGCCGATGTCCCAGGCTTTTATTTAGAAAAATATGCACTGGCGCTCAACGCACTGGTTCTTTAGTAAGTTTATTTGAAAATGTGGTGCTGACCTGACGCCTCTGATTGACTATATTGGCGGGTCTAACCAATCGTGCCATGTTTACACAAGCGTTTGAAAAAAAGTACTCCTACTCACGTTTCCCTAACAACAAAGAATCAATATTTATAGCCCGACTAATTGTGTTTAGCCTTACATTTACTTTCCGCCAATCAAATAGGAGGTAACATGGGGACCTATTTCCCGTACAATGGTGGTGTGAAAATCTGCCACTGAGCGATTCTGATTTTGGTGTTGTCTGACATCCCTCACTATTTCTTTTGGCTATAATTTGTTAATTCCTAGACTATTTGCGTAACGTTTAACATATTCTTTGTCAGCAAGTCCTAAGGAACCCAAATATATAAATTTAATGGGGCTAAGGGGCTGCGTTCAAAATATGTATTTTCTTCTACCTCCCGTTCACTTCGATCGATGTGGTTTCTGGGTACTGTAATGTTTTCAAACGTAAACCAGTATAATGTCATATTTCCTAATAAGCGTTTTGTAAGTTTTTAAAACCTAACTCTCGTATGGGTAGTGTTTTTTTATCACTGTCGATTTGAAAAAAAGTTAGTGCTTGTGGCCTTACACGCGTGTTAGGGGTGGCATTAATTGTGTATCGCGAGACTGTGGTAGTATTGCCTGCGTTCCGGCTTTCAGCCCCTCCCTTTCTTTCTATCCTTAGTCCATCTGTCTTTCGTTTATGGTAACTTAGTGTATAAAATGACATGAATGGAATATTAAATATAGGTCAGCTTGCGTATCTCAAGGTTTTTCTTAGAAAGGCAGTACACGTTTTATCGTAGAAAGCGGGTATTGAAGCAGTAGGCTTTTACTATCAACGTGAAACGTTACAATTTGCAGACGAAGGAGAAAACAAGGGGGATTTCGAGTACAGTCATTGTGACAGCACTGTTCTTTACCATTCTTCTTTCCTTTTATTAAATTTATTTGTTAGGCTTTACATTTACTTTTTAATTTATATATGTGGATTAGAATTTCTCACGACAAATCCTCCCCACTTAAAACAGACGTTATATGTCAGTCTATAATTCTATATACACATAGAGAAATTTCTTATTATTCCTGGGGTTTAGGGTGATTCTCATCACACGGATGGCGGCTTAAAAAATCCGCTCCCAGATTTGTTTTTCCACTTATATACTCTATGCTAAACTCAAATGGCTGCATCAATAATGACCAACGGAGTAATCTAGAATTCTCATGTCTAGCCTGTGCTAGAAACGACAAAGGTTTGTGATCCGTTTGCAACTTAAATGCCTTCCCATACAGATAAATATTGAATTTCTTTATCGCCCATATTACTGCAAGACATTCCTTTTCGCTAGTTGAGTAATTGGTTTCAGCTTTATTCAACTTTCTGCTAGCATATGCCACTGGGCTTAATTCCCCATCCAATGCATCTGATTTCTGTAGCAGAGTCGCACCTAACCCAATATTACTGGCATCAGTCCTTACAATGAATTCTTGACTTAAGGAGGTCCACTACTATGAAAACTGGATTTTACGTACAAAATATAGATTTTTTACTTTTGAGCTTATTTTATTAAATAATCATCGAGGAATCGATTGAGCAAGGTTTTATAACATAAAAAATGCATTTGATGTATCAAAAAGCATATTGTCGGCACCACCCCCATGCTATGATTTTCAAATTTGTGCCGAAAATGCACGATTTCTCACTAAAACTATCAAACAGAGGAGTCTCAAATTTGGCATGCATGTAGTACACATCTATATCTTTAAAAAAAAACACATCTGCATTTTTGATATTTTGGTAATTTTCTTTTATAAATTTTTTAAAAATATTTAAAAAAAATATTTTTTCACACAAATATAGTTTTTTTTTTTTAAATCATTAAAAATATAATTTAAAACTTATAAAAATAATCATGAGTAGTACACATCTATATCTTTAAAGTAACACATCTGCATTTTTTGATATTTTGGTAATTTTTTTTTTATAAATTAAAAAAAAATATTTAAAAAAATATTTTTTCATACAAATATAGTTTTTTTTTTTTAAATCATTAAAAATAGAATTTTAAGCTTATTAAAATAATCATGAGTAAAATTGTTTTAATTTTCAGTCACAACATGTGGGTGCAATTTAAAAAAGTTTGGTCAATGGGAAACAAGATTTTTGTTCTTGAAAATTGGTGAAAAACCCAATATAGCGGTTGTTTTTTTTTTTTGGTTACCAGGGTAGAAGGAAAGAAGAAAGAAAAAAAATTAGGCAAGACAAAGGCGAGAGGAGAAGCTGCAGGAAGCTGAAGGAGGAGCAGCATATAGTGCTGGACAATTTTAAACACATTCAGCCCCCCAGAATGGAGTATATTGGACAAGACAAGTCACTCGATGACTAAAATGCATTTTTCTCAAAACTAACATTTTATTAACAAAAAATGTTTTTTTTTTACAAACTATCCAATAGATCAGTCTGAAATTTGGCATGCATATAGGACACATATATACCTTTAAATTGACAGGGGCTTTGTTTGATATTTTGGTAATTTGCTTTTGATATATTTTTTTAAATATATTTTTTTTCATTGTTTTTCATACAAATATAGTGTATTTTTTTTTAAAAAAGTCATTAAAAAAAATAGAATTTTTATCTTATCAAAAAAAAAAAGCCCTAGATAAATTGTTTTAATTGTCAGTCACAAACATGTGTATGCAATTTGATAAAGTTTGGTCAATGGTAAACATAAGATTTTTGCTCTTGAAAAAAAATTGGTGTAAAACCCAATATGGCGGTTTTTTTTTTTGGTTACCATGTAGAAGGAAAGAAGAAAAAATTAGGCAAGATAAAGGCAAGAGGAGCAGCTGCAGGAAGCTGAAGGAGGTGCAGCATATAGTGCTGGACAATTTTAAACACATTCAGCCCCCCAGAATGGAGTATATTGGACAAGACAAGTCATTCGGTGACCAAAATGCATTTTTCTCAAAACTAACATATTATTAACAAAAAAAAAAAATGTTATTTTTTTTACAAACTATCTAATAGATCAGTCTGAAATTTGGCATGCATGTAGGACACATATATCCCTTTAAAATGACAGGGACTATATTTGCTATTTTGGTAAGTCGCTTTGATATATTTTTTAAATATTTTTTTTTCATTGTTTTTCATACAAATATAGTGTATTTTTTTTTTAAATCATTAAAAATAGAATTTTTAACTTATCAAAAAAAAAGCCCCTGATAAATTGTTTTAATTGTCAGTCACAACATGTGTGTGCAATTTGGTAAAGTTTGGTCAATGGGAAACATAAGTTTTTAGCTCTCGAAAAGTGGTGAAAATCCAATATGGCGGATTTTTTTTTTGGTTACCATGGTAACTACATGTTTTTTAACAAAATAAACTGTAGAATTTGGTTCATGGACATACACTGTGTCTATTGAGCACATAAAAAGTTTGAAAATGTTATTAGAACAAAAGTTAGTTTTCACTGTAGGGTCCGGTAATTTCAAAATAGGTTTGCTTGTGAGCTTTTCCTTCAATTCCTGGTAAGCCATTTCACATTGTGGTGTCCATGTAATTCGATCTGGATTTCCCTTACGTGTCAAATCAGTTAACGGTGCACATATGGAATTAAAGTTTTTGATATACTTCTGGTAGAAACCACATAATGAGACAAAGGATCTCACGTCTTTCTTGGTTTGTGGTCTCGGGGCTTTCTTTAGTTTCTCTAAATTCTTGGGGTCAGGGGTCATGTTTCCCTGATAAACTGTGTGTCCCAAGAATTCCAATTCTTTACATCCAACGCAACATTTGGTTGGTCGGGCTGTTAAATTCGCTTCCCTAAGTCGATTAAACAGCATGTTCAGAGAGTCAATGTGTTCCTCAAATGTTTCTGTTGCTATAAGGATATCATCCATGAAATTTGTGATACATGGATTATTCAGAGGGTCCAATAATTTTCTCATCATTCTAGAGAAGACACTAGGCGCATTCTTCAATCCAAATGGCAATCTATTAAACTCATAGTGTCCTTCTGAGGTACCAAAAGCTAGGTATGGTCTAACCTCAGGCTTTACTGGAATCTGATAGTATCCTTTACTCAGATCCACTTTTGAGAAATATTTAGCTTTATTTAGTCTGGCAAACAGCTGATTTGTATCCGGCAATGGATCCACCTGTCCTTCTGTAATAGCATTCAGTCTCCTGTAATCTATACAGAGTCTATGTTCTCCAGAGGGCTTCCTTAAGAGTACAACACTGGAACTATACGAAGATTCACTGTGTGAAATAATTCCTTCCTTCAACAAATAGTCTATCTCTTCCTTCAAAGCTTTCTCCTTAGCAAAAGGAATCGAATAGGGTTTCATACATACAGGTGTGGGGTCTATCAGCTTCATATCATATTCCAATAGGTTTGTATGCCCTGGTCGGTCTGTTAACACCTCTGTATGAGTATCTAGAACCTGTTGCACTCTCTCTTTCTGAGTTTTCGTTAAATGTGTACTGATTTTCACCTGTGCCGCTGTCTCACAGGGGTATAATGGATATTCAAATGATGAAAGTGGTTCCTTTTTCATCTCCATGGCGATGGACAAGGTCAACAAGTGTGTCTCTTCCTGATTTTCTCTTTCCAAATATTTCTTCAGGAGATTCACATGATAGATTTTTTCTTTCCCCTTCTTATCTATCTTATAATTTGTTCTAGACACCTTCTCTAGAACTGTATATGGACCTTGCCATCCAATTTGTAACTTATTCTGACTACCGGGTAGAAGAAGCAGTACCTTCTCTCCCACAGCCAAATCTCTGTCTTTAGCTTTCCTGTTATAATAGGCAGCATGTTTCTTCCTGGCTTGTTTCAAATTTTCATTGGCAAGTTTCCAGCCAGTTTTTAAACGAGTGGTCAGCTCATTCACATATTGGTATGAGGATGTAATATTTTCCTCTGCTTTTTCATCAGTCCACGTTCTTAACAGAGTTACATATGGACCTTTAATTTTGTGGACCTATTTGTCCATGCACCGGTATGGTCTCTTCCACTCGAAGCTCTATAGTGATGATTTTTCTTCCCAGAATTTTCATTCACAAAACGACCGCTACCAATTCTTTTCTTGGGGCTTTCTCCCCACTTAGAATTCTTGATGAGAGATTTCCTCTCTACATCTTCTTCCTCCAGTTTGTTTAAGTCCGATTGAGGGATTTTCGGCTTATCTTGGGGTAAGACATCTCTTTGCACTCTCCGCATAGTGGCCATTGTAAAACAGTTAAGTGAAGCTTGTCCGTGAAAAGGGGCTTCCCATTCCCTTTGGTCCACTTTATCAAATTTATATTTCTTTTTATTGTCAGGCCTAATTTTGCCCCGTGGCGTGTCCAGGTCCTGATCAATGTTCCCACTTGTGGGTGTTCCCTCATGTGCTATGCTACACCTTTCTACAAAATTCTCAATGTCCCACCTTGCCTTGGGCCAATAATAATTGTGAGCCACCTTTTGGATGATGGTACCTATTTTCTCATGGTCCCCATCTTGTTTCACATGTAGGCTCCTTATTAATTCTGCCCTATATCTTTTAGGAAGTACCAGCTGTCCCTGACCTTTGGATCTAGCTCCAGTCTTCCTATACATCAACTTGTTTTTCATGTAAAAATCTCCCTTGCCTGGAGTTGTATGACAAGTTGACAATTTCCTGAAACAAGGCTTGAGGGTCTTATCCCCAGCCTGTGCCTTCCTCATCTCTTCTGGAGTGGTATCTAACATAATATCCTCCTCCTTTCTTGAGGTCGACCTGACCTGAAGGGTGGCCATAACTATAGGGTTCCTTCTGCAACGGTCAGTGTCATGATTGTTCATCTTACAATTTTTACACCACCTTTTCCCTTGGTTGAAAGATTTTCTTTCATCATATTTCCTTTCATCGAATTGTGGGGTTTTATTTTTATTGTCATACCGTGGCCTATCTAATTGGTGCTTACCTTTGTTTTGATCTCTAGGATCAAATTTATTAAAGTTCTGTGGTGCCCTAAAATTTTCCACCTGTTTCTTTTTATTACCTGATACCTCTGCTTGAGCCGCTTGATACCTTTCTGCAACATTTAGCAACTCACCCAGCCTCTCTGCACCTTGTTCCATGAGAAACTTTCTCAGGTCTGGAGCCATGGACTCTCTTAATTGTTCTATAAGGACCATTTCCTTAAGATCTTGGGTTTTCCCCAGAGAAGTCCATTTCTCCAAGTATGTCTCTAACCGTGCAGAGAACTGGTGATAGGTTTCACCTGACAGTAGTTTAGCATTCCTAATTTTTTTCCTATAAAATTCTGCGTTCTTTTCATATCTTAACAAAAGAGCCTGCTTTAGCATGTCATAATTTTCCTGATCACCTCTGCTCATTTTGGCAAAAACTTCATAAGCTGCCCCACGAAGCCCTTGAGATAACTTTAAGCTCCACCTTTCTCTCTCTAACCCATATGTGGTAGCTAATAGTTCATATCTATTTAGATAGCTCTCAATATCATCGTCTTTCTCAACAAAATGATCTAAATGAAAGTTCATAGCTGAGGTTGAGGCTCCCTGACTAGCAGTGGCATCAGAGGCAAAGGGACTGGCACCATTTTCAGGAGCATGGCCTTGAAACTCAAACTCCCTTAGTCGTAACTCATGTTCCCTTTGTAATCTCTTTTGCTCCTTTTCTGCTTCCCTCTCTGCAGTCAATGTTCTTTCTTCTGCTTCCCTTTCTGCAGTCAATCTTCTTTCTTCTGCTTCCAATTTCTTCTCTTCTCTTTCTGCCTCCAATTTCTTAGCCTCAGCCTCAATCTGCAACCTCTTAGTCTCAGCCTCAGCCTCAAATTGTAACTTCTTAATTTCCTTTTCAGCCTCTAACCTCTTATCTTCGGCCAATCTTTCAGATTCTAGTTTTCTTTCGGCCTCTTTTTCTAATCTTCTTTCTTCCCGTTCAATATATTTGTCACATTCAGCAGTGACATAAGCAATCATAATTTGCCCGTCCATTCCTAACTCTTTCGCAGTCTGTACAGCAGCAGATCGAAATTTGGCCAGGTCCGCCATTTTCTAACAGGTAAATGTAGGTAATGTCTAACTAAACAATACACTCTGATATTACTTATCCAAAGACACCACAGGCACTGAGAGCTCAACGTTATTTATTTCCACCCAAGGATACCTTTTAATTCTTATTATTCCCAATATCTATAACAGGAGAAAGTTCAATATCCCTGGAGCGAGACCCCAATATATGTGGTAAAGTGGGATGTTATAAATATTTATAGGGGACTTAGTGTACTGACTGAGATCAGCTGTGAAGGTATCTGTATCTAATAGGTCTAGTGTTTTGCAGATAACCTTACTTGCTACCACATTATACCTCAGTCAGAATTATTCTGGAATATTGTGATGACTACGTTAAATGTCTAGGGTATGTATATGATGAAGTGTAAGTCACAACAACAACAGACAGATAAACAATTTAATTTATTCCACCACACTTGACAACACTGTGACACTCACACACATTTAACACTCTATAAGACTATCTTAAATGAGTCACTGGTAAAGTTTCAAATATAAATATGTATTAATTACTTTCACTAATATATATGTCCTGATTCAACTACAAAGTGAACCAGGAATCACAATCAATTGTAATTACAATTTATATGTACAGAATTTATCAATATGAACCTTGTAATGACATATTTTATTAATATTATCCTATGTGTGTCAGTTGTGTAGTAGTAATATGAGGTAATACTGGTTTTGTTTTTTCAAGCTATGTTGTTATTTGTCATCATGACTTCAAGTGTTTGTTTATCTTGGAAATAGTATGGGGAAAAGTTCACAGTTCCTATCAATTTAAACACTGTATTTTCCCTCTGTTTTATTATAAAGTCAGATTTTGAGGGGGGCATAATGTTGAGCTCCTCTGGCCACAGACGCTTATCTTTCGTGATGGCGGCAGGAAAAGACTCCTCTGCTCGATAGCCTCCCTGTGTACTGGAGACACCTCACTGGTCGCTATCTGGACCCAGGAGTATGTTGTCAGCCTCTAGATTCAGCAAAGCTCAGACCAGGTGCTGCTCAATAACTTTAGGACCACGGTCCCTGAAACAAGAAGGTTGTACCTCCTATTTCAGAACTAATTTATAATAAATTTCCAGACTGAACACAATACATAACAAACACTGAGTTCAGAGCGGTAGGCCAACTGCTATCTTCATCTGAAACAATTTTCACCAGTATACTCCTCCCTAATGGTTACTACGCCTCTGCAATTCCAGCATTATTTCTTTCTAGTCAATAAGATAGGTGTCAGTGTACTGTTTGGCAATTCCATGTAGTTTTACTTTCCTCCGACACCTTCTGTTCAGGTTGGAGCACTATATAGGCTTTACCTCATGTTCGCTACTGAACCACACATATATACAGACATAAATTATCAATTTACATTCAATTTTCATTAAAAGATATCAAATATTTCAAGCTTACCACAATTCATGGAATAATACACAGTTACGTTGACTGGCAATGAATATAGCACAATTTCGATCTGCCGATGTCCCAGGCTTTTATTTAGAAAAATATGCACTGGCGCTCAACGCACTGGTTCTTTAGTAAGTTTATTTGAAAATGTGGTGCTGACCTGACGCCTCTGATTGACTATATTGGCGGGTCTAACCAATCGTGCCATGTTTACACAAGCGTTTGAAAAAAAGTACTCCTACTCACGTTTCCCTAACAACAAAGAATCAATATTTATAGCCCGACTAATCGTGTTTAGCCTTACATTTACTTTCCGCCAATCAAATAGGAGGTAACATGGGGACCTATTTCCCGTACAATGGTGGTGTGAAAATCTGCCACTGAGCGATTCTGATTTTGGTGTTGTCTGACATCCCTCACTATTTCTTTTGGCTATAATTTGTTAATTCCTAGACTATTTGCGTAACGTTTAACATATTCTTTGTCAGCAAGTCCTAAGGAACCCAAATATATAAATTTAATGGGGCTAAGGGGCTGCGTTCAAAATATGTATTTTCTTCTACCTCCCGTTCACTTCGATCGATGTGGTGTCTGGGTACTGTAATGTTTTCAAACGTAAACCAGTATAATGTCATGTTTCCTAATAAGCGTTTTGTAAGTTTTTAAAACCTAACTCTCGTATGGGTAGTGTTTTTTATCACTGTCGATTTGAAAAAAAGTTAGTGCTTGTGGCCTTACACGCGTGTTAGGGGTGGCATTAATTGTGTATCGCGAGACTGTGGTAGTATTGTCTGCGTTCCGGCTTTCAGCCCCTCCCTTTCTTTCTATCCTTAGTCCATCTGTCTTTCGTTTATGGTAACTTAGTGTATAAAATGACATGAATGGAATATTAAATATAGGTCAGCTTGCGTATCTCAAGGTTTTTCTTAGAAAGGCAGTACACGTTTTATCGTAGAAAGCGGGTATTGAAGCAGTAGGCTTTTACTATCAACGTGAAACGTTACAATTTGCAGACGAAGGAGAAAACAAGGGGGATTTCGAGTACAGTCATTGTGACAGCACTGTTCTTTACCATTCTTCTTTCCTTTTATTAAATTTATTTGTTAGGCTTTACATTTACTTTTTAATTTATATATGTGGATTAGAATTTCTCACGACAAAGAGGAACACAGAAAACACATTTGGCCGACACCAGTACCATTCGTGGAAAAGCTCTACGGAGATGCAAATTGCCTCGTTGCCCACTGCTGTCTTTGAAAATATTCAAGTAGACGTTTGAGAATGCACAAAGAAGAAAAAAAAGATATTGTATACATATTTTGGTATTTAGGGTTTGAGGAGGTAAAAGCTAGGAATAAGTGGATATTTATTTCATTAAACTCTGAATGTGATATTAGTAATATGTATTACCGGGTATTAGATCTTTATGAGACCATGTTTTCTTATTATATTTGTATTAACTATTAAATAATAATCGTTCTTGCTATTTACTGTTTGACTAAAATGTGCGGTTCTCTGGGTTGACAACTTGTTCTACAATTTTGGGCACACTGTAAATATTCTACATTTGGCATTCTCTGTTCTGCATACCGTTTAAATTTTAGCAGGAAGTGCTCGTGCTCATTATTATTGTCTTGCTGACATCCTGCACAGTAGGGTTCTTCTGTCTTAAAATAGCGTGTTCATAGTTGTAACCTGAACAATTTCTTATTACAGGGAATGTTTAATTCCCTCGATACTTGGCATGTTCTTTCTGGAGCTTAGAACAGCTTATACGCATATCTTCCTTTTGGATTTTAATGCCGGACTACTTTCCACTCTTCTTTCATTTTTATTTTAATCAGGCATTTGATCTGTGTTCGTTCCTTTCATGGAAAAGCTTTACGGGGATTCAAATAGCCTCAAACTGACTACTGCTTTCTGTGAGAACATTCAAGTGGACGACGTCTGATAGTGTAAGAAGAAGAAGGTCTGCCCATCCTTACAGTTTTTAGCCAGAAATATTTTCTCCTTTGCTCATCTTCTGTCTCGTTCCGCACAGAATGTTCAATTGTAGTTATTTCCCTTTAGCAGTGTTTCTAGCAGCCTTTCGTACTTAGCAGTGTTTCGTGGACATCATGTATCGTAGTGTGTAAGTGTTGATAGTAATTAGGAACTGTCTGTCACACTATTTGAGGTGCAAAACGCACAGAGACAATTATAAACATAATATATATTTGTTAAAAAGGGGGTAGGGCATGTTAAAGCTTGAGGCTTTTGGTTTATTGTTTAGCTGACTTTTATTTGTCATAATTTTTGTATAAGAACCCCCCCCCACTGACGAAATATTAAATATCTTACTAACGGACTGATTCATGTATTGACTGACGGACCAAGTGACTGACTGACGGACAATGGATAGACTGCTAATTTGATGGACCGACTTTCGTGCATTATTTCATAAGTTAAATTATCAGCCTTTCCCTTTTTTTCTAAATTTATTTTGTTTAATTGAATATTCTGTGCAGAACGATTGCAACGTTCTTTTGGAGATTACCGAATTATTTTCTGTCATCATTAATTAAAAAAAAAAAATATTAATTTACACTTAAGCAGGAAGGGTAACATTATTGGCGCGGCAGGTTAGCGAAAGGTTCAAATAGCCCGCTTACTAGTTTGACCCTGAAGGCCTGAATATGAATTACGTAGACTGGTTTTTCTGAAACAACGTCGATTAGGTTGTAACGATTAAAACATGTGTTTTATTGCATGTAATAATGAATATATTTATTGTTATGATTACTTTACACATAACAGGAAGGGTTAACTTGTTGGCACGTTGGAAGGTAGAGGATTCATTAGTTCCTAGTGCAACTTCTACTTAGGCTTGTCACTGGCGATATGGCGGTGACTAAACGGGGTTTCCCCTTGAGTTGTATTATCCACAGGAAAGATCGAAATTATGTACGGGGTTTCGGTAACGCACATTAGCATCCATGTTTTGAACGCAGCAAGTACTAACTGGGGTTTGGGGAGGGGTTTCTTACTTTTCGAAATTTAATAACGTAACTTTTAAATATAAATACGTGCTGAAGAATATAGCTTATAACTGTATTCTTTGTATAAAATTGTATACAAGTAGGCCTATTCTTTGTTAAAATCTACACGGGGACTACTCAAAAGTGGAGAGGTACCTTTTAAATACTTGATGATACGAGGATAGACCCTATAGGCCTATATACCGTATATATACATTGTCGCAGCTTCACGCTTCTGCAATAAGTAAGTATGGAATTATATATTTGTTTATTATAATATTAGATACAGCTTATGAACTGTAAACACATATAGTAAACAATGAGATCCGATGTAGAATTAGCTAGACTTTCTTCATGGGATACACCTAGCCTAAGTAAAATCAGTCGCGATTGCTTTTATTGTTATGTCGAAGAGTGTGAAGGCTATCTGTTCCTGTAGCTCGCTGGTTATAAACACGACGGATGCATCCTCTCATGCGTCCATCTCTGCTAGCCTGACGTTTGATGCCAAATTCCAAGTCTTAACCTTGATGATTCATCTTTTGCAGTGTCATTCTCTAACAGGTGATCATTAATCGTTCTCAGTATCTCTCCCTTATCCACATCCAGTAGATTGCTTTTATGATGGCAAATACACACTGTACAAACATAAGCTTTCCATATACTGCACAGTATATTCCTTATGGTTCCAAAGTCATAGCCGGGAGTGGAGTTGAGGATGAGCTTTCAATCCCTATAAATGCGCCCAGCGTGCGAGTGACATATAGTTTCTGACAACAAAAGCCAGTCCCTGACCTTCTCCAGGCGGGACTGTTTTGGCTATAACAGGTGCCATAGAACCAGAAATGCTTCAACGAGTAGATGAATCCCGTAATCCGTTGGTGGTAATCCAATTAGGAAAAGGAAAGCTGGTTTGAAACCACCCGCTGCCTTGTAATGGCGTGTATGTAGACTGGGGATAGCGAAGCAAAGGAAAGTAAACCCGAATTAAATTCCTTGTTAAAATTGGACGTGTCGTACCGAAAGGAGCAGATATCGTAACCTACGGCGAAACGTAATCATAACGCTCAGCACAAATAAACAAGCGACAAAGAAGAATATATTCCGCATTTCGCACACAACAACCGTATAAATATTTGTATGAAGATACACCGTAGTAACATAAATTCTGTACTTAAGTTCCGTAAACTTATCAATGTACCTTTTGACCTTTTCAGAAGTATTGCGACAGATGTGGAAATAGCTAATATATGCGCAGTGACTGCTTGTCATTTATTTAATAATAAGCGTCATCGTGTTATCATCCTTAATCGAACACGCCCCCCAATACTGACAAACACAAATGGTGTGAAGGAGATTTCGTCAGTTCACAGAAAGAAAAGAAGAGGCGAGTCAACTTTTCCGTTAACCTTAGTGATTTTAGCCAAATTATTATTATGGGTGGCCCATTGGAAGTGCAGTACTGTATTCAGTTCAAGGAAATCAGTAATGTACATGAATTTACTCCACGGGGTTTACTCCGATATTAATTTTTTTTTTAATTTTTAAAGAAACGCGAGGAGACCGAAATAGCTTCAGATGAGCTTCACTTGCCCCTGCTCATCTACGATCTTTGCCGAGGGTCTATCCAGTCAGCCCAATTTTCGATTATAATTAGGCTATCCTGTTTTAATTTTTTTTTCCACTGTGTGTTTTATTTACAGCAGGATGTGTTGTTTACTTATATGTTGACTATTTACGGAGTAATCATATTGTTGTTAGATGTTTTCATAATAATAATATTATTATTAATAGCCCTTTCAGTCATAACTGACTATGGGAATGCGCCCCTGAGGTGACAGTCCTCAGCTGTTTATTTTCCTGGTGTTCCTTTCGACGTTTTCTCCTCTCTTCTGCTTACTATGAGAGCTTCTTTTCGCCCAATCTGAAGTGGCGCCGTAAATAGCATCGCCACTTGGTGCGATCGGCAGCTTACTCCTCCCAAGTTGCTGGATTTGTGTCCAATCCAGCGAGATGTTTTCAGATATATATATCTGAAGTCGCCAGGGCCATCTAAAATACTCCTGTTTAACCGAAATTCTGCTTATCAGAAAGTTTGCTCAAAGATGGAGATTTTGCGGTCAGAAACAGAAAGAAGGCATAAAATTATTATTTTAACTTTTTCTTGCACCTTTTTCATTACTACAATAAACATTTTTGTATGTTTTCCACTTTTCAAAAGCAAATTAACAAAAGCACTTGGTATTTATTAGTAGCATGATTGCAAATACCAAAACATAAAAATGTCTGCACGTCATACGAGGGGCGTTCAGAAAGTAATGCACTACATCGTTTTTCTCAGGAGCTGTTTATTCAAAAAGCATGAAATTTATACACAATATACATGGATATGTCATGTAAACATCAGTATTATTCAACATAATCCCCATCAACTTGTACGGCTTTATGCCAGCGCGAAACAAGTGCATGTATTCCTAGCCCGTACCAGATTTTGTCTTAATCATGTAGCCATTTCTTCGCTGCATGAATCACTTCTTCATCATCTTCAAACCTTGTCTCACGGAGTGCATCTTTAAGTGGACCAAATAGATGAAAATCAGAGGGTGCCAAATCGGGACTATAGGGTGGATGGTGTAGTAGATTGATGGTATTGTATGATGGTGATATTACTAAGTGTGAGGCATGAGGTCAGCTGTGAAGGCTCCTGAGATAAAATGTAGCTGTGAATTGTCAGAAGGCCCTTCTTGCTACCACTACGACCTCACACCTATCTTTTTTTTACTAATGAATGTGGCTACGTTAAATGTCTAGGGTAATGATATGTAATGTGTTGTGGTAGTTTACATACACACACACAGATATTTAATAAGTTTAATAATATTAATAAATTGTTATAACACACTGAACTAACTCAAGTTGTGTAAAATTTGGATAGTAATTTTCTTTAAATTTATTTGTTCTGAACCAAGGTTTTATTTTGGCCAGAACATATGAAAGGTTTTGCAATTATAAAAGAAATGCATGAATATGACATAATAAATGCAAGGTGTGTACATATGTATGTTACTATACTAGTTAATATTACTACTGTTTATAGTTGTAATCTATTTGGGAGAACATTTAATGGATGTGCTGTTGGGGTGGCCTCATCACTCCCTGTCTATGGCGACTACACATTGTCCAGTTATTTGATGGAAATTTTATGGGTGTGTTAGGAAATAAGTGAGTTGGTGAATTCTCAGCAGACCAGACGCTCACGTAGCTTGAATGTGTAGCTCTGGTGCTGAGATCTGGTGGCCCCACCTCTCCGTGCTTGGGGGCAATATCAGAAGTCTGGTGGCCCCACCTCTCCGTGCTTGGGGGCTATAATAGGCTGCTCTGACAAAATGTTACTGCACGGGTCCACTCTTGTAATATTCAACAACTCATTTGACACCGCATTGGTGCCGACTAAAACTCACAGTTCTGCAATCAAAGTATTAGTCATGTGTCAGAATTCCACCCTCTAACCATTTCTGGACACAACACTACACAACAACAACACCACATAGACGGGTCAGATCTTTCTGACCAAACAACACATCTTACCAAGTTGGTTTCACATAGGATAAGTTCTCCCAGACTACGTATTCTGAAATCTGTTCATTAGCTTCCTGCCATAGAATAGGATAGGTGATATGTTTCACTGATCTCAACACTTGATCTATCCTTCATAATCCTTGCTGGAGTTTATGTATTTTATTTGTCTCTAGACCCTGAACTGGGGCGGGGGGGGTCTAGAGCGAATCCTTACTTGTTGTAAGGGACAGATTATGCTATTGCAGTATCAAATCACTCGAAACCTTAAACAAATATTAAAATGTACAAAGAAATAATTTCAGTCTTACCAGAATTATGAATATAGAACACAGTTAAATGCTAGCAAAACTCAGCTGAGCTGCTGGCCTTAGGATGGCGTCCCTCTAAATATTTCAATAGCTTCTGGGAATTACACCACTTAATAATTCACTGTGTCTACTAGGACAACTTATAATGAATGGCACAAAATGCGCGTCTGAGCGCCGATAATATATTCATCTATGGCCAATCACTGCCTTTTCTTTTTCAAATTCAAATATCCTACCAAAAAGTCATATCTCAGTCAAGTAGGCCTTATTGTATGTTGGTCCGTCCGTCTCTACTTGCGTTTCACACAAAAAAAAAAACACTTGTTTTTTTAACCAACTCTGCCTTCCCCTACACAATTTTGCCTTTAAAGTTATTTTTAGCCACAATTCACCATCCCACCCCGTCTCTTCATTCCAACTAGATTTTAGCACTTGCGTCTTCAAGGCCACAATTTTTTTGAAAATTAGTGACATGTTTTATTTCAATGCAGACGCTCGCTGATATGAACAACACAGTATTTTGTCAATATCTTTCTTATTATCTGTCCGTCTGTATAAATGAAAGCATATTATTTCACTGCTCAAGATGGGCCATCCGGCCAGCTAGGTTTTATATTCCTAACATTATTATTAAGAAAAGTTACTTTTCAAATATTTTCTAGAATCTTCTGGAATGCATTCATCACTGCATTCAAATAAACGGACTAAGTTATCGCAAAAGCGTCCAAGAAATGACTGTGGCGTATAATATCCAAGGTCCCTTTTGTCGATTTCTTTACTTTATGTCAACTTGGGGAACGTGACTTTTTCCTCCTTTCCCCACCAGTTGCGTCTTTTAGCCTTGCTAGTTTCAAGCACGCGTTCAGTCAGATTTTTCCTTTTGATCTCCGTTCTCATCCCGTTCCGTTTTGCCTTCAAGTCTAACAATTTAATTTCCATGGCGGGTGATGACCCGCGGCGTGGGCGATCATGTATTCTAGCAGCTTACGCATTAGTTTTTATCCTTACGTTGTATCATTGGAGATATTTTAACGTTGTATCACGGTTAATTTTGTGACACATCTCCCCACTTGAAAACATGCCTAAGGCAAGTTCTAAAACCAGTGATACACATAGATAAAATCTCTCCTCACGCCTGCAATTACTCTAATTTTGATCACAGGGGTGCCGACTGAGGAAATCTGCACCGACATTCAATTTGCCTGGGATATATTGGATACTAAACTGATAAGGTTGAAGCAATAAAGACCACCTCAGCAATCTTGCGTTTTCATGCTTAGCCTGAGATAAGAATACGAGAGGCTGATGGTCCGTCTCTACCACAAAAGTCCTACCATACAGATAGATTTGAAACTTCTTTATTGCCCAGATTAACGCTAAACATTCTTTTTCGCTTGTGGAGTATCCTTGTTCCGCCTTATTCAATTTGCGGCTTGCATAAGCGACTGGTTTCAGTTCCCCATCGGGTGAAGATGATCTTTGCAACAAAGCTGCTCCGAGTCCTACATTACTTGCATCGGTTCTTAAGACAAAGTCCTGTGTCAAATCAGGCAGTTTGAGAATAGGCTTGCTAGTGAGTTTTTCCTTTAAGTCTTGGAACGCTAATTCACTTTGCGCAGTCCAAATAATTTTATCTGGAAGTCCCTTGCGAGTCAGATCAGTCAGAGGAGCACAAATAGAGTTAAAATCTTTGATATATTTTTGATAAAATCCGCATAACGACACGAATGATCGCACATCCTTTTTTGTTTGTGGTCTAGGTGCTCTCTGCAGTTTTTCCAAGTTCTTGGGATCAGGGGTCATGCTACCCTGATATACAGTGTGTCCCAAGAATTCCAACTCTTTGCATCCAATGCAACATTTTGTTGGCCTAGCAGTCAAGTTCGCCTCCCTAAGCCTATTAAATAACATTTCTAGAGCTTCAATGTGTTCTTCAAATGTCTCTGTGGCGACGAGAATATCATCCATGAAATTCGTGATACATGGGTTATTCAGGGGATCCAACAATTTGCGCATCATCCTTGAAAATACACTCGGAGCATTTTTCAGTCCGAATGGTAGCATGTTGAATTCATAATGTCCATCCGAAGTGCTAAAAGCCAAATAAGGTCTCACTTCAGGCTTCACTGGGATCTGGTAATAGCCTTTACTAAGATCCACCTTTGAAAAGTATTTTGCCTTGTTCAGTCTGGCAAATAACTGTTTTGTGTCTGGTAATGGATCCACTTGTCCTTCTGTGACAGCATTCAGTTTCCTGTAATCTATGCACAGTCTGTGTTCCCCAGACGGTTTTTCTCAACAATACGACACTAGAGCTAAAAGATGATTCACTGTGTGAAATAATCCCCTCCTTCAACAAATAATCTATTTCTTCCTTCAATGCCTTCTCCTTCGCGAACGGAATAGAATAGGCTCTCATACAGATTGGGTTTGAGTCTACCAGTTTCATGTCATACTGTAGCAAATTTGTATGGCCTGGTTTATCTGTTAATACATCTGTATGTTCCTCCAGAACCTGTTGAACTCTCTCCCTCTGGTTTTTAGTCAGGTGCTTACTGACTTTTACCTGTGCTGCTGTTTCACAAGGATGTAATGGGTATTCATGTGAGGTGAGTGGTTCCTTTTGCATTTGAGTTGCGATAGCTAAGGTCAGTAAGGGGGTGCTTTCCTGGAGTGGTCTGTCCAGATACTTCTTTAACAGGTTTACATGATAAACTTTCTCCTTCCCCTTTTTGTCAATTTTATAGTTTGTTCTAGGCACCTTCTCTAGAACCGTATATGGACCTTGCCATCCAATTTGTAATTTATTCTGGCTACCGGGTAGTAGAAGCAGCACCTTCTCTCCCACAGCTAGTTCTCTGTCCTTTGCCTTCCTATTAAAATATGCTGCATGTTTCTTCCTGGCTTGTTTCAAATTATCATTTGCCAGTTTCCATCCAGCTTTCAAACGAGTGGTCAGTTCGTTCACGTATTGGTAAGATGAGGTTACAGTCTCTTCCGCCTTCTCATCTGTCCAGGTCCTTAATAGTGCTTCTAATGGACCTTTTATTGGCCTCCCAAATAGCAGAGTTGCGGGAGCCATCCCGGTTGAACTATGTGGTACCTCCCGGTATGCAAACAATGCGGCGGGCAGGAATTGATCCCACAGATCCGGTTTTTCGTGTGCCAGCTTTCTCAGGATAGAAATGAGAGTCCCGTTGAACCTCTCTACCTGGCCGTTCCCTTGCGGATGGTACGGACTACAATGAAAGTATCTGGCTTGAAATAGCTTAAAAACTTCTTCCGTTAGTTTCCCCTTGAACTGAGAACCATTATCCGTCAAGATTTGATGCGGGAATCCTAATCGGGTAAATATTGTAAGTAGTGCCTCTGCTACATGTTTTGAATCAATTGATGGCAGGGCTACCGCCTCTCCCCACATAGAACAAGTGTCCACCAGAGTAAGGATGTAACCGTTCCTCCTCTTGGTCCGAGTGAGAGGTCCTACAATATCCACTGCAACCCTCTCAAAAGGTGTTCCCACTATGGGCATTTCCCCTAGAGTTGCAGGAGCAGTCCAGTGCTTTGGAGCTACCCTTTGACATTCTGGGCAGGATTTAACATATCTTTTTATATCCTCCGTTATCCCTGGCCAGAAATAATGACAAGCTATACGCTGTCCTGTGGCGCTGATCCCCATGTGACCACTGAAGGGAATCGCATGCCCGAGTTCCATCACTTTATCCCTATATGAAGTGGGAAGAACCAGCTGGTTGTGACCATTTGTTCCAGTTCCGGCCTTCCTGTATAAGAGTTTGTTCTTCATAAAATATTCCCCCTTGCTCGGAGGTGTGTGGCATTTGGGCAATTTTTTTAAAACATGGCTTGAGTGTCCTATCCTCAGCCTGCGCCTTCCTCATCTCCTCTGGATGAGCATTTATAGGTTCACCTTCTTCCTCCTTCTTCTGTGACCTGGTCTGCACTGTCGCCATGATCACAGGTCTCTCGGGATTCCCCAAGAAGACGTATCTACACCCCAATATCAGAGGGTAGATTGGTGCATCTATCACCGCTGCTCTGATTTCTCCTTCCACATAGCGAGTTTTCACCGTTATCCTTGCGATGGGAAGTGTCATGAGTGGTATGTCCTTAGTTGCCCCTTGTATTTCCACTGTTTCTGTGGTATACTGACTTGGGTCCACTAGGCTAGACTTCACAACTGAATCATAATCCAAACCTGTATCATAAAGGCACCTTATGGTGACCCCATTACAAATAACATCCTCACAAACTGGGGGGTGATAAGGTTCCTGCTGTCCCTTAGGATTAACCTTTAATCTTTGAGTCCCCGACTTCATTGCAGCAATGTTTGAAGGTTTCCTTCTACAAAATTCGGTGTTATGGTTATCTTTCTTGCACCATTTACACCATCTTTTTTCTTGGTTAAACGGTGTTCTTTCATTGGATTTTTGGTCATTGAACTGTGAGTTTCTGTCTCGGTAGTCATTTCTTGGCCGTTCAAAGTTTGTCCTACCTTTATTTCCCTGCTCTCTATTATCAAATTTATTAAATTGCTGTGGAGCTTTAAAATTGTCTATGTGCTTCTTTTTAGCACCACTTACCTCTGCCTGGGCTGCCTGATACCTTTCAGCGACATTTAAAACCTCTCCCAATTTCTCTGCACCTTGTTCCATGAGAAATTTTCTCATGTCTGGAGCCATGGACTCTCTCAATTGCTCAATCATGATCATTTCTTTAAGATCTTGGGTCTTCCCCAGAGCAGTCCATTTCTCCAAATAGTTTCCAGTCTGGCAGAGAATTGGTGGTATGTCTCCCCAGACAACAGTTTGGCATTTCTAAACTTCTTACGATAAAATTCCCCATTTTTTTCGTACCTCAATAACAAAGCCTGCTTTAACATGTCATAATTCTCCTGGTCTTCTCTGTTCATTTTTGCGAAGACTTCGTAAGAAGTACCTCTCAGTCCCTGTGATAGCTTTAACTCTTTCCGTACGTAATTATTTTCAGCTCTGGACGGAATTATTTTTAAGCCCCAAAAATTTACACATACATAATTTACATTTACTGACAATGTGTGTCTAATCATGAGTTAAGTATAACATATTATATATCAAATTAAAGTACATTGGATGAACAATATAAATCCATATGCCTTTCTAGCTAATTTTATGTTATGTTTATGTTATAACAGATAACATGTACACGGAAAAAAGATAACTTGAAATTTTGAACAAAAATTTTCGACTTACGTAAGGCTTGTAACATAAATTGTTATCACAATACAGTTTCACTGCACTCTTTGTGCAGGTAATCCATTTAGAAACACAGAAAAAGTAAGAAAGTTATGGTAGATCACACAGTTTGTTCACTGTTCACATATTAGTAACATATCCTGTGTGTTTTCGGCCATTATGGCGATACGACAAAACACGATTAAAGATGAAGATAAATGTGAAAAAAATCCCTTCAAACGCAAATAAAAGACGTTGAAGCTTGTTGAAATTTGCCCAGTTTTGTGTTTACTTCCGTTCGAGATAAATTCCGGGCAGTATAAAATATCAGAATAGAAAGAAACAACAAAATAAATCAGCGTCTTTTAAAAGATCTTGCGGTCACAGCGGTCGGCCATTGCGTCTTTTAAAAGATCTTGCGTACGGAATCAGTTAAACTCCACCTCTCTCTCTCTAACCCATATGTAGTAGCTAATAACTCAAAACGTCCTAGGTACCCCTCTATGTCATCGTCTTTTTCAACAAAATGGTCTAAATGAAACCCCATAGCTGAGTTTGAGGCTCCCAGACTGGGCGTAGCATCTGAGGCAAAAGGGCTGGCACCATTTTCAGGAGCCTGGCCTTGTAGCTCCAGCTCCCTGAGTCGTAATTCGTGCTCCCTCTGCAACCTTCTATCTTCTGCCTCCCTTTCGGCAGTCAACCTTTTATCTTCTGCCTCCCTTTCGGCAGTCAACCTTTTATCTTCTGCCTCCCTTTGCTGTCGTTTTTCTTCTGCCTCCAATGCTTTAGCCTCTTTGTCAGCCTCAATCTGCAACCTCTTAGTCTCAGCCTCTAACCTCTTCTCTTCAGCCAACCTTTCAGACTCTAATTTTCTTTCAGCCTCTTTTTCTAATCTTCTTTCTTCCCGTTCAATATACTTATCACATTCAGCCGTTACATATTGAATTAAAATCTGACCATCCATTCCCATCTCCTTTGCCGTCAGCACAGCAGCTGATCTGAATTTGGCCAGCTCCGCCATACTTTTTAAACAAATCTAGCAATGTGCAAGATAAAATTTCCAACCACTAAAGTACTTCTAATTACTCTAGTCTAAAATAATTCTAATTAATTAATTAACTACCACTGGCTGTGAAGATTCACCAACTTTTATTTTCAGGGACACTTTTAATTTTAAGGGACACTTTTAATTTTTATAATGTGTTCCCCTAATCTAATTTCCCCCCCCCCCCCCCCCAGGAGATACTTAATGGGCTAATTATCCCGGGACAAAGAGACCCCAATATATGTAGTGGATTGATGGTATTGTATGATGGTGATATTACTAAGTGTGATGCATGAGGTCAGCTGTGAAGGCTCCTGAGATAAAATGTAGCTGTGAATTGTCAGAAGGCCCTTCTTGCTACCACTACGACCTCACACCTATCTTTTTTTACTAATGAATGTGGTTACGTTAAATGTCTAGGGTAATGATATGTAATGTGTTGTGGTAGTTTACATACACACACACAGATATTTAATAAGTTTAATAATATTAATAAAATGTTATAACACACTGAACTAACTCCTTGTGTAAAATTTGGATAGTAATTTTCTTTAAATTTATTTGTTCTGAACCAAGGTTTTATTTTGGCCAGAACATATGAAAGGTTTTGCAATTATAAAAGAAATGCATGAATATGACGTAATAAATGCAAGGTGTGTACATATGTATGTTACTATACTAGTTAATATTACTACTGTTTATAGTTGTAATCTATTTGGGAGAACATTTAATGGATGTGCTGTTGGGGTGGCCTCATCACTCCCTGTCTATGGCGACTACACATTGTCCAGTTATTTGATGGAAATTTTATGGGTGTGTTAGGAAATAAGTGAGTTGGTGAATTCTCAGCAGACCAGACGCTCACGTAGCTTGAATGTGTAGCTCTGGTGCTGAGATCTGGTGGCCCCACCTCTCCGTGCTTGGGGGCAATATCAGAAGTCTGGTGGCCCCACCTCTCCGTGCTTGGGGGCTATAATAGGCTGCTCTGACAAAATGTTACTGCACGGGTCCACTCTTGTAATATTCAACAACTCATTTGACACCGCATTGGTGCCGACTAAAACTCACAGTTCTGCAATCAAAGTATTAGTCATGTGTCAGAATTCCACCCTCTAACCATTTCTGGACACAACACTACACAACAACAACACCACATAGACGGGTCAGATCTTTCTGACCAAACAACACATCTTACCAAGTTGGTTTCACATAGGATAAGTTCTCCCAGACTACGTATTCTGAAATCTGTTCATTAGCTTCCTGCCATAGAATAGGATAGGTGATATGTTTCACTGATCTCAACACTTGATCTATCCTTCATAATCCTTGCTGGAGTTTATGTATTTTATTTGTCTCTAGACCCTGAACTGGGGCGGGGGGTCTAGAGCGAATCCTTACTTGTTGTAAGGGACAGATTATGCTATTGCAGTATCAAATCACTCGAAACCTTAAACAAATATTAAAATGTACAAAGAAATAATTTCAGTCTTACCAGAATTATGAATATAGAACACAGTTAAATGCTAGCAAAACTCAGCTGAGCTGCTGGCCTTAGGATGGCGTCCCTCTAAATATTTCAATAGCTTCTGGGAATTACACCACTTAATAATTCACTGTGTCTACTAGGACAACTTATAATGAATGGCACAAAATGCGCGTCTGAGCGCCGATAATATATTCATCTATGGCCAGTCACTGCCTTTTCTTTTTCAAATTCAAATATCCTACCAAAAAGTCATTTCAGTCATATCTCAGTCAAGTAGGCCTTATTGTATGTTGGTCCGTCCGTCTCTACTTGCGTTTCACAAAAAAAAAACACTTGTTTTTTTAACCAACTCTGCCTTCCCCTACACAATTTTGCCTTTAAAGTTATTTTTAGCCACAATTCACCATCCCACCCCGTCTCTTCATTCCAACTAGATTTTAGCACTTGCGTCTTCAAGGCCACAATTTTTTTGAAAATTAGTGACATGTTTTATTTCAATGCAGACGCTCGCTGATATGAACAACACAGTCTTTTGTCAATATCTTTCTTATTATCTGTCCGTCTGTATAAATGAAAGCATATTATTTCACTGCTCAAGATGGGCCATCCGGCCAGCTAGGTTTTATATTCCTAACATTATTATTAAGAAAAGTTACTTTTCAAATATTTTCTAGAATCTTCTGGAATGCGTTCATCACTGCATTCAAATAAACGGACTAAGTTATCGCAAAAGCGTCCAAGAAATGACTGTGGCGTATAATATCCAAGGTCCCTTTTGTCGATTTCTTTACTTTATGTCAACTTGGGGAACGTGACTTTTTCCTCCTTTCCCCACCAGTTGCGTCTTTTAGCCTTGCTAGTTTCAAGCACGCGTTCAGTCAGATTTTTCCTTTTGATCTCCGTTCTCATCCCGTTCCGTTTGGCCTTCAAGTCTAACAATTTAATTTCCATGGCGGGTGATGACCCGCGGCGTGGGCGATCATGTATTCTAGCAGCTTACGCATTAGTTTTTATCCTTACGTTGTATCATTGGAGATATTTTAACGTTGTATCACGGTTAATTTTGTGACAGATGGGGTAGTACAGTCCAACCCAATTTGGTGATTGCTTCCCGTGTTGCCAGACTTGTGTGAGGCCGCGCATTGTCGTGAAGGAGAAGCAGGTCTGCTGGATTCTTGTGCGGCCGAACTCTGCGAAAACGTTGATTGAGTTTTTTCAATGTCTTAATGTAAGCTTGCGAATTGATTGTCTCTCCTCTTGGCATAACGTCTACAAGAATCACACCTTCAATGTCCCAAAAGACAGTGATCATGACCTTTCCAGCTGAAGGAATTGTCTTGAATTTCTTTCTTCGTGGTGATTGTGGATGATGCCACTCCATTGACTGTCTTTTTGTCTCAGGTTCAAAATGATGTGCCCAGGTTTCGTCACCTGTAACGATCTTAGCCAAAAAGTTCTCTCCATCAGCATTGAAACGCTCAACAATTCAGAAGAAATTGCTTTCCTTTGCAATCGGTGGTCATTTGTGAGACTTCGAGGAACCCATCTTGCGCAAACCTTAGAAAATCAGAGTTTTTATAACTGCATTTGCACTACCAATGCTGACTGACAGCTGTAAGGCCAATTGTTGAGTAGTGATTCGCCTATCAGTAAGAATAATGCCCTCAGCGCATTTCAACATTTCTGCGTTGGTGGCTGTGGCAGGACGACCACAGCGCGGCCGATCAAGCAGCTCCGTATCTCCACTTCCTGATTCTTTGATTCTCTGAACCCAGCGACTGACTGTACTCCTGTCGACTGCAAAACTTCCATACACATCACATAGACGCTTGTGAATGTTCACAACAGTTTCCTTCTCTGCAACGAGAAATTCTATCACAATTCGCTGTTTATAACGCAAGTTGCTAACACGCTCCATTTCAACGGTTTAGGGCAGCCGTATTATTTTGCTGGTTGCGGTGCAATTTAGTGCATACAATTGGCACATGCCATATTTGAAGTGTGCAAAATTTCATGCTTCTATCTTCATTATTAGCTGAGAAAAACGATGTGGTGCATTACTTTCTGAACGCCCCTCGTATTTTACTAATCTCAGATCCTGTACTGTGTTGTCATAGCATTATACAAACAACCCCAATGTATGTATAAACGTTTTAAGCACATAAAGAAGGGAAACCCGAGGCCTGTAAACAGTAAATAAATATTACACACACATGAAGGAATGTTTTCAGGCACTCGTGAGAAATAAAGAAGTAGAAAACTAGACAACAGAAAAACAACAGACGTGAGTGGCTTACCAATGTATGTAGTTCACGGGGTCTCTGTGGAGATACACAAAGAATAGAACGGCTGCTACGTCAGACATCTTATAAGAGGCAACAAATATCTGCTTCCACACAGGGCTGACAGCCTTATTGTGTAAAACATATTGCTACATAAATTACCGCAGCAAGAACACATGAAGTCTTTGATGCAGGATTCCTGCAAGGGGGGGGGGCGGGGGGGGTGGAGCTGTAGTGGTGGCTCCGTGCTCAATAAAGAGCAAACAAGGGGAAATAAGAAGATAACAATGGAAATAGAAACTCTGAATCACACGAGACAATAAACATTTATTTTTGTGGCTGTTAACTTGGCGGTTTCTACACGTACTTAAAAGGGAAAAAAACCAGAGCAAGAATAACTGAGGCAGATAGGTAGTAAGAGTTACTTCATGTGATCGTAGCCGCTCATATGCCGGTGTCTTCTACTACTTCCTCGCCGTTCGCTCTCATATACATTAATCACATTATTTCCTCCATAAAGCTAGCTGCCTGTCTCTGAACCTTTTTCCCCCCGAGTCTGGTCGTTTGCAAACATGTAAAGACTGCCGCCCAACATCTAACAGTGTATCGCCTTCTTCGTAAAAAAATTACACGCTGTTGCACACATTCATAGCTGGGTCTTCTGAAAGGGGTAAAGACAGAACCTCTGCTTAAGCGAGACAAAATTTTTGTTGGGACTGAAAAATTTCCTGGACTTCCGAAAATTCTAGTTATCAGAATTCGATTTAACCTGTTTTTTTAAACACAGCCAAATAAGACTTTTGACCTTCAGAAATGCTTCTAAATTAAGCGAAATTCGATTTAATCTTCCTGTCGCGCGCGCGTCTCTCTGTTCCTTTCTCTTGCTGTGCGTGTATGTGTGTTACATGTTTGTTTTTAAAAGATACGTAATCATATGCTTATACGATATGGGTCACCCGGCATATGGTATAAACAAATGAGGGTAGGGGCACAATGTCTGTAGCACTGCAAATATATGCCACCGAGCTACTGTTATCATTGCTGACGACTTGTATACATCGTATGTCTTTTTATGGTTTATATTGCACAAAGTAGGGCCTTCTAAATTACATCGTTAAGTTTCCCTTGTATAATATCAGATTGATAAGAATTATTATTTTATATAGGTTAGATAAATTCAGTTTAACTACGCATTGTCTTCTGCTGCTTCCAAATTATACTCCACGACACCACTTTACATTTTTTTTAAAGTCATTCGGGTTTGTTCTTTCTTTTTTTCCCCCCATCCATCGTTGTTCGTGAGTGCATGTTTTATATATAACTAGAACTCTGTACCAACTTCCTATAAAACGTGTTTGGTAGTAAACACACAATGTTACGGTCAAGGTACCTCAGAATGATGTACATTCACTCAAAAAATAATGTTAGCCACTACCCAGCGTTGTAAAAATAATGTTATAATTTAATGTGATAATACTACCGGACTCGTATTACTATTTTAATTCTTACCGCACGGGTACGTACGCGACTTGAATACCATCATAGTGACTTCAAAGTAACAACGAACCCAACACAGTTGAGTTGCCAGTAGGCTAATTAGTAGCATTCATGAGTGCACACAGGTCGGTATTTATTTTTGGTAAATCGTGATCATCAGTGATTTTAACATTCCTGCTTGGAACTAGTACAGTGAGGTTGAAATGAAGCACAGCGTGTCGTGTTCTTTGATGTCATAAATAAGTCGCCGACGTCATTAGGATTAAGGGGGAGGTTAAACCCCCAAAATGAAAAACACAGAATTATAAGTTAATAGCTATATCTGGTCATTTATACAATCGAGGAAGTTGAGGGGAACTGCGGTAAGACGTGGAGTACAATGGATGGGTTGGAAAAAAAATCGAAAAAAGGTGATTCGTCTTACCCTTTTCAGCCACGCTGTCCATCAGTGGACAGCAAATAGTGATAGGATTTTGATGCCTTGCCTTCAGGGAAGTACCAAGGTTTTATTTTTATATTTATTTAAGGGGAGGTTTCACCTAAAAAAATTTTTTTTTTATTTTTGTCTTTACAAGCTCCAATTTTTTTGGGCATGTTTAGGACATCAAAGCATCTAATAAAAAATGCTCAATCATTGGAAAATAATTATATTGGGTCCTAATTTGCATATTGTTACTAAAAATAGAAACTTTTTTGTGTCAAGATGCACACTTTATTTGCAAAGATAGGACATTGGAATTTGGCTTGCACATAGATCACAGCATTCTCAAGACTCCCTTCTAGTTTCATTTTCATAAACTGTCCGAGTGATGTTTTATGAATTTTCAAAAATTAGACCCATTTTTCTTGATAAAAATACAGGGTAGAGATACTTTAAAAATTCACTGATCAAAAAGTTACAGGTTTATACTTTTAAAATTAGCAGGGGACAAGCACTATAGTATGAGATTATAGTATACAAAGTTTAAAGCCTTTAGCTTTACAACTTTTTGAGTAATCCTGACATGATGTCATCAAAATTGCTGAAAAACAATATCGTAGAAATAAGCAAAATACAGAGAAAACATGCCTTAAAATAGTCATACTCACATTAGAATCCACCAATTCCATATCCATTCTCTTTGTTGGTATTCTTATAATCCAGGAAAGATTTTCTGTGCCTGTATTCTGCTTTTTTCATATCATATAATCTTAGGGAAGCAGAGACCCATGCCGCGTCAAAACCAGAAAATCCTTTGAAGCAGTATTTCCCAAAAGATAGACCAAGATTTTCAAAAATTCCTCTTCTCCCAAGTTCTCCATCATTGAAAACTATCAAAGCATCATAAACTGAAAGTTCTAATCTGTCTCTTCCTACAAATGCTGCTTTGGGACATCTGTTGCAGATCAGATTGTGGAAAGACTCATTAGAGTTCTGTGTTCCTCCATGAAGACATTTTGACAACAAGAAGTCTGAAGACAATTCATCAAAGACAGGCTGAATTTCTTTAATGACAAATTTAGGCAGCCTGTTTTTGTTAGCCTTGTTTATATCCTTTGGGCACCAATCTCCAGATCTCCAGCACGGTGCTTGAGAATGGCCATTATGCTTTTTTTCATATTGGAAATTGAACCAATATTTCCTCTTATTGCGGCACTGTAATGACCTTGTATTCTCATAATAGCACTCTTTGTTAATCTTCCAAAATTTCCAATACCCTTATACTTTTTCCCATCTTCTTCATTCTGCTTGCCTTTACATTCTGCAACTTTATCAAGGAGACGTCGTCCCATTCGTTTCTGAACATGGCCGCAGCATTCTAATTTTTCGATTTGAAGTCCAGGATACATTTGTGGCTTTGCCTCGGCAACAGATTTAAAACTTTTTGAATCCCCATCTCCAAGATATTTTACATACTTCAAACCATGTTTTTCCTCAGATCTTCTAAAAATATTAATCATTCCATTTGATTTCATCAGATTTTTTTGGCATTGATTTGTGACCTTCATCCACACTGCAAATTCTTCATCTGTTTTGTATTTCTTTATAAACAAGTGAAAGTAAATGAACTTGACAGGCCATAGTGAGTCTCATTCACTGTGTATAAAGACTCTGTAAACTGATTCTGCTCACTGCTCGTAGTGACAGGTGATGTTAAACACTTTGGACATCATCATCATCTCAACCCGTAACCCGTCATGGGTCGTAGGGGTGCCATGGTGGAAGCATCAGCAGACATGGAGTCATGACGAGTTACATGCCCAAACCAGGCAAGCTTTCGACCTTTCACTACTGACAAAAGTGGTTCTTGGTGGCCTGCATAGGTGTTTATCTTCTCTCTAACATAGACATTTGTTTTGCGCTCTTTATAGCAAATGCGCTAAATTCTTCTATAACATTTATGCTTGAAAGCCTGAATCCTTCGCTCCGTATCTGCAGTGAGTGTCCAGCCCTCACACCCATACAAGAGAATAGATAATACAAGTGATTTGTATAATTTGATCTTCACAGGAAAACTGATGTTACTTTTCCAGATCACATTCAGCCTTGTCATGGCAGCTGAGGCCATCTCAAGTCTTGATTTCTTTACTTGATCTTCCATCACTACATATAATGGACATGGGAACTGTTTAACAAACTGCAAGACGCTTTCAATGCTGATAATTCTGTATCCTTCAATAGTTTCAGGATCAGTGTGTTTCACAGCTGTAGAAGTAACACTATTTAATTTACAGAATGATATTTCATTTGTCTGACATGTAGGCCTAGCCGTGATTTTCGGTAGTTTCATGGAACCAGAATACCTGTTACCTCTAAATTTCCTCTTAATGGGCCTATCCTTCCTTCTTTTACATGATGCTGTTGATTTATTAACACAATCCATTTTATTAAATAAGAAATCACTATAAATCTAACCATAATCGCAAATTCCACTTCGAAATTGACAGGAAGCACGATTCAGTATAAACATACAAGCATGCCTATTTTGATGTAAGCTTGATTCTGATTGGTTGAAGCTGGCGATCTTTGACCCTCATGAGAAGTTTCAGCCAATGAAATTTTATTTTATGTTTAAGGCTTATAACTGTTAAAAAATTTAATCTAATGCCTTGGCTGGACTAAATACCGAAAAAATTATTAAAATATGTTAATAAATAAAAAAGTTATAACAAAATAATTTTTTTGCATATATAATTAGCTGATTTGTGGCTGAACATACATATTTGAAAAATTAATTTTAAATATTTTTAAGCTGAAAACTGCAATAAAAAACATAGCGTTAGGTAGAAAAATGGTGACACTAAACTGTAGCATCAATATTGCAAAAATGATAATTTTTAAACAAAATGCCAAAATATGGGTGAAACCTCCCCTTAAGTTCTTATGTGTCCTATCTTGATCACCCGTTTGCCAGTCACTTCGATTACGGAAACAACAGCAAATGGATTGATTTGCCATTGCCCTAAAGACGCCAATAGGCGTGATGGGAAACAATGGCAAAGAAAACCTATCTGCTGTTGCCCTAAGACGCCACTAGGCGTATGGCCACTGACTGCTTTGACGGTCGGTGGCTAAGGACGGAAGAAGAAGAAGAAGAAGAAAAAGTGTCCAAATCTTTAGCTTTTTGGGGTAGACTATTTTCTTTGTCTTTTGTCCTCGTAAGACGAATCACCTTTTTTCGATTTTTTTTCCAACCCGTCATTTATACAAGCATAATGACTGAAAAAATACAAAACATTGAGGTATATACTAATGAGGTATATACTAAAAACTTGTGGTCTATGGGTGAAAAACAGTAGAAAAAAGGCAAATTTTGTTGCCCAAGATATCTCAAATGTGAGTACAACTTTAGTTATTAAATTTGGCTTTTTCATTTGTTAATAGGCCTATATGATAGGCCCTAATGATTTTATAGGGCCTACTAAAATAATTTTGATTGGTTTGATATCTGAGTTTTTTGGGATTTTAACATACCAATAGAAAAATAGTTGAAATTTTTAAGGGGAGCATCTTAGCTATTTCTTAACAGTTTTGTAGGTTATCCTTTATTTTAGTTTATTTTTATGAGCACTGTGTGTACAGCATGTGGCCCAAAATTTACAGCTGTATCACTAATAGTTTTTGAAAAATCATGGGCTACGTGCCCACATTTGTGTGAAAAATGCGGTTTTGAGAAAATTAAGAAAAAAGGGAAGAATTACACTTTTACACAAAATTTACTCACCTCAGTATCCCCCTGCTATGTAGGAATCATCTCTGGTATTTTCCTTTATTGATTCCATGGGCTGTTTCATACTTCGCAGCTTACTTTTCATTAAATTCTTCATTTCAGCAGACTAAGCGCTTTTCGTCAGTTTCCGAAAAAATACATCCTTTCTCTTGTAGACATGTAGGCCCTAGGCCTACTATGTGTGGGGAAGCGATTGCTCTACCCTCAGCAGACTCAGTACATGTAGGAGAGGCTTTGCTCTCAATATTCACAAGATTAGGATACCCTTATCAGATATTAACTGACAATGGTTCACAATTCAGAGGGAAACTGATGAAGTTTTTAGTATTTTTAAAAATATACTCGTCCACACATTTTATCATCGACAATCCAGTGGACAAGTGGAAAAAAATAACGGGACTCTACTTACAATTTTATGGAAGCTCGCACAGGAGAAATCAGAATCCTGGGATTCATTCTTACCTGCAGCTTTATTTGTGTATAAGGTGGTACCCTATCACTCTACTGGAATACCTCCAGCCACGTTATTATTTGGACGACCCATCAAAGAACCCCATGGTTAATAAAAATTAGCCAGTCAAAATTTTTTTACATATGAAACGATGTTTAAACAACTTTAATTCTGTTTGCTTCAGGGAAAATGAATACCGAACAAATTTTAAAATCCATGCATTAGAAGTGAAGATATACCAATTTTGCATATATAATTAGGTACAAATACATTTACCTGACATACTTTAAAATTGATATAAAATCATCCACAAAGGTTTTAATGAAAATAAGCTTACAGAAATGTGGGCAAATGAATGTACTTTCCAGTGCAAAATATATCTAAAATTTGATATTTTCAATGAAATTCTTCATTTTTGAGGGTTAAACCTCCCCTTAAGGTTAGGGTTTAGCCTAGGGTTAGGTTTAGGATTCCTAACCCTTAGTCCGTATTACTGCATATCTGAATTCTTTTTTGAAGCCGTATCAAACAGACGGCCCACTGTTCTTCACTTCAACCCAATATAAACATATAAACAAAGGCACCAAAAAATTTAAATTTTAATGAAAAATATCCCGTTCAACCTCTGATGGGTTATAATTAGGATATATAGTGTTTTCAATTCCAAATAAGATGAATAACTGCCGATACGGGAAAGTGGCATCACATCTGTCAAATCATTGTAAATATGGCAAATCAAAATTACCAATTTTGCTTGTATGTTAAAAAAAAAAAAAATCAAGAGAGATAAAACAAAACTAACTAAACAAAAACATTAAACAAAAATAATATTCAGGGGGAGGGGTATAAAGGCCTGGTGTTTCCAGTTAGATATTTAATTGACTTTCACTTGCCATAAGTCATATGTATTGTAAGAACATCATCAGACCTTCACCTTCCCAATTACTATATAGGCTATTAACCTTTGTTCTTGTTAAAAACTGTTTGACTAAATTATGCAGTTCCCTAGGTTTGTCTATTCTTAACACCTCTTCTATATTTATGGATAAATTTGATGTCTTCTGGGGAAAATAATCAGGAGCTTCGCTCCTTCCCATCCACAGAGGGTTTATCACAGGAGCCGTTCAATTTCCGGCCGTAAACATTTCTTCAAACGCCGACGCCCGGGTTTGAACCATGAACACCTGGTAGTTGGGATTCTCATTTTTGTTCAAATACTAATATTGGGATTCTCTTACCTCATTTTAACGAGAAGCGTTCTATATTATTGTCTTGAAGACATCCTGCACAGTAAGGTTCTTCTATTCTGAAATAGCCTTTTCCCAGCTGTAGTCTGAGAAGCTTCTTATTACTGGGAATTTTCAATTCCCCAGATATCAAGGGAATGTTCCGTGATTACAATGTACCATCCATTTGTAAAAGTGATTCCGTACCATTTTCTTTCTTTTTTATTTATACATTACATGGAACTATGTTTACCAGAATTAGTTGCAGCCCGACAACTTTGAACTAGGTATCCGCCAATTTTGAACACAAAGCACGAACATATCACAGTTGTATTTATTTGTGTGTGTGTCTGTGAAATTGTCTTGGGCAAAATGGCACTAAATTACTAAATTCAGTGTAGCTACTCAGTGGTCATAAATTGATACATATGCATTCATTCATTATCCTTCAGCTCGCTAAGGAACATAGTCTTTCAACAAATGCATTCCAAGCCTTTTTTATCCTGTGCCATTCATTTAATTTTAAAGTCTTGTATTCCTTATCCCTCTCTTTTCAGTCACCAGTTTCTTTCTCCATGTGTTTGTTGGTCTCCCCCTACCTCACTTACTCAGAATATGCTATGATTCTGTACTGCAGTTAAATACAAAAGCACAGCTGGTACAATGTGGCTCACACAACATTAGCTTATTGCAGGAGGATACGGCCATGGTTGTATTTGTGAATCCATTTTATAATGCTATCTAGCAAATTTACTTTTTCTTTCTGGCATCAGTTCAAACATTGGCAGATCTTCAAAAAAGCATCCACAGAACTAAAAAGTATAAGACTTTTGTTATAAACCTGTTGAAAATGCAAAATTGACAGTGTGAGAGCTATTAGATGCCAGATTGGCGATATCTACAATGTAGGCCTAGCCGTACTGGTTAAAGTTTCAGAAACAGAAAATAACAAAAAATATCAAATGGCAGCTGTCTGTCTAGCCAGAAATATGAAGAATTTCAATTTTTTTGGTGATGCTGTGGATGTGGTACAAAATTCTTACACATACTAATCTTGTGAGCAAGATTATGTGAAGAAAGAACATATAATTAAATATTTGCCTGCAGCCTATATAAACTCTGTGTATGTTTCTCAATTAATTCAAAGATAGTGGCCTTGAGAAATGTAAAGTTGCAGCAGGTCGATTGGCAGGAGAACTGTAAATGAGTAAGGAATGAATGACTTTTGTGTCAAGATTTTCTGTGTGTTTTGAAGTGCAAAAATAAATATATTATTACGAGACTGAAGGTGAGTCAGTGCAAGATCCAGAAATAAACTACGGCATTGATTTTTGAAATGTTTTGATGTACCAAGTCCTAATGTCACTTCAAGAACACTGAAAGAGCTTCAACCGAACTTTGGATATCTTTTTAACAAATTTTCATTGCAGAGATGCTGTGATCAAAGTTTAAGGATAAATTGTACTGTCGTGAATTAGTATTGTCTAAAGCAGACCTCGACACTGGAGGGCATTGTGGTGAAGACTACAATGACATTGAAAAACTGAATTTGTTTATAGAGCTGAAAAAAAGTTTTGTATGTAATACCTGTAAATGCAGAAACCTACTGATAGCATTACTAGGCAGTCTTTTTTCTGGAGTCCCCAGGGTAAGAAAGGAAAAGGAAGACCAAAGAACATATGGGAAAGAGAACTGGACACAGACATGAAGGGAATGAAGAAGACATGAAAAGTCCTTACACTGATGGCACGGGACAGGAAGACTTGGCATAAGTTTGTTCAAGACCTATGCTCCTTGGGGAGCTGAAGGGTGATGATGGCCTATATATTCTACCCTGCTTGAAGCATTGCTGGTTGTGTACAGTCATTCATTGGACAACATTTCCCAGAATGTATTAACAGCTTGGTGCATCTTATCAATGATTCCAGTTGCAGTAGCATCAGCTGAACACAACTTTTCTAGGTTGAAGCTTATAAAAACTTACATTCAGCAATAATGCAGGACTGATTTATTGGATTAGCCCAAATTTAAGTCGAGAATGGCATTGCTTTATATTTGGACTACATCTTGTTATGTGATGATTTTGCGAGTTTTAAGGTATAGTAAAATCAGCTTCTAAACAGATAAATTAACTTTTCAAAATGAGCTACATTAAAGTTCCACAGTGCCCCCTGAGTTATTGTAATTAGCTGCAGCATCCAAGTTAATTGTGTTGGCTTATACTGAATATAGATAATTAAATGCATTTGCCAGTAGTTCTATTTGTTCACAATTTTCAGCTCATCTGTACTGTGGGCAGTGAGTTGTCAGTACTGAATATGTAGATTTTTCTGAATTGTTCATTGTCAGTTATAAAAGATCTATATCATTGTACTTTGTTAAAGTTTTAAATATTTCTATATACATAATGTTTCTATATACATAAGGGCCATGGGCATTCATAGATGGGTGCTTGCGTGGAATGGAGGGATTGAAATGGTGTGACAGGTTTACCAACGTGGAACTGATGACAAGAGCCAGACAAGTGCCGGTGGAACAAGAGATGAGAAGAAGACGATGGCGATGGATAGGATACACGCTGAGGAAACCTGTTGATAGCATTACAGAGCAGTCTTTGTTCTGGAACCCCCAGGGCAAGAGAGGCAGAGGTAGACCGGGAAGCACATGGAGAAGAGAGCTGGAAACAGAGGTGGAAGTGATGAGGAGAATCTGGAAAGAACTTGAGTTGATGGCATGTTACAGGAGGACTTGGCATGTGTTTGTTGAAGGCCTGTGCTCCTTTGGGACTGGAGGGTTATGATGATGATATACATAAGAACAACTGATTGGCTAAGTGGCTTGAGTGCTTGACTCTTGCATCAAAGTTACCTGGTTCCAGGATCAAAACCTGACTGTGTCATGCTCCAGCCTGTCGAGCTGTAAATAGTTACCTGACTCTGCTACTGAGTAGGAAAGGCAAAGGCAGCTGGGAAGGGAACTCTTCACCCCACCTCACAAGCTCGACCTAGTATAGTGTTGGACGATTGCTTTTATCTCTGTTTATTTCCCAGTGCAATGAAAGCTTATCTTATGTTTTGTAGTAGTTATTGCATTCATTGTTAAGCTTGTTGTTTTGAATGCAATAAAGCATACTCATATAGTAGTATTAAACATATATTATTTCATCTTTGTAATTCAGATTTATAATGACTGAAATTGACACTGCAACACAATATAGTTTGATTGCTGATAATGTCTGGAGAATCTAATATCCCATGTGCTGGACTTGATGAAAGCATCAGCTCATTCTCAGCATCATCTTTTGGCTCAGATGACAATAATTTTGCTTTGAAATACCAGAAAGAACATGAGAAAGCACGAAAATTAGAGGATAAACTAGCAGGATACAGAACTGTTGGTAAGTATGTTATGCAGAACATTTTTAATTTACGGATTATGTTTACAAAATAAACACAAATGACATCACTGACTTCTGAAGCAGGCCCTTATTCGACTAGATTACTTATATATGTATGGCACACTGTTTTGATAATGTTAAGTTATTAGTTTAAGTGGAGCCACGGTAGCGCAGTGGTTAGTGCACTCTCTTCCCAGCTTGGTGGTCCTCGTTTGATCCCCAGTTGAGGTGAGATTTTTTAGACTGTGAACGGCTCTGGGGTTGACCCAGCCTCATAAATTGGGTACTAGAGCAACTCTGGGATGGTTAATTCGGCTGGCTTGATGCTGACCACATCAACCCTAGTGTGCCGATGGTCAAGAAAATCTGGGCCTAATACCATATTCCCAAAATGCCTCAATGGGCATGTAACAGGATCCTTTACCTTATTAGTTTAAGTGGACAGGTCTCATTTGTTAATGCATTCACATCACTTTACAATCAGTTGACAAAAGACAACAGGAAATGATTGATATGATGGAGCAGAAAGTAGAAATATAGACCTTTTTGCCTAAACATTGAGATGACAGAAGCAGTGGTCTTCATGAAAAAACAATTATCCAGAATCCACAGCTGTAGTAAATGGAACAGTTTTGACATAAAACATTAAGTTAAGATATCCAGATGCTGGTATTAGATAGGATGCATGTTGAGAAAACCAACGGGCTGATCACCCGTTTGCCAGTCACTTCGATTACGGAAACAACAGCAAATGGATTGATTTGCCATTGCCCTAAAGACGCCAATAGGCGTGATGGGAAACAATGGCAAAGAAAACCTATCTGCTGTTGCCCTAAGACGCCACTAGGCGTAATGGCCACTGACTGCTTTGACGGTCGGTGGCTAAGGACGGAAGAAGAAGAAGATGTTGAGAAAACTAGTTGATAGCATTAAGGCAGGCCCTGTTGCTGGGATCCCTAAGGTAAGAGAAAAAGAGGGAGACAAAAAATATGTGGAGAAGAAAACTGAGATATACATGAATGGGGATAAAGAAGACATGGAAAGAGCTTGAACAGATAACACAGGAAAGTTTAGTGTATATGTGAGCAAAAGGAAGTTTATTACTGTCACAGCATTATTTCGCAGTGCATCTAATGTCTTGTGTTTGTTGAAAAGCCAGTCGGGAGAGGCCGAGGTTAGCCGAACTGGTTGGTCATGTGACTACCGGAAGTCGAATTCGTCGACTATGAAAAGGCAATTGACAATGTAGACAGAGAATCACTTTGGAAATTGATGAGGCATTATGGAGTTCCCATGAAGATCATTAACTTAATAAAGAAGACCTATGAAGACATGACATGCAGAGTTCTTCATGAAGGACAACTTTCAGAACCGTTTAGGATTAGAACGGGAGTGAGACAGGGATGCCTCTTGTCTCCTTTTCTTTTCTTACTAGCAGTAGATTGGGTTATGAAAACATTGACATTACACAACAGAAATGGAATCCAGTGGAATCTGACTAAACAGCTTGATGATCTGGATTTTGCAGATGACTTGGCTCTTCTGTCCCATAATCAGATGCAAGAGAAAATGAAAATTCTCGATGAGAGGTCACAACAAGTGGGCCTGAAAATACACAGGGAAAAGACAAAGATTATGAGAATAAATGCAAGAAATGATAACAAGGTTGAACTTGAAGAAACACCACTAAAAGATGTAAAATCGTACACATATCTTGGAAGTAATATAGACAAAGTTGGAGGGACAGACAGTGATATCAAAATAAGAATACAAAAAGCAAGAGGGGCTTTCATTGCATTGGGAAACATATGGAGAACAAGAGAAATCAAGTTCAACACGAAAATAAGAATCTTCAACTCAAATGTGAAGTCAGTCCTATTGTATGGCTCTGAGACATGGAGAACAACAAAAACAACAACCAAAAAGCTAGACTTTTATAAACAGGTGCTTGCGTAGAATAGAAGGACGGAAATGGTATGCCAAAGTCACAAATGTGGAATTGATGACTTCTTCTTCTTCTTCTTTCGTTCGCTTGAACTATATTGTCTATATCTGCAATGTTGTTTCTTGTATAAACTTCACTGTCTTTTGTAGTTATTCAAGATATTTTCGAGCTCTAATTTTTTGCTGTAGCCGTCTTTTTTACTATTGACGCCTTCAGCATTCCAGTGCATTATTTTAAATGGTCTTTTCTTTGCTTGGCCAGTAGCTCTATTCTCATGCCTCCTGGCTCCACGGGGCAATTGAGAAGGACCCCCAGTAGTAGGGGTTGGGCCCTTCCGAGGCAGAGGGCCCGGCACTGCGCCTGCATGGGTGTCCGTCACAGGGCGAGTGCCATAACGTTTTGCAGATATAGGCATACTTCCATAGCGCATGTGCGTGGCATCCTGATTGCTGTGGTGCGCCTCTTGGCTGGTTGCCTCCGTCTTCAGCACCTTGACTTGCTAGGGCAGACTGTGGTCTTGCTCGAGTGTAGGAGGGCCTGGCCAGTCTTGGTTTTTCAGCCGCTGATGGCTGTACTTGAGCCCCATCTCCACGTCAAGGAGCTGGCCTCGATGGGGAATTGATGACAAGAACCAGACAAGTGCCAGTGGAACAAGAGTTGAGAAGAAGACGCTGGCGATGGATAGTACACACATTGAGGAAACCTGTTGATAGCATTACAAGGCAGTCCTTGTTCTGGAATCCACAGGGAAAGAGAGGCAGAGGTAGAGAGAAGAGAACTGGAAACAGAGGTGAAAATGATGAGGAGAACATGGAAAGAACTTGAGCGGATGGCACAGGACAGGAAGACTTTGCATGTGTTTGTTGAAGGCCTATGCTCCTTGGGGAGCTAAAGGGTATTGATTGATTGCAGACTTATTATTATGGATCAAAATGATAAGATGGCTAAAAGGAAGAGATGAACGCGTCATTTACAGCGAGCAAGCGAGACTATAGAAGAAGCAGCAATGTAATACGTGTAACAGAAACAACTCACTATAATTAAAAACCTGCCAATTTTAATTTCCTGGTATTGGACACTGAACATTTTTGTTGGGAGTTATAGCGACTGTGTATTTTCCTCAGTAAAGTATTTTATTAATATGAAAAAGAATGAAACAGGTATGCATAATGAGTGAAGAATCGAATCGTGCAGAAGACTACCATATATATGATCATACCGCTCATGACCAGAAGTTTGTCTCTCACCACTTAGTCGGCAGATAAACTTGCAAAAAAGGGAGGAGAATGTGAACAAGAAGATAATGAAGTCACATACTTTGACAAAAAGAGAGCTATCCAGACTATCAGAAGAGAACAGAACCAACCCAAAGACGACTCTCACACTCTCGACCGGCAGGGACAGATAACTATTTTTCGACTCAGGACAGGGCATAACAAACTGAATAAACACATGCACAAGCTACGATTGTCTGCTTCACCACTGTGCACATGTGGATTAAACGAACAAACTGCTGAGCATGTTCTACAGGATTGTCCTCTGTATGACCAGTTAAGAAAGATATACTGGCCCAATGACTCAACACCAAACTCAAAGCTATATGGAGCTAAAGAGGAACTTCAGGCAACAGTCGAATTCATCATGAGAACTCGTCTGACGGTGTAAACATCAAAGATGCGATTGCAAGAAGAAGAAGAAGACCACTTAGTTAAGTTCATACTTAAGAGTTAAAAAAGTTGGATGCATTGATGGGAAGCTGTGTGCTCCAAAACCCCACAGACGTGAAGACTGAGCCCCTAGTGCAGATACACCATGACGAAACTCTATTCACAGTGAGAAGCAGACATCACTGTTACATTTCAGTATTTCTTTGATGTTTGGGGACAAGTCACTGCTTATATGTCACATGGGAGCGTGTGACAGGCAGAGTGGTTAGAGCGCTGACCTGTCACAGCAGAGGTGCCAGGTTTGAAACATTGTATCTTTACGTCCCAATCTGCCCAGCTGTAAATGGGTACTTGACTCTTCTTTTGAGTTAGGGAAGGAAAAGGCAGCGAGTAAAGGAACTGCTCTCTATGCTGGACCTACTATAGTGAAATCTGTAACACTGCAATCCCCTACAGTAGTATATGCTATGGGATTACTGTTACCTTTTTTAGTATCACACAGAGTGATAGAACCTGTCTACGTTTTGTAAAACATTATTTTTTCCTCAAGTTTTGACATTATTGTAAACTTGCTCAATGCTCTTCAGTTCAACAGTTTCCTAAACTTCAAGCAGACATAACATTACTTAAAAGAAGAAATGAACAACATGAAAAAGAACTAGCACAATATAGAACCAAAGATGCAGAACATCAGAAGAGAATACTCTTACTGGAAACACTTGTGCTGAACACTCAGGTATGCTTGCAGTTTCCGTACTACTGTAGTCTGTTACCATTTCTCACTTAAGTTGCTTGTTGTTGCAATATGATTATTTTCATGTAATCTCCATTTAGTCATGGGGTCAGCCATTCTTGACTGTTTATAATGAATAATTCAAAGAAAGATACTGAAAATAGAAACTGAAAATAAAAATGGCTTGACCAGGAATTGAAACTGAGACTATTTCCCACTTTAATGGAAAGTATAGAATGTCCTGAAATCTTCAGCACTGCTGTCATACTCATTATTGCCTCTATTATTAATTGACCTTTAATATATTTTCGACAGTATCTACAGGGGCATTGTTGATCCCATATTTCTTGAAAGAAATAGTGTTGCTCAGTCTCATGCATTTTTTGCCAAATCATGTATGTTAGCGATATGGTTTCGATTCCTCTATCTGGGGTCATTCCTACCATATGAATGTTATTGTTAAATAAAACGTTCTAAGATTACATCTGACCAGCACGGCATCTTGGAATCATAGTTAAATGCACTTTCAGTTCTTTAAGGAAGCTTTGTTCCTCTCTCTACAAGGATGAGTCATTTGAAAAGTGCTGTTATGTTTTCAGTCAGCACAGAATTTCCAGTTACTTTGAAATCTCAGATAAGGTGCATCTAAATTGGGCAGTATTTTTTCAGGAAAAATTGGAGTCTTGAAAAATGTGGTGCTTTGTTTTCATGTAGAAACTGTTCATACAGTCTTACCACAGCTCATGATTTGTTATTTATTCAAGAAATGTGGCTTTTATTGGTTCGGGGTAGACCATAATGCTGTGATAAGCACAGGAGTCTGAAGCTGTGAATTACCAGGTGATAATCATTGATTTGCAAAGGAAATGTTCAGACTGTCCTCTTTCCACACAACCTAAGTAAAGAAAATTCAAATTGGGTTGGCCACATCCTTAGAAGGGACATTGACACCATCACTAGATCTGCCATGCTATGGATTCCAGAAGAAAAATGAAAGTGAGGCCGGCCAAAAGTTACCTAGCAGAGAACTTTGGAAGCAGAGATGCTAAGCATGAACCAGAGTTGGGACACCACACAAAGGATGGCTGCAAACTGAGCAAAGTGGAGACAGTTTGTTGCTGCCCTACAAGACGCCTCCAGGCATGATGGTCACTGACTGCTTTGCCAGTCAGCGGGCAAGGACCAAAGAAGAAGAAGAATCATTGATATCTCACCCAATGTAGTTATGGGGGGAGGTCTCTGAGGAGACATAGAAATTGTAGGACTACTGCTTCCTCATGCATGTCATAAGAGGCGACTAATATGAGGTTTGTAAATGAGGTTGGCAACCTCATCATGTAAAACACATTGCAACAGAAGCCATCACTGCAAGAGCACACGAAGGCTTTGTGCAGGCTTCCTGCAAGAGGACCAGCTGCAGTAGAAGCACCACGCTTGATATGGAAGAAAATGAAACATGAATAAATCATTATCTTACAACATGACATACCTTACATACTCATGGAAGCCGTATAATGATGAAGGTTATTGTAAGCATGAACTACATACGTTTTAGGTCGTTAATGCCAGTTCCTGAATGGATTGGCTATTGCATGTCATAACTTGATTGGATTATCTGTTTTGATATGTTATCACTGCAGACCTTGGTGTTATCATTGGGCTAAATGTTTCTGTTTACCTTTTTTTTAAAGCAGCAGGCATACCTATTTGATTGTTATTGCATATAGACTCCAGGCTCAAAGACTTCTGTATGTATCCTCTAAAACTGTAACTTCAATCCTTTGTATTCTGCTGCTTATCCTGTGAGGCACTGCAGTAAAGATGAGTTATAGTTCAAAGTCCCTCATGGAGGAAGGCCTGTTGTATTATTAAGGTATATTAAGGTGTCCATTTCTCCTCAGTCTGGGTCACTAAAAAATGGCACAGGGGTATTGTTTTGCAGATTTCATGGTGTCAAAAGCCAGTAATGAATTTTAAATTGCTCAGTAACAGAGGTGGAAAAGTCAAAGGAGTGTTCTGAGTGTAACTTATTTGTTCACTCCAACACAGCCAAATATATTTCCCTGGTAAAGTTGCCAGCCTGTCTCATCACAATACAGTTTCTCCCTCCGAAGGGTAGGTGAAGGCCATGCTGTCAAGCTTCTCCTCTTGTAGAGCCGACAGTCTTCAAGGACATGTTTAACTGTTTGTTCACCTTCCCACATGGACTCACATTTGTCTGCCGATATTTTGATTTGTTAAACAGAATGATATTTGAGCCTGCAGTGGTCAGTTCTCAGTCTGACAGTTATCACTTGATCTCTTTTTGGTTAGGGGTAGTATTCTTCTGGTATAATCGACTTTGGGTGTTCTGTTTGCCATTTTTCTTCAAATTTGTTTTTGATTACTGCTGTTATCTCTTCATATGAAGAGGAACCTGTCTTCAGTTTGAATTTAGCTTCCTCCATCTTTGGCAGGTCTATCTGCCTTTTTATTTTTTCCATAACTTACAGTGGGCTGGAATCCACTTTGTTCAATTTATAGCTAGCTTCCATTAGTGTGGGTGTAACAAATATTGAGAACTCATTAATAACAGAAAGGATTTTGCATAATTTTACCTATTTTACATTTAATAGCAAGGAAAGCAGGGCTTGACAGAGTTGGACGTTAGTCGCTCGAGAGCAAGCACACCTCACAGCCCTCCATCTTTTGAGATCATTGGAAAGTCCCCTTGCTCAGGCAGTGTTGAGAGGAATACACACAGTTTTCGAATGCAAGAAGCTCGTTCTCCATCACGACCTGCTAATGCTGAAACAGTGGCTCATGATCCTAGCAGTCCCCATAGAAACATAAAGTTATCTTCGCCTTCAAAAGAAGTTCCTCAATATTCAGCGAAATATGAATCAGCAACCACTTCAAGTGTTGCAGGTCCTCCTAAGAATACACTTGGGCTTTTAAGAGGGTTTTCAACAAACTTTGTAACTAATGAACAAAATTCTCATTATTCAACCTTTAATCAGTTAAATTCACATCCTGCTGCAAAGGGAAGCATTTCAATTCTTGCATTTGCTACCGGGAACAAAAAACCAATCTGGCAGATGGAGCAAGAAGCAGTACTTAAGAGAAGTGAATCTTCAGAAACAACCCATCAAGGCCCACCCATCATTGCTGCATCAACGCAAGCAGCACAGAATTGGGGAAATTCTGTTTTTTCACTCCAGACTTCAAACCATGCTACTTCTGCTGTAGATTTGGACATATTCGTTCCAGCAGGACTAGCTGACACAGGCACAAAACCAAAAGAATGGAGTCCACTAAATACATTGACTCCTCAGTACAGAGCTCATACTGATGTAAGTCTTGTGAAGCAATGTGACTCCATGACAGTACAACTAGGAAACCAGATACCAGTGAAGACTTCTCAGAATTTAGGTTATGATTTGTTTGGTGGTCCTGGTACGATTTCCCCAAGACCACACCAATCTTTTCTTCAACTGAATAACCTGAACATAGCAGGCAAAATGGTTGAGAGTTCAAATGAAAATGAACCATTGGTAAGTACTGATATAAAGTGTTAGCTTTCTCAGCAAGTAGTATATTTTTTATTCTAGCAGAGAAGAGGTAAGCAGCTCAAACATTTAGGTCAAAATTATGAGGAGCTGTTATTAAAAAAAATCACTAGAAAAAAATGGGACCTAAGACGCGTCAACAGTGAGGAATGCAGTCAGTGACCCATAGCTAGACTGCTTGCGTCAGGGTCAGCGAACCAGAGCTGACCAAGACCCTACTCCATCTCCAAGTGGTGGTCCTGGAAACAGGCTGCATCACTGCAGTCTGGCTTAGTGAGTGGGATCGAAGAGGGAAGGCTAACCCGGTCCCAAAAATGCCGTGCTGAAGTCGGATGTGTCAGCTGAAAGGCGCAAATATCGCAGCTTCGCTGTAAATGGACACAACGCAAGCAGCGTCCTTTTCAGGACGAACGAAGAAGAAGACTAGAAAAAAACATTGGCCATCAAGCCGTCTTCAAGCCAAAACAAGGATGAAAATAGCAGAAGTGGATAAACCTGGAATAATTACATTTGTTAATTTGATGAAATCTCCATATTTTTACATGAAATATGATATCTGGTTAAAAAACTGTTGGATGCAGCTTATCAGATAGTCAAGAACTTTTGCTTAAGTTGCACATTTTTCTTGCTATGTACCATAGCCATGCAACATTATTTTTTTTTACCCCCTAGCTTACTTCTTGCCTTCTTGAGATAGTATTCTCTGAAGAACTTGCATTATGGAGTTAGTTCTAAATAAACAGGTGTAAAAAAATAAAGAAGAAGAAAGGTGGTATTCAAAATTAAGTAAAGCAACTTTTTATTATTTTATTCTCATTATACTCACATCTATTTCTTGAGAAATTGTCTTTCTTCTTCTTCTTCCTCGTTCGCCCTGAAAAGGACGGTGGTTACGTTGTGTCTGTTTCCAACGTAGCTGTGATATCTGCACCTTTCGGTCGACACATCAGACTTCTGCACGGCATTTTTTAGGACCGGGTTTGCCTTCCCATTGCGATCTGTACTCGCTCAGCCAGCCTGCACTGCTGCAGACTGTTTCCAGGACCACCACGTGGAAGTGGAGCACGGTCTTGACCAGCTCTGGTTCGCTGGTCCTGACGCAGGCAGTCAAGCTATGAGTCGCTGACTGCGGTCTCTATTGCTGCGTCTTGAGGTCCCAGAAATTGTCTCATTGTCATAGCTTCTCCCTCTAGAAGATTGGAGGTGGAGTTGTTGTCAGTTCCATCCATTTATGGTACCTGGGCTTGAAAGGGGAGCAGAGAGTAGTAACACTGCAACCTACCAAGCATGTTGTAAAAATGACTTAAGGAAAATGTGGGATTGGGGCCAGCAACCAATAGAAACTTCAAGCTAAAAATGCTTCAGCGAATATGAACAAATCATTCATTAATACACATCGCCCCTAGTGCGCCGATGGTCAAGAAAATATGTGCCTAACACCATATTCCCAAAATGCCACTATGGGCGTGTAATGGGATCCTTTACCTTTACCCATCCTTAATGCAGAACGTAAGAAGGTCCTCTGTTAAGAAGGTGAATGACTTTTTTTAAAAAAAGACCCAGAAAGCAGATTTGAGCAAAAGCGTAACCAGAAGTTTCATAGTCACAGTTCATGAGATTTGCATAGAAGTGAACAGAGGTAAGAAGAAAACATAACAGACAAGAGGAAATACATGGATAAGATGGCAAGATATGCAAAGGAAGCTGCAGGCATAGGAAATTTGAGGAACTTGTAAAACATCTCAATGAAGTTAACGGGGAAATACAAACAAGCAATTGACTTCATCAAGAACAAGAATGGAATATCTTGTTTAGCAAATGATAAGATGGATGGAACATTTATAGGAAAATCATTGGCACCCGTCTAGTTCTTGTCATCAGTTCCACATTGCTTCATTTTACGATTGAAAATTATGAGGAAACCATGAGAAATCTTATTGCCTGTTAGTATAACTTTTCAAGCTAACAAAATACACTGAACCCCTGATGTGAGTGAGTGTTCATTCTTCACAAACCTGGTGTACATGCAGATTCGCATGAATGGAGCTTAAGAAGGTATAGGAAATTATGGGTTAGGTTCCAGGCTCGAAAAGAACCTCATTTGTGCACATTTTTATGTACTAATATTAATGTAAATAAGCAAGGTAATGCAGATCAAAAGTGACGAAAATAAAATTAAAAAAATAAAGAAGTTTATTTTGGTTATTATTTCACTTATTTGGTACATTACAAATGTTATATGAATATTTAAAGAACAATCACACAGACCTAATCAGAGGCAGATTCCGTATCAGCATCCATCACAAAGGGACATGCTATTCCTGAAGGTCGGCTATACGGTCTTTTATATTTGGACATGCACCCTAATATAACAGACAGACCTTGTTTCTAGGTTAGGGTTCCCATTCGTCCCGTTTTTCCCGGGACAGTCCCGTTTTTTGATAAAATGTCCCGGTGTCCCGAATTTATTCCAAATGTCCCGCTTTTTAAGGGTCCTTCCTGAAAAAAAAAATCTTTGGATAACAGATTTTATTCCGTGTTTTAGTAGTGTTACTTTATCAATTTCCGGTTACAGTGGACCCTCGGTTTGAATCTCGAACAAAAATTCGAAAGTCGTCCAAAACAGTGTTCAGTGAGCAGCAAAAGGTGTGAAGGTGAAGGTGTTGGAGTTAGCTAATTTAGGCGGTGAAACTTCAGAACTGTTATTTTCTTATGTGTTGGAAGTGTTACAGAAGTCAGATCTCCTTAAAAAGGTTATTACTATATCAGCAGATAATACAAATACAAACTTTGGTGGAAAGAAGAGAAAGGGACAGAATAATCTGTACTTCAAAATGCAAGAAAACACTGTGAACAATTAAATTGGTATTGGTTGTCCTGCACATGCGATACATAATGCTGTGCAGACTGCTGCGGATTGCTTACCTATTGATCTTCAGTTAATAATTAACAAGATTTACCAGCATTTCCACATTTATTGTGTACGAGTTGAGGAACTCAAATCATTTTGCGAATTCACCAATACAGAATATAAAACTGTTTTGGGTAACAGCAAGACAAGATGGCTCTCTCTCTTGCCTGCAGTCCAGCTGTTGAACGTGTTTTTTCATTAATAAATGCGCTTTGGACAGACGAAAAAAAAAACAGACTTAAAATTGAGTCAGTGAAAGCTTTAACCATTATAAAGACCCATTTTAAGGATTTCTCTTGTGCTGAGTTCTATGTCCAAATATCAGAAGAAAAAAAACTTCTTGAATAGGCCCATAAATCTGATAAATATTCTGATGAATCTGAAATATAAACTTGACTATTGTGTATTTTTTAAAGGTGTGATTTTTCTAATTTAGTATGTTTGTAATTTAGAATTCTTTTTTAAAGTGGAAGTTGTGTTAGTTAATGTGTGTATATTTATACCAGTATCTTATTTTAAGTGCAACATATAATATATAATAGATTTATTTGTGCTTTACCTTAATTTTTAACATGTCCCGTTTTTTTTTTACAAAATGTCCCGGGTTTTTTAGGTAAAAATTTGGAAATGTCCCGGTTTTTAAACAAAACATTATGGGAACCCTAGTCTAGGTTAATGGGGCAGACCTCCCCAACACGAGCTTAAACTACTAATTAAAAAAAAAATTAGATGAAAGTCCTTGCTGATTGTCTGGGTCGTGTATCGAAGAGGCTGAAAACTGAGATTCTGAAGGTTGAGAAATGCTGCTGGACCGACTCCAGAACTCTGCTAGAGTTGGTCATCATGCATTTTTTCCTCTTCTCTGCCAATGTTAAGTTAGATTGTATGAAATTATTTTCTAGGAAAATAAGCAATAACTTCCATAGTATTTTTGCTTCAGTGTACCTTAGACAACATTACAAATCAGCACATTCATTACAGCGCATTACCATACAATATTTTTTAAATTTCATACCTGTCAACCTCCTGAGACAAAAATATGTACGTCGGACCAAAAACAATCCTTACAAACACCCAAAAATCCTTACGCAAAAAATATATTAATAAATTATACACAATACAGTTTTAAAACGAGAAATGACATATACAAATCTATTAGCATTTGAATTAGTGTGGTATAAAACATGTTAATAGTCTCATGCTGTTCTTTACATATAAAAAACTTAGTGATCGTGAGGTACTATTCTTTCGATGCACAGTGCTTTGTATTATAATCAACACATGCACTTTTAGCAACTTGCAGAATTGCATTTGTGGGCTTAAAGTCTGCACAGCATGTATCAATGTTAATCTTACACTGTAAAAAAGAAGCGAGTGTGTCTGCATTCATGGACCTCCTGCAGTCTGTGTGGACTTTTTTATTGAAAAATAAAGCAGCGAAGTTTACGCAAACAAACTTTTTTTCTAGTTATGTAGGGCCGACAAAGAATATTATGACATTAATTTATTGGAAATATTTAAATGATCAAAATATAACTGTAAAGATTAAGAGAACGACAAAAAAAAACAAAAAACATACAAAAAAGCAAACAGCTAACAGCAACAACAAAAATAAATTTAACAAATTATGAACAGAATATCGAATCTAGGAAGAAAAACGTAGCACCAAAAATTTACAAAATTATTTAAGAGTTGGTAGCCTAGACCAGTGATAATAGATTGCCACTTTATTAAAAAAAATAAAGCAGTGAATCTCGATCGCTGGAATAAAGTAAGCCTACTCAATGCACCAAACTTTTTTTTTTTTTTAGTTATGCAGGGCCTACACAGAATATTATGATACTAATTTATCGGAAATATACTGAAGGGCAAGGTATAACTGGAAAGATTAAGACAGCGATTAAATTGCAACAAAGCAAAACAACAGCAATATTTAACCAAGTTATAGGTACTTAGCTTTTTTAAAACAAATTGACATCGAAGTGTCTTGGCAAGCGTGGCTGATAACAGGTAACTTTAAAAATACGTCATGTCATGCTGAAAGCTGAAAGTGTTTGAGGCCGAATTCAAAGTTTTTGCCGAATTGTTGGGTATAAAAGGATTTGATTGGTTGCTGCGAGAGACTTCAGTTTAAAAACAGACGCCGAGATTCCGGAATAAAAAAATTGGTTTAAAAAAACCTGGGCTAGAAAATATTTTCTGATTTAAAATTTTAAAAAAACTTGGGTTGGAAAATATTTTTAGAATTTAAAAAAAAAAAATTTCGATTTTTTATATTTTTTGGGGGGAGGGAGGAAAAATCCGTACAATGAGTCTGTATGGCTGTACACTGCTAAAAGTATCAAAAATATGTACATTGTATGAACAATTCGTACAGGTTGACAAGTATGTAATTTAAAAAAAAAAAAAAAAAACATTTCCAGTTTGCAACTGATTACCAAATGCAATATTCTTCTTGTGTATAACTGAATTTAGTTTGCGGTTAAAAAAAAACCAAAAAAAAAAATGGGTGTTAAAGATAGCTTGTGCGTATTAAAATTTTCATGAATGGGCCGCGTGCAAAAAAGAAAGATGAGTGTAGCTTCAGAATAATTCAGTGTAGTTGTAGCACATCATCTGTTATTCTTCTAAAATGGTCCTTACTTTTCAATCATTAGATTGATATAACAAGTTCCAATGACTTGATGAAGTTTCCCAGTCTAAACACAAACTCCCCATCACCTGTTTCGGAACAGAATAAAGTAACAAGAACAGCAAGCCCCATCTATGTCCAGAGTTATGGTGCTGTTGTGGTAAGTTGCATTATTTACATCTTTAATTTATTTGTTTTAGTTTGCACTTATTGCATCTTTTCTGCTTTTCTTTTCTTCTCCCCAAGAATGAGTTATAGAGAAAGTGTGTGAGTATGGTGTGAATATTAAATTTGTGAGTTAGACTGCCAAAGGAGTATCAGTATTAACTAACCTACTTCATTACTTCTTTATTTTTCATCATCATTTCCTAAGGTTTTTCCTGTTATGCATTGTGTACATCCAAAGTTTTTTTCCTTGAATACAAACAATTTTCACTTGTCTGGGTTCTTGAACATTTCCATTTTTTTTAAATCCCTATTTCCTGAAGCGTTACAAACAAAAATTATTAGTATATTTTTTTCACTTCTTCTTTATGGATATTGTCTTTATCTTTTTATTTTTTTTTACTTTTGAACGTACGCCCGCTATTACCCGAGGCGAAATCTTAGGTTAGTATGTCTAACCTGAGACTGATTTTATGTGAGTATCCTATATTCCCTGTACGCTGACAGGTGTCCTCTCGCCATTCAGGCAGATACTTGCCGTCTTCGGAGACCTATTAGAGCTAGGTTGGCTCAGGAGCCATTCAGGTTATTTCAGTCTCTGGTTGACGACACTCTTTCACATGTCCTTGCCAGGGCTCGAATTAATCCAGTCCAAATCCCAGTCGATGACATTGCTTCAAATATCCTCGCCCGGGCTTGAACCTGGATCACCCGATCGCCAGCACAGTGTGGTAACCACTTCACCAGCGTGGCTCCTGTCTTTATCTGATAATGTTTGGTTACTAATAGTTTTCCTGTGTCTCCCTGTCATCAGTTTATTTAGTACATTTTTGCTGTTATTTATTTGACTTTACACATAATGGAGTTTTATTTTGGTTGTGGCCTTTTAAAAATATATAAGAAATTTGAGTATTTATTAAATTTAGTTGTGTTTGTAAATTATAGGTAGTGGATCTAGTGAAATCAATTTACTTTTGTTGTATTTATGAGCTCTTAACAAATCATAACATTTGGCCTAAGTCTTTTAGATAATAATGACCAGATTATATTCCCTGAGAGCCTCAGAAACTACATAATTAGCACGCAGGAAATCTTATTTGTGATAAAACCAAAAGATTTTTTTTTTTTTTTTTTTTTTTTTTTTTTTTTTTTTTTTCTTTTTTTTTTTTTTTCGTACGCCCGCTAATACTCGAGGCGAAATCTCAGGTTATTATTTATGTCTAACCTGACATTGATTTTACGTGAGTATCCCTTTATTTCTTGTACAGAGACAAGTGTCCCTCGCCATTCAGGCAAATACTCTCCGATTTCGGAGGTACCCATTGCAGCTGGGTCGGCTCAGGAGCCGCCAGTCCCTGGTCGACGACACTCCTTCAAATGTCCTCGCCAGGTCTCGAGTTAATCCAGTCCAAATCCCGGTCGACGAAAAATCCTCAAATGCCGTCGCCCGGGTTTGATCCTGTATCACCCGGTCGCCAGAGCGGTGTTGTAACCACTACGCTAGCGCGGCTCCCGGAACCAAAAGATAACCAGATGTCGGAATGTATGTGCATTTTCCTAGAAAATATTGAAATATCAGTACACTTTCTTCTCCTTCCCCTTACTTTCACTTTCTCAGGTTTTGTTTGTTATGATTTTATTTGGTAGATATTTTAGTTTCACTTTCATATTTTTTTTTTTTGGCGCAGACAAGGCTGTTTTTAGAACCAGACCTATTTAAAATGTGATTTCTTAGTGGTAGTCACAAGAGCTGAGTTTATTTTCTGCGGCTACGAACATTATAGTGTATACTTGTATGTATAATTCTTGCATTATAAGCTGGAGTGAAAGTGTACAGAATTAAGAATGGGGCAGGTAATTTTAAATGACTTGTTCTCTTATAAAATATATCTTTATGTTTTTATCTATACTTATTTGTAGAATGGAAAAAAAATAAGTCAAAGCATTTAGCTGATGTAATATTAATGGCAGATCAATAAGCAACCTTATATATGCAGATGACATAGTTTTGTTAGTTGAAAGTGTATAAGCATTGCGAGCACTAGCGATGCAAGTCATGAATATGGATTGGACATAATGCTGAGAACTGAGAAAATAAAGACTATGATAATTAGCAAAACAGATGAGAAGTCAACTTTAAAAATGAGAATAAATGGGTAGATCCTGAAACAAGTCAAAAGTTTCTCATATCTTGGACACACATTAACAGAGGATGGCAGACGTAAAACAGAAATCAAGAAGAGATTAGGAAAGGCTGAAGCTACATTCATCAACATAGATACTAACATCCAAATAAGTAACTAACGTATTAAAAATAAAATTGTTGTGTGTATATGTGCACACACACCTCATTACTGTATGGCACAGACATAAGGACATGAACAAACAGAGATAAGAACTGAGGCAATTGAAATGTGGATGTATAGGAAATGGGACACGTGTTATGGAAAGAGAGGAAAAGAAAGAAGTTCTAGGAAAAATAGGAAAGAAAAGAGAGCTAGTTAATGATATAAAAATTAGACAAAATATTTTGGACATACAAAGAGACATAACACCTTGTTTAGCTAGAACATTTTTGATGTATAAAGAAACATAACACCTTGTTGAAAACCATTTTAGAAGGAAGAGTTAAAGGCAAACAAGCAAAAGGACAACAACACTATAAGTGGGAAGATCAAGAGACTGGACAGGAAAGAGCTGATCAGATTGTACTGTCAAGGCAAGAGGCAGAAGTCATTGGAGTTCTATTGCAGCTGACTCTTCAATATGGAAATGGCAGCCAAACTTATCTGAATATTAGTGCCTAGAACAAGGGCAGAAATAATCATATTGTTCTGCTTTTCTTCTTTATCATTTATCTTTTTTCTTTCGCTCTTTCAAATTTTTTCTTCTCCTTCATCAGTTTCTTCTCATATTTTTCTCCCCCTTCCTCCATTTTCTGCATCTGCTCCTATCCTATTTTCTTCTTATTTCCTTCTTGTTTAGCACATCAAGTCTTTGAAACTCTTGCCTGAAAGCAGTTTCTATACCAGTGTTTTTATTAATCAGTTCCTGTACTTCTTATCATCCAGCTCCACATCATTTTCTTATTCATGAACCTTCCATTTACTTTACCTACATATTCTTTGTCTTTCTGGTAGCTTTCTTAAGTTCAGCAAGTCATTACCACTTTAACTTCTAGATTCTGGGCCACATTTTCAGTTTCCTACAGAAGAGCAACCCCATTTAGCCAGTCAGGTGGAAAGCATGGCAGCTGTCTTAGAACAAAATGACTCCCCTGTAGGAATGAGTGACATGTTGTATACATTTGCAGAGACTGCAAAGAAAATGGAAGCTAGGCTCAGTGAATATGAGGTAGGCATAAACTCTTTCAGTGGCTACTTTAGTATTGAAATTTTACATTTAGAGTTCACTGAATTCCATTTCTGTTTGCCTATGTCTGTGTTTTCATAACCCAGTCTATAACCAGTAAGAAAGAGGAGTGGATGCCATCTCCTTTTCTCAAATTTTTTTTCTTTCTGTATGGTATCCGGGATGTAGAATTCTACATTTCATTTTTTCATGTTTTTGTTCATTAAGTTAATGATCTTCAGGGAATCCTATAATACCTCATTAGTTTCCAAAGTAATGGTTAATTTAGTACCATCTAATTTCAGTACTGGTTAATGTAAGTCACATTATAATTTTTCAAATAGTGTGTTTGGTTTGGTATACTTGAAGAGTGGTTAGCTTAGTTGTGTTGATTTTCACTGAAGATGATCTAATTAACATAATTATTACCGGAGATTATCCCATCAGTGATACTTTGTGGCATAAGTAGTATATTAAAGAAGATAATTTAGTATTTAAAATGTTCACACCTTGTTTTTATATTAAACACATTTTGTTTATTGTGATCTTTCAGTTGTTTTTTTTTTCAGCGTTGCAAACGATGCAGGTGATTTGTTTAATGCTAACACTTTCTACTCTGGTTTGTTTATAATTAACATTTTCGCTTGTTTCCCCTTTTTATTTTTTACTCCCTTTGAAACATGGAGCCACTTACAGCTGGTCCTCAGGAAGCATCCAGCACAGCATTCATGTGTTCTTGCAGTGGGAGTTTTTGTAGAACTTTGTTAGAAAAATGATGAAGTTGCCAGCCCCATGCAAACTTTTGCCTGGTGCCTAGTTATTACATCTTGTCCTCAGTTTTGTATGGACCTGAAACCTGGACAGAAAACAATGCAGTAACTGCACTAGATCAGAGTTCCACATGTAGTTCCCTTGGATCTCTGAAGAGACAAAGAAATAAAAGGATTACTGCATCGACTGTTATAAAGTTGGGGGTGAATCTGGCACCCACGTCATGTAAAACAAACTGCCTTGGAAACCACTGTTGCCTGTGACGGCTTGGTGTAGGCTTCCTGCAAGGGGACTAGCTACAGTTAAGGCTCCTAGCCTTTGTAAAGAGTGCAAGGAGGATAATGATGATGATGGTAGATTAGGGATGCGAGAATACAGGAGAGTACACTGTGTCCTGTGAGACATGATGATGATGGTAGATTAGGGATGCGAGAATACAGGAGAGTACACAGTGTCCCGTGAGACATGATGATGATGGTAGATTAGGGATGTGAGAATACAGGAGAGTACACTGTATCCTGTGAGACATGATGATGATGGTAGATTAGGGATGCGAGAATACAGGAGAGTACACAGTGTCCCGTGAGACATGATGATGATGGTAGATTAGGGATGCGAGAATACAGGAGAGTACACAGTGTCCTGTGACACACAATGTCCCGTGATACACAATGTCCCGTGACATACAATGTGACCAAAATAAAATCCTGCAAATGTTAACTTGTCAGAAGCAAGTTCTTTTTCCATTTTTGCTCTTCTGTGTCTGACCTTGCAGGAAACCCTGTCTCAAACACTTCATGTGTTCTTGCAGTAGTGGTTTCTTTAGCAAGATCTTTTGCATGATGAGGTTGCCATCGCGCTGGGGAGGGGGGGGGGGGAAGGAGACACACACACCCCCCACACACACACACACACACAACCTCACATTAATTGCTTCTTATGACATGCCTGAAGAATAGTATTTGAAGATGAAAAAGGGCATGCTGCGGTATGATAAAGACAGCACTCACTTACGAACATTGTGCTAAAAAACTCTACAGCAACATAGCAAATGGTGATAACCGATGAGATATCCAGAATTTGTGGTTTGAGTCTTAAATTGCACTCAAGCATTTCACACAAAGTTGTGTGTGTCATATTTTTTGTTGTTGCTGATATGAAACTTGATTTTAAATTCTTTCTCACAACTTTGATAGGAAGCTCTAAAAATAGCATTTGAACAGGAGACAATCTGATAATCAGCAGTGGTCCCCTGTCAGACAGGTATTCCTGCCCATTTATCTCCTTTACACTCTTAGAGAAGGCTAGTCCACTTAAGTCATGACTCTCAGGTGTCTACCTCCTTTTTTTTTTGGTTCAGCCTATACTGAAAATTGAACTCCCTCCACCTTGGTCGCAGCTTCCATTTTCATTCATGGTTTTATCTGCTCTGCCAACTGTAATCTTTTTTTGTTCTTTTTTTTTTTTAAAAGCGTTTGTGTTGTGATTTTAGCATTTAGAAATAAATATTTTTTTTATTTTTAGCTGTAAGAATGAATATTACTACTGTTGTTATTATTTTCAATGAAGGCTTTGATTCAGCAACAGCGCTTGAAGATCCAGCAGTTGCAGAGTATTCCAAAGCTTAACCAAGGGGAAGAAAATGCAAGACTCAGGTGCTGTTATAGTTAATTATTAATTATTTACTATTACAAGACTAATGTTGTTCATATCACTTCTATATGGCAGCGAGACATGGACAACCTATGCTGAGCATCTTCGACATTTCATGGAAAGATAAAGTGACAGATGTCAAGGTGTTGTCACGTGTTGGCCTTCAAAGCATGTATACACTGTTCAGACAATGCAGACTACGCTGGCTTGCCATGTCCGCCGCATGGAAGATGGTCGCATCCCGAAAGATATCTTCTACGGACAACTGGCAGATGGCAAAAGAACAGTTGGGCGACCGCAGCTGAGATTCAAAGATGTGTGCAAGAGAGACATGAGGGCACTGGACATAAATCCAGCAACGTGGGAGGATGAAGCTGCCGATCGCACCAAGTGGCGATGCTATTTACGGCGCCACCTCAGATTGGGCGAAAAGAAGCTGACACAACAAGCAGAAGAGAGGAGAAAACGTCTAAAGGAACCCCAGGAAAATAAGCAGCTGGAGGCTGTCACCTCAGGGGTGCACACCTATGGTCAGTTATGACTGAAGGGGCTATTATTATTATTATGTTGTTCGTATATATGAGACTGCTTACCTGGAGCAATCAAAAGAAATGCACACCATCAAAACAAGTACAAAGTGTTTGGAGATGTCAGGAACCTTGAGTTGACTACTACCTTTTATTAGAGTCATTAATGTGGAAGTCTGAAGACGAACGAGATGATAGGAACCTTGAGTTGACTACTACCTTTATTAGAGTCATTAATGTGGAAGTCTGAAGACGAATGAGATGTCAGGAACCTTGAGTTGACTACTACCTTTATTAGAGTCATTAATGTGGAAGTCTGAGGGCAAATGAGATGTCAGGAACCTTGAGTTGACTACTACCTTTATTAGAGTCATTAATGTGGAAGTCTGAGGGTGAACGAGATGTCAGGAACCTTGAGTTGACTACTACCTTTATTAGAGTCATTAATGTGGAAGTCTGAGGGCAAATGAGATGTCAGGAACCTTGAGTTGACTACTACCTTTATTAGAGTCATTAATGTGGAAGTCTGAGGGTGAACGAGATGTCAGGAACCTTGAGTTGACTACTGCCTTTATTAGAGTCATTAATGTGGAAGTCTGAGGGCAAATGAGCAAGAAGAAGAAGAAAACAAGTACATGCTGGAATTGGGTTGGCCTTGTCTTCCGAAGACCCCGACATCTTCACCACAACTGCTGTGCTGCGGACCCCAGAAGGAAGGTGAAAGAGATGCAGATTAAAAACAGCTTGGAGAAATGTGAAGGCTTGAGATGAAAAGCATGAATCAGAGTTGGAGCACCATACAATGGATGGCCACAGGTTGTGCAGAGTGGAGAGAGTTTGTGGCTGCCCTACAAAATATCACTCTGCATGAGAGTCACTGATTACTTTGTCAGGGGCTGACGATCCAAGAAGAAGAAGAATATATGAAACTTGGTTATAGAGTTACAGACGTCATAATATACCAGGTCCAGCTGTATGAGTTGGGATGATCAGTTTCCTTCCTCACTGCCTTTGTATTCCCTGGGGGGGGGGGGGGGGGGGGGGGGGGGGGGGGAGAGAAAGAAAAGGTGATGATGGTGGTGATATTCTGTTGAGTAAATACATTTAATCTGAATGATGGTCATTTAATCTGAATGATGGTCTTAAGTCGTAAATTACATCATTTTTTTGCAGAGAAGAGAATTCTACCCTAAAGAGTGAGAATGAGACTCTTCTAGAGTTTATTGGAGCTCTGAAGGAGAGCAATGGAAATGATGTTGAGCCTGGATGGGTTTCAGTTCTTGCTAGTCAGGTAAGAGAAAGATAGAGACTCACATTCTTCTCCTTTTTGTACCACGCCTGGTGACTTAGGTGATCATATCTCCCCACAACCTCCTTCCAACCACTTCCAACCATTAATTTCTATGGCCCCCTCTGTGTTGGAGCCACCAGAATGTGCCGGGTCCCACCGGGTGGCTGTTGTGCCTGTTGCATACTACCACGTGCACCTGACACATGACACACATTATGCCTGCCACAAATGTTGGCTACTTTTAAGCCCTATAACATTTCCAGTGACTTTTCTTTTAAGTTCATACTATGGCGCAAGCCAGAGATGTTTAAAAAGCTAAAATTGAGTAAAAAAAACTACTGGTATATTTTGAGTAAATATTTTTTGTTGCATTGATCACATTATAACAAATTTTAATATTTGCAGTTTTACGTAATGCTGTCCTGCAAAATCAGGCATTCGTTGTCATGTACTGACAAAAAAATTGTGGAAACAAATTAATGAGAACAAGTGATCAGTTATTCAATGTTAGAAATCTCCAAGTACAATGATAGAGTGATCTTTCAAGCAACAGAGCCCCCAGGTTTTCTACGTTACCTTTGTAGGATATATCTTTGCATTCTTCATGATTTATTACTAAAGAATAATTTTCACAGAAAAACTTAATTTAAGAGTTTGTTCCAGTAAGTTTGAGGCTCTTGTCACCTTGGTAAATATATAACAGTGTGACCCATTTCTTTCTACAGAGCAATACTGATCCAGTCAGGGCCCATTATCCCGACAGCCCCATTATGAAAAAGATTGAGTCTTTAAGTAACATCAATGCCAAGGTAATTATGAATTTCTTATGTTCCTCTTTTTTTAATCCAGTGTTACTGTGAGGATATTCACAGATGTTATTTGACATGTTGGGTGCAGTGGTGTGGTTTTGTAAATGGTATATGGAGCATGGCAGAGTTTCTTGAATGGATCAGCTAAATCTATTGGGCTATTTCTTCACTGGGTGCAGTGATTCCTTTTAACCTGCTTGTCTCAGTCCTCTTCTGCTGTGAAAATATTCATTGATGTCCATGGGCAAGTCGGGTACACCAGCCTGGGTTGTCATTTAGTAAATTTCTTGCATGTTTCACTTATGCTAAGGCACTGTCTCATCCTTGAGTGTTCTATTGCCTTTTGTCTTGATGTCCCATGGGTAAGCCTGTGTTGCTAATTGGTCTGGTTACATATCTCACCGTCACGTGACTGATACATTTTAGTGTAGAAAATTGTAGACTATATTTCTCTTATTCCCATCCTCAGTCTTAGTTTAATGTATAGCATCAGTACTTTGTGATGTTGATAGCTGATGTTTTTATATCATTTGTAATTAAGCTATTATTATAAATTAAAATGTAACTGCAATTTGTTTGCTTAGCAACAGAAGTTAATATGTGATATTGTGTCACCTTTGTGTTGCTCAGCATTATAAACACAGTTTTTTTTAATGTTTAAGAAAACAGCTTTATTTCAGATAATTATTGCTCAGCTGAGGGGAGGTCAAAAAATCATTTATTTATTTTGTCTTGTGTGTTATCTTGACTGTCTTTATGCTCTCCACTTTGCTTGGTCGGCAGCCATCCATCGTGTGGTGCTGCAGCTCTGGCTTATGCTTTGCATATCTGCTTCCACATATATATATATATATATATATATATACATAAAAAAAGGTAAAGGATCCCGTTACACGCCCATTGAGGCATATTGGGAATATGGTGTTAGGCCCATATTTTCTTGACCATCGGCACACTAGGGGTGATGTGGTCAGCATCACGCCGGCCGCCTTAACCTTCCCAGAAGTTGCTCTGGTACCCAGTTGGGGCTGGGTCGACCCAGGAGCCGTTTGCGGCCTAAAAAAATCCCACCTCATCTGGGGATCGAACCATAGACCACTGAGCTAGGAAGCCAGTGCACTAACCACTCTGCTATTGCGGCTCCCATATATATACATACACACATATATATATATTTAATTAACAGCAATATAAACAAAGTTGGAGGGACAGACAGTGATAAGAATAAAAAAGGCAAGAGCAGCTTTCATTGCATTGGGATATATATTTATTTGGCAAAAAACGTAAACTAGTAGAGATGGGTGTATGAGAGGATGCATCCGTCGTGTTTACAACCAGCGAGCTACAGGAACAATTAGCATTCACACTCTTCAACATATACTGATGGAGACTGAGCACCTATGGTGCACTGATGTCAATTCTGCATAACAAAACAATACATGGAGATCAAAAAAAAAATGGTGAAATGGTGCGTCAAGATCACCAATGTGGAACTGATGACAAGAAGAAGACAAAAGTCAGTGGGTCAAGAGATGAGAGAAAACACTGGTGCTGCATTGGATGTACATTGAGGAAACCTGAAGACAGCATTGCAAGGCAGTCCTTATTCTGGAATCCACATGGTACAAGGGAGATAAAAAAACACATGAAAAGAGAGACCTGAAGACATAAATAAAAGGGAAGAAGACATGGAAAGATCTTGAGCTTAAGGCCAAGGCCATGGGACAGGAGGGACTTGACGTGAGTTTGCTGAAGGCCTGTGCTGCTTTGGAGTGCTGAAGGATAGTGATGATGATGATTGTAAATTTCTTTTCCTAACCCTTTGTTCCATGGTATCTGTAGTGTTCTTTCCATGTTCCATGGTATCTGTAGTGTTCTTTACATGTTCCATAGTATCTGTAGAATTCTTTCCATGTTCCATGGCATATGTAGTGTTCTTTACATGTTCCATAGTATCTGTAGAATTCTTTCCATGTTCCATGGTATCTGTAGTGTTCTTTACATGTTCCATAGTATCTGTAGAATTCTTTCCATGTTCCGTGGTATCGGTAGTGTTCTTTCCATGTTCCATGGTATCTGTAGTGTTCTTTACATGTTCCATAGTATCTGTAGAATTATTTCCATGTTACATGGTATCTGTAGATTTCTTTCAAAGTTCCATGGTATCTGTAGAATTCTTTCCATGTTCCATGGTATCTGTAGAATTATTTCCATGGTATCTTTAGATTTTTTATATTTTTTTCCATGTTCCATGGTATCTGTAGAATTCTTTCCATGTTCCATGGTATTTGTAGAATTAATTCCATCTTCCATGGTATCTGTAGAATTATTTCCATGTTCCATTGTATCTGTAGAATTTTTTCCATGTTACATGGTATCTGTATAATTCTTTCCATTTTCCATGGTATATGTAGAATTCTTTCCATGTTCCATGGTATCTGTAGAATTCTTTCCATGGTATCTGTAGAATTCTTTTCATGTTCCATGGTATATGTAGAATTCTTCCATGTTCCATAGTATCTGTAGAATTATTTCCATGTTCCGTGGTATCTGCAGAATTCTTTCCATGTTCCATGGTATCTGCAGAATTCTTTCCATGTTCCATGGTATCTGTAGAATTCTTTCCATGTTCCATGGTATCTGCAGAATTCTTTCCATGTTCCATGGTATCTGTAGAATTTTTTCCATGTTCCATGGCATCTGTAGAATTCTTTCCATGTTCCATGGTATCTGTATAAATCTTTCCATAAATTACATACTTATGATCTCGTCACAGCATTTTAGTCCCCTTTTATTTTGTGCAAGCACTCACTTATGAAAATCGGTAACTTTTTAATTGTCATTGTATATGATTCTATATCTTATGTAGGTGTTTTTTTCAAGGGCTATATTTTAATGATGTCCTGCATTTATTCTCATTATCTTTGTCTTTTCCCTGTGTATTTTCAGACCCACTTGCTCTTACCTCGCCTCACATATTTTCATTCTCTTTTGCTTCTGCTTGTGGTTATAGGACAGAAGAGCCAGGTCATCGACAAAGCTGAATCAAGCTGTTAAGTCAGAGTGCACTGAATTCCATTTCTGTTGGCTGGTGCCATTGTATATTTTCATTTGGTTAGACAGATTGAAGAAACCAGAGAATAGTATCACAAGGCAGATTTGTTCTGGAATTCTCATTGTTTCCAATAAATAGAGAGAGACCAAAAAAAACGTGGAGATAGGAACTGAAGACAGACATGAGACTAATAAAGAAGTCAAGAAAAGTGTTTGAACATGGGAGACAAGCCAGTTATTAATTAATTGAAGACCTATGCTTCATTGAGAGCTGAAAAACAGTCATGTGTCCTTGCCTTATAAAATTGATACTTTTTCTAAAATGAGAAATATGGTTGTTGATTTTGTCTCTGCAGCTTTTCCGAGCAAACAAAGACTGGCACAACAAGTGGGAAGTTTTACGGCAACAAACCCAAGAAGAAAAAGCAGACTTGGAGGCAAGAGTAAAGTCCCTTGAGGCAATAATTAAAAGCTTGAAAGACAGCATTGCCACTTTGGAAAAGGAATTACAGAATCAGAATGTGAGTAATCTAATATAATAATTTGCTTTGTCTGCCATGTTTTATCAATTTATTCTGTGCATGAGAAGTAATGAAGCAGTAAATAGCAGAAGGTATTACTTGACATGTAATTGATTCCTCTCACAGATTTCATTGGCAAATGAAACTAAAAAAAGATCATCGTAATAATTTCCAAAGAACTCCGCCTAGGCCGGTCCCAAGCCCGGCTGAAAAGGGAGGAGGGCAGCCTGCATGGAGGCCATAAGGAGGCAGCCCCTCCACCAAGCAAAGGCACAACAGGCCAATCACCTGTTTGCTTTAAACTTTTGATTATGAGAACTACAAGAGAGAAAACCGGACTGATTCTAAAGGCGATGAACTGGAACGGACTACGACTTATGGAACTTGGAACACAAGAAGTATAAATGGGAAAGAAGAGGAGCTGGTGGAAGAGATGAGGAAAGCAAATCTAGAAATCCTGGCTATAACGGAAACAAAGAAAAAAGGATAAGGAGTCATGGATCTTGATGGCAACACGCTGCTCTACAGTGGTGTACCCACATCTGAAAGAGCTAACGGGGGCGTGGGTTGCATTGTCGCCAAAAACCAAAAAGATAGTATCAAGGAACTTTGTCTCGGAGCAAAAGAAGGTTGTTTATGGTTGTAAAACTAAAAGGAGGAGAAACCATAGTCAACCTGGTCAAAGTGTATGGGCCAAATGAGGATGAGAGAGCAGAGGTCAAGGAGGAATTCTTCGAGCTGCTTCAAAGGACAGTGGATGACTGCCTAGATGAAATTATCATGCTCGGAGATTTCAATGCCAGAGTTGGAAATGACCATGCTAGATGGGGTGGAGTTATCGGAAGATATGGAGAAGATACTCTCAATGACAATGGAAAGCGACTCTTTAGATTCTGCAGTGAGCAGAATCTGATCATTACAAACACAAAGTTCCCCCATAAGTGCATACATGCATACACTAGATGTGAACCAACAAAGAATGAGAAGTCGGTGATCGACTATGCCATTGTTAGGAGGAGCTCATTCAAATATGTCCGGGATGCTAGAGTCTGGAGGGGGCCAGAGATTGGAAGTGATCACTACCTGCTTACAATCAAAAGAACAACTGAAAGAGTTGCTTAGCCTAGGAACTGCCAAACATCATGCAAGAAACTAAGTAAATGAATGGGAGAAATGAGCATTAAGTCCTACAAGATGAGAGAGCCAGAAATTGACCAGATATCAGGGGCTTATTGCTGCAGCGGTGAGCAACACAGAAGAACAACCTGATGACTTGGAAACCCTCTGGCTTAAATTCAAGGACATCATAAAGACAGCTGCTGCAGAAGCATGTAGTGAAGTCCTGCTTGGGAACAAGAGAAAGAGGACACCTTGGTGGACAGAGGAAGTCAAAGAGAAAATAAGAGAGAAGAAAATGGCATGGAAACAATACTTAGGAGCTAAAAACACAACAGGACAAATGGAGAAATATAGAGAATATGTGTCACTCAGAACAGAAGCAAAGAACAAGGTGCTAGCAGCAATACAGAAGTCCTGGGAAGAATTTGGAGAAAAGCTAGAAAAAAGATGCGCAAGAAAACCAGAAATTGTTCTATAAGACCCTAAAAAACATGAGGAAGGAAAAACAGTGCCCTCTCAGATTTATAAAGGACAAGCAAGGCAAACTGCTTACTGCCCCGAAGGAAGTAATGGAAGATGGAAAGAATATTTCTCAGAACTCCTGGATGGTGAGCATGGTGAAGCATCAGAAATGATAACCACTAGCACGGAAGAGAAAACCAATGATGGTGAAGATGACATAAAGATGGAAGAACTGAAGGCAGCACTGGAGAAAATCAAGATGGGCAAAGCAGCAGGGCATGATAATACGAGGGCTATTCCAAAATCAACCTCCGATTGGCTGGTAAAAATTTTAAAAAATTGACAATAACATCTAAATACATACAAAAGTTACATACATCACTGCTTTACTTTTCCACATAGTCACCACCCAAATTTAGGCACTTGTCGTACCGTGGCATGAGTTTTTGTAACCCCTGGTCAAGGAACGGTGCTGCCAGGGTACTTAGTCAGTTGTTGACTCCATCCATGAGCTCCTCGGCGGTGTCGAAGTGTCGGGTAGCCAGCCAGACCTTCATCTTGCTGAAGAGATGATAATCGCTTGGTGCCAAGTCTGGGCTGTAAGGGGGGTGGTTGAAAATTTCCCACTTAAACTGCTTGTGCGAGCAGCAGTGTGGGGCCGCGCATTGTCATGCAGGATAATGACGCCACTGGTGAGCATTCCACGCCAATCGGAGGTTGATTTTGGAATAGCCCTCGTATAACACCAGAAATGGTTAAGTACAAGGGGATTGACATAAGTCTTGGGCCTGACCATGAAGGAGTCACAGGAGGAAGATGAAACTTGGCACATTTAAAGTTCATCATATTTGCACTGAATGTGTGAAGTACGCGTTTGTTTCTTCAATGGGTTTTCCCGCTACAGTGCATGGCGCAATGTACCCTATTGACCGGATCTGCTGCTCCAAAGATTTGACAAAACAATGGAAAAGAAGGAGGCCAGAGATGTGATAAAATTTCTGATGTTTCAGGGAAAAACACCAACAGAAATACACAGGGAGATGGAACCAGTGTTTCGTGATTCTTGTCCTTCATATACTTCGGTAAAAAAACTGGTGTCAACAGTTTAAGTGCGGCCGCTCAAATGTTGCTGATCTGCCAAGATCTGGTAGACCAGCCTCAGAGTGCAACGATGAAAATGCAACAAAAGTGAAGAAAATCATTGACCAGGATCGAAGCTAGTAGAGTAAAACTGAATGAAAGAACAGTTTATAGAATTTTACACAACAGACTGAACATGAGAAAAGTGTGTGCACGCTGGGTTCCGCGACTGTTGACACGTGAACAGAAGCAAACGAGGGTAGATTGCTGTCAACAGTTGCTCAAAAAGTGTCAGTCAAAAAATTTTTTGGAGACCATGGTGACAGTAGATGAGACTTGGGTACACCATTATGACCCCCGAATCCAAAATTGCCAGCATGCAATGGAAAACCCTGGGCTCCCCAATATCTGTCAAGCCGAGAGGGCAGAAATCTGCAGGAAAAGTGATGCTGACTGTTTTTTGGGACGGCAAAGGTGTCCTTTTGAAAGATTATCTGCCTCGTGGCAACACAGTTAATGGACAGTACTATGCAGATCTTCTCACCAAACTAAGAAAGGTTGTGACCAGGAAACGAGGGATAACGCGCACTCAAAATCTTCCTTTGCTTCAAGACAACGCGCACTCTTACAAAGCACGGCTTGTGCAGCTAGCAGCCAACGATTTGAATATTGAAATTCTTCCACACCCACCATATTCTCCAGATTTGGCTAGATCAGACTTTTTTCTATTCCCAAATCTTAAAAAACAGCTAAAAGGAAATCATTTTGACAGCGATGAAGAGGTTATACTGGCATGTGATGACTGGTTTAGTTTGAAAAATAGGGTGTTCTACTCCCAAGGTCTTTTCAAGGTCAAGCAGAGATGGCAGAAGTGTGTCAATTCAGACGGTGGCTACATTGAAAAGGAATAAACACTATATAAAATTTCAGCCCTCTGTGACATGTCCTTCATGGTTAGGCCCAAGACTTATGTCAATCCCCTTGTACATGGCAGTATCAGACGACCTATTACTCTTAAGTGTCCTACAGGCAGCATGGTGCAACAAGACCATACCAAAGGATTGGGAGATTGCCATCATAACACCAATTTTCAAAAAGGGTGACAATCGACAATGTGGAAACCATAGAGGCATATCCCTTCTTAGTGTCCCTGGTAAAATCTACTCTAGAATCCTAGAGCAGAGACTCCGACGCCTAGCTGAGCCACAATTGGATGAGGTCCAGTGCGGATTCCGAGCAAACTGTCACGAAGTGGTTTTAAGTTTATAGAGTTTGCCTGAATGAAAGCAAGACCCTAGTATGAGAAAGTCTGAGAAGATAGAATTTAGATGGAAAATGACATGCCTGTGGACAGGTGAGACTATTGGCTCAAGAGATAGACCCAGGATTTGAATCTCCCCCTGCCGCTTCGTGACTAAAAAAAAATGGCTATAGTCTCCCCGCCTCTGACTGCCTTGAAACACAAGGAGATAAGGTGTATAAATACGACCACAGACACCACTATACAGACGACGTAAAGTAAGTATAGTAAAGAGTAGAATCTGATCCAGTAAATATATGTATATATATTTATTTACAACAATAGCATTAAAATGTCATCATCAAGCAATCACATAAAAAACGTGCGCTGTTGCACGGCCTGAAAAAAAAACCCAAGTAACAATGAAATTAGGTAGACACTGAAAAAAACCCAAACCCCAAATCACATTCACTCTTTCTGTCACCCTGCTGAGGAACAATAAAATGATTAGTGATTTAATCTACTCTGATATTGTGGGGCTGTCAACTTTAGCCTCCACTCTCTAACACAACTAAGATTTTACTGTCTTAGTCCTGCTGACTCTTCCTCAACGACCGTCTACACAGCTTTCCACTTGTTAGGCGATATGCGCCGCTATCTAACACCACTGGAAATGCTAAAATTATAGACTTGGAGTAACACAATGGCTCAGTGTCTATCCTTCAACTGGATACTGAACAGACCCTACTGGTCCTGTCTATTTTCTCCCTCCTTCTCTCTCTCTCTCTCTATCTCTCTCTCTATTGCTCTTGGTCTCAGTGTCTCTCCAACACTCGCCGACTGATGATGCTGCGTCTCCGTTATGCTCTCCTCTCGTTCCTTTCAAGACCAGGCATGGTAACCCTGTCACCTGTTCCTGAATTCTGCGATGATGATGATGAAGTTCTGGCGTCAAGCATGAGGTACTTGATGAACTGTCGACAAAACTTCTCTGCTGCTGAATAGCTTCCCTCTTTTAACCCGCTCCGGAGTTAGAGGAAAAAAAAAACCCCACAGCCTTGATTTCCGGCTGTACGAAATTGAAACCAGTCTCACGGCCACCTGCCATTGCTAGAGACTATAATAGCGATGCTCCGGGCTGTATGATACATAAACCCTGTTCCAGCTGAAGCATAGGGGCTTCACTGCCAGAGACCGTAGAGTATTTTTCTTTTGCTCCTGACGATAACTAGAGTACTTTGACCCTGAGATATGTCTTTTGCCGTGGATAATTTTATTTGACAAAATTATGCTCCCCACTGTTTCGCCGAGACTCGCTGAAATTAAAAGAAACAGCGTCTAATGTACACCCTCTCTAAAATCGCTTATCTCTAACATATACGATACATAAAATAATTCTATCCACGTGGCACTTAAATCTCCTCCTCCCCCCTCTCTCTCTCTCATCTATAATCTGCCAGGTAAGTAAACAGAACCTCCCGACCTGTCTGCCTCTTATCTATTTGTGACGCGTGGCTACCCACGTGTCAACATTTCCAACTTGGGAACTCCTTTTGTCCGAAATTCCGGGGTCTCCTTTTTAACATTTACACATGAGGTTTCCCGGCTTGCTCCAAAATTAAATTACATCTCGCTATAGGAATAGTTTCCTCCCCTAAGCAGTATAATTCACTTACAACGTAAATCTGAACCCTCCGACAATATTTCTCACATTTTTAAGGCTCAGAAAAATTAACGAACACACCAGGGTGATAATTAAAGACTTTTTTAGTGAAGGAGAATCCAAATGTTATATGTAATTAATTATGGTGAAGAAGGTGAGTGTGGTTTGGGACAGTCACTCACAGTAGCGCACACACCAAGTCATGGAATGGTGTAACGTCTGATGATATTTTAACCATGGTTTATTACAATTATAACATCACGTAGATCTAGACGAATACAGTTACATCGAAACATGAATCTTCATAATGCAGTTAACATACGGCCCATACACATCCTGGCCTACAAAATCTCTACTCCTCACGTCAGTGCACAAATACTGCATCTACGGCAGATATATAATAATCAAGGCCTACAAAATCTCTATACTTCACATCAGTGCACAAATACTGCATCTACGGCAGATATATAATAATCAAGGCCTACAAAATCTCTATACTTCACATCAGTGCACAAATACTGCATCTACGGCAGATATATAATAATCAAGGCCTACAAAATCTCTATACTTCACATCAGTGCACAAATACTGCATCTACGGCAGATATATAATAATCAAGGCCTACAAAATCTCTATACTTCACATCAGTGCACAAATACTGCATCTACGGCAGATATATAATAATCAAGGCCTACAAAATCTCTATACTTCACATCAGTGCACAAATACTGCATCTACGGCAGATATATAATAATCAAGGCCTACAAAATCTCTATACTTCACATCAGTGCACAAATACTGCATCTACGGCAGATATATAATAATCAAGGCCTACAAAATCTCTATACTTCACATCAGTGCACAAATACTGCATCTACGGCAGATATATAATAATCAAGGCCTACAAAATCTCTATACTTCACATCAGTGCACAAATACTGCATCTACGGCAGATATATAATAATCAAGGCCTACAAAATCTCTATACTTCACATCAGTGCACAAATACTGCATCTACGGCAGATATATAATAATCAAGGCCTACAAAATCTCTACTCCACATCAGTGCACAAATACTGCATCTACGGCAGATATATAATAATCAAGGCCTACAAAATCTCTACTCCACATCAGTGCACAAATACTGCATCTACGGCAGTTATATAATCATCAAGGCCTACAAAATCTCTATACTTCACATCAGTGCACAAAGACTGCATCTACGGCAGTTATATAATAATCAAGGCCTACAAAATCTCTATACTTCCCATCAGTGCACAAAGACTGCATCTACGGCAGTTATATAATAATCAAGGCCTACAAAATCTCTATACTTCACATCAGTGCACAAATACTGCATCTACGGCAGATATATAATAATCAAGGCCTACAAAATCTCTATAGCCCTGCGCAGGCATACATTATCCAAAAACCACCTTAGGGCTGACCACCTCAGTCAAAAACCCTGCATAGCATAGACTGAACCCACGGGAACACACCCCGTTCACACAGTCACGAGAATCTACTGTTCTCTTAACACTGCTCTCAAAAATCCCTGCGGACACTAGCCGCGAGAGCTATTCACACATCACTCAAAAACAGTTCAGAAACAGTACATTATGACCAGAGTTCACCTGCTATCTGACATACTGTCTTCCACGAAACTAAGAGGAGATATCTTTAAACAAATCCATACCAATCTGTAAGCAAGTACTCTAACCCAAAATTAACTCTACTCAACACGTATTTCCCAAGATCATTTCCCTTTCATCACATCTGCACTTATCAGTTTGCCACACTCCCAGGGAAAAAAAATGATTATATCATTTTTTTTTTTTTTGTTGAAAATTAACTCCCAAAAATTTAACGGTCAATGAAGTTATATCAGATACCTCTTAAATTAATTCCCAAAAATTTTTAAAAAAAATTAATGAAGTTCTATCAATTACCTACAAAAATATACCTATGACAAGAGAACATAGCACATCTACAAAAATATCATCAATAAATGTAAGATAACGACTAAATCATCCAACATAATCATTCAAGCATACCAAAATAAAAATTAATCTAATACAAAACCCAAATTAAGTATACATAGTACAAACTAAACAGAAAATAAATTATCATACGAGAAAAGACAAAATATGAAATGGGAATATGATAAGAATCAAATAGAATCATAAGATGACAATGAAGACAACAATTCCATACATGTAAAACAAATAGAACTATAAGAACCAATTACATTATCTAAAGTCATATAATTAACTTAACACTACAAAGAATGAAAGTATAAATAGCGTAACACGAAAAAAGTATACTAGAAGTATGAATGACATCAAAGATGAAACACGGAAGCATAAACAAAATATCAGACAATACTGAAAAGACAACAGAAAAGATGTAAAGAAATGACGAATAGTCAACAAAGAGAGATGACAGTAAAGATGCAAATGTAAAGAAAGTTGGTAACAACACCTAACAATAACTATCCAAATATAACAACGTATTGTAAAATACAAAAATGCTAAAGTATATTTGGTACTGGTCTAGAAAGCGGGCCCCAGACTTTTTCCGAAACGAAACACAATTTACGAAATGGTAAACGAAATATGTATCGTATGAGGAAATAAAAAGTCGGATTCGCGTTTTCAAAAACCTGAACTTCCGGGGCCCGCTTTCTAGACCAGTACCGTATATTTATATACTAACACAAAAAAGAAAGCTTATGACAAGCACAGCATAATAAGTAAAAATAAATTACATCAAATATCACCCAAACAAAAAATTATTAACGATAACACAAGTTCCGCATTGACGCATAGTCAAGCGCTAACAACCAAAAAATACATCCAAACATCACAACATTTTCAAAGAATTAATGTCACTACATAATAGTAACCCTAACATACAATCTAGCGCTGGCGCAGAAAAAAATAAATATCACAATGTTCAAAACACATTTTCCAAAAATTTACAATACAAAAAAATGTTTCTTCTCTTTAGGTTAAATAAAAATAGTATTTTTATTTCTAAGTAATATGTAGCTATATTTATAATAACTAACAATTAAATTAGCTGAGTAACATAAAAATAATCTTATCTTTAAATAGACACACATCAAAACGTGTAAGTTTTTTTTTTCTCTTCTTTTTAAAAAAAAAAAATACATCAAAGAAACGTCACATTGGGTAATAAAATGTTAACTACAAACGAAGTTATAAATATATATAAGTGTAATATTATTTATCTTAACTATGTATTATAATCAGATATTTAAATTCTTTAAATGAACAAGAGTATCAGCCGTCGCTGTTAATTCTACCCACTTAATTTAATAGGAAATTTAAGTTAATTCTAGCTGACAAAAAAAATCGAATCGTTTAAATTATCAAATGTCATAATTGAGAAAAAATGGAAACCAAGTTTCAGAATACGTCCTTAACTTCAACGCAAAATCATTAATAATACATACAAGTTATGTTTAAAATTACCTTTCACTAAACAATTAATTCAAATAATCTGTATATAAATATGTTAATTAAACATGGTATCAAACCCATGATGAAAAAACAAAACCAAAATTTTAAGTAGTGCATAAAAAACACTCAGGACTATCTACAGAAATGACTATTACATTGTCTCAGTAAATAAGTTTGTGCATAGAAATTATTTAATGCATAATTAAAATACAGTCATATAAGTAACAACCAACAAATAATTATGGCAATCAAATGTTACAAAGATTACATAATATTTCATTAACAACATATAAAGTTCTATACTAAAGAATACAATAACATTCAGTGTTTGTAAACAGAACAAAAAATAAACAAAAAAAAAATTCCTTCGAGGTCTTGCGCACATCTCATCAACACGCAAGGTGACATCATGACACGGTGGGTTAACGTACTGTCTAGGCTCGCTTGAATGGATAAATGGTACACAGTGATCTACATCTCTCCCAGGTAATGTAAAATTAGAATGGTGATTCCCCTCGCAAAGTCGCTCGCTGTGAGACAATACAAATGAAAATATCTATTTTAATCCATGGTAAGATTATGAGGAAACACGGAAAAGTTCACTACACAATTACCCGAACTCCGTGGTGTAAGGTTGTGGCCCTCCTGCGATGTCAACAACTCTCGTCACATAGCAGACAACATAGACGTCCCAGGGACAACCTGACCTATAATTCACAGTTGTCAGTGCGGTAGGCTGAAAAAAATTTACTACCTTCACAAGACCGAGATGATCTCTCAAACCTATCAGCATGACAAGCAAAAGCATTTAAGAACCTATTACCGTTCCTATTACTCTGATTAATAATAATCTTGCTCTTATGTGGAGCACAGCTAACCTGGTTGCGATCTGTATAATTTCTTTTGAGAGCATTGTTATTTGCTCTATTAACACCGTTGTACTGATTTAAATCCCAGTTACAATAGTTATTCTTAATACTTCTTCCCAGATAACAATGTCCATCAGATAGAACTGACTTTTTAGCAGAAAAAATTATTACTAGACTGATGAACTTTCATATAATTACTTCTGCTATAGTTTTCTAAACTTTTAGAATCACAATGTTGAGATCTGTCACATTTTTTCTTGTTTTTGGGAGAAGAAACGTTACCGTAGGATGAACTCCCTTGGTACTTTATAACCTTAGGGTTATGTCTCCTATCAAAATTATTTTTTTCTTTGCTTGTGGCAATGTGTTTAAAAAATGAGTCACACTGCCTTGACTGGGTATGACTAGAAGGTTTGACAATCTCTTTATTTTTTTTCACAACATTTGTTTCCTTCATGGAACAAGCAGTAGTATGTTTGTTACTTGTAACCAATTTATCAGATCTGTCAATAAATACGCTGTTGGTTTTTTAACACACTGACTTGAGATTTAGCACTGTTTCTTTCCTTATCTACAGGACTGGATATTACTGTAGATTTTCCTTTGTTATTCTGCCGCCAGCAATCATTATCATTGGAATCATCTGTATTGCGTGAGAAGTTATATCTCCCACGGAAAGATCTATGTCCACCATTCTTGACCGTAGAATCCGCAAAAAGTGTATAAGGCTGGCTTTTTGCTTTAGTGTTCTGATGATAAGAAACTTTCTGTCTATCATCGTCAACACTGACGGAAGACCACATATTGCTATTCAAGACTACGTCAAGCAGACCATTTATTCTTCTTCTTGCTTCTACAATCTCAAAGTCCTTAAGTGCAATCTGTTCACTTAATTTCTTGTTTTAAACTCTCCGCTTTTAAGACCTTGCAGCTTTCCTCTGCTAGCAAATTTTCAATCTTAATCAATTTGTCTTTCTCCACCATTAATTCTTTCACTCTCTCTTTATCAATCCTCTCAATCTCAATATCATGACTATTCGTAAGCCTATCAACCTTCTCTAGGGATATGGTATCCTTTTCTTTAATTTGGCAACCACAAATCTCCGTCTTCTCTTGAACTTTTTGAGTCAGATTTCTAATTTCGCCATTTTTTTTTTCCCAATCTGAGCTTCCATCTCTTTAATTTTGCACAATGCCGAGTCTAATTTTGCTCGAACACAAGCAAGCTCAGAATTAGATTTACATAAATCACCTGTAAGTTTAGTCACTTTTTCCTGCAGCTTATTCACTTCAGTAGTACTTTTTAAGTAACTTTCCCTTAGCTCCTGTGTACTCTGTTTTATGTCTCCTATTTGCTTCTCATCCCTTAACTCTTCTTTCTGGTCACTATGGATGCCGTCGAGCAATAACGTACGTATACTCTTCAATATGTTATCACGTTTTATACTAATATAATTGTCCAAGAACAGACGAAGGTCCAAAACCAATAACCTTGCCAGATCCTCAGCCATACTCACATGAGGAATTGACTGAAATCTCTCATTAGCAAACTCTCTTAGAGATCTCGATGCAGAGACCAAAAACCTGTCCATAACATGTGACTCAAGCTCTGGGCTTTTTAATCTCTGACAATCTGTCCCTTCCTGAAACAGATACTCTAATACAGGTCTCATATCCTCCGGATCTGTATCAGAATCCATTGTGACTTGTTTACTTAGTCAACCATATATGTCTTAATTAAACTTTCATTATACCAAATCAAGTTTTGATCTCAAATATTGTATCATCAATCCCTGTACATCATCACATTCTATAATTAATCGATATAATTATCGACAACAACAACAATAGTTATCAGTAGAATAGGATAGTGCAGATTGAGGCTTGTTGACATGGACAGAAGTGGCAACATTTACACACAACAAAAGCACTTAACTGAAGGTAATCCTGACCCTTCCGCCAACACACTGGATATCACAAAGTTCTGACGTTAAAACACTCCACTGCAGAAAAGGTACAAGGACTAGGCACTCTTGTCTTCAAATCCCTGCCACTGTACAGTATGTCCTCAACAATGCATCAGACGACAGGAACCGATCACAGCAACCCCGCAATCACTTGAGGTATACGTGCAGACGAACTCTCCAAAATACTGCACCTATAGTTGAATCTGCATATGGAAAGACTGGAACAAGCACTGTAACAATTATGGCATCAATGTCGCTATCAGATAACAGCTGTTTGATATGGAAACCAACTGATAAAGTCAGTTTAGTTGCTACAACACGCCAAGATATGAGGACGGATATGCGCAGTCAGCTGATACCTGTGTACACTTGAATTAAGCCACGCCCACACAGAGCCAAACATAACACAGTTCAGTGTTCCCACTTGTAATGACTGGTCCAGAATCTGACCTAATTTACCCTCTTGTTACGCGAATGTAATGTGGGTGTTACGACCCGTTGGTTTGGTCCACCACTGATAATTAAAGGGTTTTTTATCTTTTGGTTGAAGAAGGTGAAGCGTGTTTTGGGACAGTCACTCACAGTAGCGCACACACCAAGTCATGGAATGGTGTAACGTCTGATGATATTTTAACCATGGTTTATTACAATTATAACATCACGTAGATCTAGACGAATACAGTTACATCGAAACATGAATCTTCATAATGCAGTTAACATACGGCCCATACACATCCTGGCCTACAAAATCTCTACTCCTCACGTCAGTGCACAAATACTGCATCTACGGCAGATATATAATAATCAAGGCCTACAAAATCTCTATACTTCACATCAGTGCACAAATACTGCATCTACGGCAGATATATAATAACCAAGGCCTACAAAATCTCTATACTTCACATCAGTGCACAAATACTGCATCTACGGCAGATATATAATAATCAAGGCCTACAAAATCTCTATACTTCACATCAGTGCACAAATACTGCATCTACGGCAGATATATAATAATCAAGGCCTACAAAATCTCTATACTTCACATCAGTGCACAAATACTGCATCTACGGCAGATATATAATAATCAAGGCCTACAAAATCTCTATACTTCACATCAGTGCACAAATACTGCATCTACGGCAGATATATAATAATCAAGGCCTACAAAATCTCTATACTTCACATCAGTGCACAAATACTGCATCTACGGCAGATATATAATAATCAAGGCCTACAAAATCTCTATACTTCACATCAGTGCACAAATACTGCATCTACGGCAGATATATAATAATCAAGGCCTACAAAATCTCTATACTTCACATCAGTGCACAAATACTGCATCTACGGCAGATATATAATCATCAAGGCCTACAAAATCTCTATACTTCACATCAGTGCACAAATACTGCATCTACGGCAGATATATAATAATCAAGGCCTACAAAATCTCTACTCCACATCAGTGCACAAATACTGCATCTACGGCAGATATATAATAATCAAGGCCTACAAAATCTCTACTCCACATCAGTGCACAAATACTGCATCTACGGCAGTTATATAATCATCAAGGCCTACAAAATCTCTATACTTCACATCAGTGCACAAAGACTGCATCTACGGCAGTTATATAATAATCAAGGCCTACAAAATCTCTATACTTCCCATCAGTGCACAAAGACTGCATCTACGGCAGTTATATAATAATCAAGGCCTACAAAATCTCTATACTTCACATCAGTGCACAAATACTGCATCTACGGCAGATATATAATAATCAAGGCCTACAAAATCTCTATAGCCCTGCGCAGGCATACATTATCCAAAAACCACCTTAGGGCTGACCACCTCAGTCAAAAACCCTGCATAGACTGAACCCACGGGAACACACCCCGTTCACACAGTCACGAGAATCTACTGTTCTCTTAACACTGCTCTCAAAAATCCCTGCGGACACTAGCCGCGAGAGCTATTCACACATCACTCAAAAACAGTTCAGAAACAGTACATTATGACCAGAGTTCACCTGCTATCTGACATACTGTCTTCCACGAAACTAAGAGGAGATATCTTTAAACAAATCCATACCAATCTGTAAGCAAGTACTCTAACCCAAAATTAACTCTGCTCAACACGTATTTCCCAAGATCATTTCCCTTTCATCACATCTGCACTTATCACAGGGTTTTCCCCATAAAATTACATTAGTAAATACACAGAAATAAATGGTGGTTTTACATAACATTTTACAAATATGGGCACACGTGTTTCTCACAACTTCCCACACTCCTAACTACTGCCAAAATCATAAAAAGAATAAGCACACTGTTGCATTTACGTCGTTCTTCAAAAAAATGATAATGGATGGCACTATCGTTTATTTTAAAACTGAAAAGTTAATGTTCCCGAAAAAATTAACTACGGGCGAATTTCTCAAAGAACCCTCTAATGAATAAAACGATAATAAGTTAAAATCCTACATACCAATTCATCGCTGGTTTTTCCCACAGTGGAGAATGATAATTACGACGTCCTACGGCCAGGCAATTATTTCTTCAGAGACAATTGCCCGCAGTTTCCTCTCTCATTATATACAAGAGAAACCGCCCACGCGGATTCCCTTCCTACGCAAATCGCGGACCAATGGCAGCGCCAGAAAAAATCAATACTGGCCACCTACGCAAATCTCACGTGGCTTAAAATTGCGTCACGTTACCTGACGGCCGCGTGCTTTCGGACACGTCATATCGCGTGCCCGAAAATGTCGATTTTTCGTAAACAATGAATCTACGGGAATCGCGAAAAATCAGAAGAAAGTAAAACTGATGCTAGAAAAAAATAAACCTACCATCATAAACGAACCCATTTAATTTATCTACTCAAAAAAAATACCAAACACGATATATATTCAAATGAGAAGAAATAAAATGGTGAAAAAGCGTGCCCGAAAATAGCGATTTCCGTAAACAACGGAAAATCGCGTGATCAGAAGAAAATAAAACTGGTGAAAATTCAAAATAGAACCACAGAATCGGGCCTGTTAAAAGTCAGAATTACAGTGTAGCATCACACAAACCAAAGTACTCAAGACCTAATCTTCACACTCAGACAGCTGAGTGAAAAGGCCCTTGAGTATAAGAGTGAGATCCATCTTTGTTTCATAGATCTGGAAAAGGCGTTTGACAGGGTCCCCTGGAGCAAACTTTGGGACTGTTAGGCAAGAAAGAACATTCCAGCACCCCTGATTCATGCTATACAGAGCTTCTACAAGTCTTGCAGAAATTATGTGAGGACAACAAACCATAAGTCAGAAGAGTTCAGGACCACCACTGGTGTAAGACAAGGTGATATCCTGTCACCTTATCTTTTCATACTCCTCATGGACGATGTCATCATGGCATGTAAGGAGAGAACAAGAAAGTATTCAGTGGGGTACTGGAAGATGAGACAGGTCTGTATTTCAGAGCTGGCATTTGCTGATGATGTTTCCCTGATTACTAAATCAGAGGCACATCTCCAATCCAACCTGCAAGTCTGGAAGGAAGAGCTGGAGAAGAGAGGGATGGTCATAAGCAGCTCTTAAACAAAATCCATGGTGATATCACGAGAAGAAAGAAGACACCAGATTAAGCTGGGAGAACAGGTCCTGGAGAAGGTCGACCACTTTAAATACCTCGGAGCTATTATAGACCCAAAGGGAGGCATCAAAGAAGAGTTGGCCACTCGAAAAGCAGCAGCTGGGAGACTTTTTCAGGCCATAAATCGAGGATTTTCCAGCAAGAGAGAGGTTGGTAAGAAAACGAAGATGTCTGTATACCGCTCCACCTATGTCCCAGTCTTGACATATGGATGCTAGTCATGGGCAATGACTACAACCCACAAAAGCCAGATCCAAACCTCAGAAATGAGGTATCTGAGGAAGGTGGTTGAAGTAACAAGAAGAGACATGGTCCGCAACCAGACGATACGTCAAGGCCTAAAATCCCACCCTCTGCAGACCCAAGTAGAACAGTCCCAACTAAGCTGGTTTGGCCATGTCTGCAGAATGGGAGAAGATCGGCTACCACGACAAGCATGGGAAACAAAGAGCCAGGGATCCAGACCCCCAGGATGACCCAGAGTCCGCTGGGAGGACAACATTAGACAATCTTTGAAGGACCGAGGACTAGAATGGAACCAGGCCAGGAGGAAGACAGCCAATAGGATAGTCTGGCGCTCTCTCTTCCAGACCTCTACACCTCACGGTAGAAGGGGAATGACTAGGTAAGTAAGTAACAATTTCCAAAACCATAGCCTCAACAATGATATTTTGAGACCTATTGATAGTGAGGAGAAAGGAATATCACAGCGAGAATTTAAAGATTTCTGAGGGTGAAACTTATGCAGTTGATTTGATACATATTTTAAAATGTTGACCTTGAGAAAATACACGAAGCTTTATTCTTTCCTTACTACTTGACTGGATGACTTATCTTAACATTCCAGGATGCTAGGATTCTCCAGAATATTTATTAGGTGCTTTATCCACGTCAGTATTTGATTTCCATTGTCAATTTCTTGCCTTGATATTACACTCTGATAAGCTTTTTGTTATGGTCACCTCATGTTGTTTTATTCTGAATTAGTGTATTGTCATCTTCTTGTCTATTTGCCTTCAACTATTCCGTCAGTTTGTTTTGTTTAAAGAAAATTAGTGGATAAAAATATCCTTTTCAATCCCTGATTGGTGTGGGCAGGTCCTCCAAGAGCTTAGATTAGGCCTGGGCCATTTCATAGTGTAAGGCCCCCTCATTATGTGGGACGAGGGGTACAGAATATTTTAATGTAAAGAAAGGTGAGGGAAATCGTGCATCTTTGGCTGAGGTAAGCGCCCTCCCCCTCCCTCCCCAATGGGCTTGCTGGTACCTCCTCTATTGGGCATGGGTAAGGGTTATAACTGGGAATATGGGAATCTATAATTGTAGATAATAAGTTCAGTTTTGCCCTTTGCTTACTGGCAGCATCCTTCCTAATCATTTATTCCAAGCTCTTCACTGATTAATTGTAAATTCTAATTGTGTACTTTTCTTTCTCTTGCTGATTTTCAAGAGTAAATTCTCCAGGATAGCAGTAAAGCTTTGTAATACCTTCGTATTTTTAGGTAAGGTTCATGCGAAAGATTTGTTTCCATGACTGAATGAGATAGCTCTTGACAGGTTGTTGTTAATCCTTTATAAACATTCTGTCTGCTTCAGATTTCTGTTCAAGAGTTAATGAAAACAAACGATAGTGTTGAGGAAGAAAAATCTGCGCTCCAAAGATTAAGTGAAGCACATTTTGCTGAACTGCAATCCTTGAAAACAGAGGTGAACGATTTAACACGAAGTAAGCGAATGTTGGAATCTGAGTTGACAAGCCTGAAGGTAAAGTGTTTTTTTTTTTTTTTGGTTTGCTCTGCTGAGTGTATATTTAAATTAGCAAATAATTCATTAAGAAATTATGGAATAGAATTATAGTCCAGACTGAAAGACAGCCAGTAATAAGAAGTAGCACTGCTTGTGCTAAAATAAACATCGGAGGAGTTAGTGGAATAATAATTCTTAATTGAGGGGTCAGAGAGTGATTTGTCCAACAACAGTTGGCCCGATGGTGATTAGTAAAATGCTGATTATTCCATTTATGAGATTCCATCAATACTGATTTATCCTAATTTGCAGTAAGTCAAGTGCAGGGGTTTAGACACTAAATGTTTCTGCATCATTATCACAGTTGTTTCCCTTTTCGCTCGTTGTAGAGCATTGAACCATCACAGCATCGGGGCTTCCCATTATAGGAAGCACACATTCTCATGCATTTAGTCAAGAGTCCTTGGAGAGCTCTCTGTTCCACATAGCTTGCTATATTCAAGGTCCAGAATGAAGGAAATTTTGTTTTTGTATGTCTTTGTCAGGTGGCTGTTAAATATAAGTGGTTCTCTGTGTGTGTGTGTGTATATATTATAATTCCCAATATGCCTCAATAGGCGTGTAATGGGATCTTTTACCTATATATATATATATAATCATTATATATCCCTTAACAAATGATGGCTTTATCTTTCCAGAATTTATCTAGAAACAGAGATAGTCAGCAGACTACTGGGAACAGGGAACTTCATACGGAGATTGGCCTACTGAAACAGCAGGTCAGCAATGCTTAAAATACACATAAAATTTACCTAGGTAGCATAAAGCAGGTGTTAGATTCTCCACTCCAAATTCCAATTTTGAAAGAAAAAATATACATAGGAACTAAACCTGAAACATACAATTATCAGTGCATCAATTTGCAAGTCTAGTGCAGATAAGTGAAGTTAGCAGGTGTGGTATATACAGCTTGTTAACAAATGTTGGCATATACAGCTTGTTAACAAATGTTGACATATACAGCTTGTTAACAGATGTTGGCATATACAACTTGTTAACAAATGTTGGCATATACAGCTTGTTAACAAATGTTGACATATACAGCTTGTTAACAGATGTTGGCATATACAGCTTGTTAACAAATGTTGGCATATACAGATGTTGGCATATACAGCTTGTTAACAAATGTTGGCATATACAGCTTGTTAACAAATGTTGGCATATAGAGCTTGTTAACAAATGTTGGTATGTACAGCTTGTTAACAAATGTTGGTATATACAGCTTGTTAACAAATGTTGGCATATACAGCTTGTTAACAAATGTTGGTATATACAGCTTGTTAACAAATGTTGGTATATACAGCTTGTTAACAAATGTTGGTATGTACAGCTTGTTAACAAATGTTGGTATATACAGCTTGTTAACAAATGTTGACATATATAGCTTGTTAACAAATGTTGGTATATACAGCTTGTTAACAAATGTTGGCATATACAGCTTGTTAACAAATGTTGGTATATACAGCTTGTTAACAAATGTTGGTATATATCATAATTTTCCTTATGAAGCATGACACCACCACCCACTACAGTTGGTTCCTGAGCAGGAAGCCTACACCAAGTATTCACTTGCTTTTGCAGCTGTGGTGTCTGTAGCAATTTGTTTTACATGATGAGTTTTCCAGCCCCCATGCACAACCTCCGTTGTAGTTGCCATGTATGACATGCTTGAGGGAGCTGTATTCTCTCTTTGTCTCATCAGAGACCCCCACCCCGAACTACACATGGCAAAAATGTGTATTGTCACTAGATATGTTTAAACATAACTGAAATTTACATTCTGCAGTCAACTGTCAATCATCAGCTCTTAGTTCTGAGATAGTATGAGTGTACATTTTTTAAATTATTAGTTCTAGGAATTTCAAGTTCTGGAACAGTCTTTACGGAGCCGCGGTAGCGCAGTGGTTAGTGTACTGGCTTTCTAGCTCGGTGGTCCATGGTTCGATCCTTAGTTGAGTTGGGGTTTTTTAGACCACAAGCGGCTCCAGGGTCGACCCAGCCTCATGAATTGGGTACCAGAGCCACTCTGGGAAGGTTAAGGCGGCCGGCGTAATGCTGACCACATCACCCCTAGTGTGCTGATGATCAAGAAAATATGAGTCTAACACCATATTCCCAATATGCCTCAATGGGCGTGTAACGGGATCCTTTTTCCTGTTTTAAAACAGTCTTTAGAATACACCGTTGTTATTAGTTGAGTTGATTGATATCCTCATTGTTTATTCAAGCGTAAGAGTTATAACCTTATTCGACTTACATTTTAATCAGTAATAGCTGTATGAAAAGTAAGGCCTTTGTTTTCTCTTGTAGCTGACTGTCTTTGCTGAAGATTTTGAGAAGGAGAGAAAGGACAGGGTTTTGGCTGAGGGCAAAGCAGACAAATATAGGAAAGAGCGTGACCAGATCAAGCTGTCTCTTGAAACCAAACTGAAGAAAATCAGTGTCCAGGTAATCTGAACAAAAAAAAACCGCCTAACTTGCTAAGTGTGCATAAGTAGATAGAGAGTGTATTTAATTAAAACAAAGAAACCTCTTTAGACAACATCCATCAATCAATCAGTACCCTTTAGCTCCCCAAGGTACCGGGTTCCAATATATTTGATGGACATTTTTTTCAGAACCAGTGGGTTTAATGATGTCATACTCCCCCTGAGATCAAATGCCTAGCCTTCTTGGATAAGGGCGAAAATATAGGAGGTCCTGTGTGCAAGTTGCGCACATTAAAAATTCCTCGACAGTTAGAAATCCAAATAGAGTAGGCCTTACGGCTGCTGCCCTGGCAAAATTAGCAAAACTTATCACAAAAATATTTATAGAATGTGTGATTCCTGTATATACTTATTGGGGTCCTCGCCGGTGCTACAGACTTTGTGCACCATGCTGAGATCCTCCTTGTGTGATCTAAGGGAGGAGATTGAAGCACTGATGGAGTTGTCCTTGTGCAATGAAGATGGTCCTCAAAATAAAACCAACCAATCCCCAAAGAGCCTAGGCCTTCAACGAACACATGTCGAGTCCTCCTGTCACATGTCAAGCCTCCTGTCACATGTCGTCTGCTCCAGGTCTTTCCATGTCGTCCTCATCATTTTTCATTTCTGTCACCAGTTCTCTTCTCCATGAGTTGTTATGGTCTACCTTTATTTCTTTTGCCTTGAGGATTCCAGATGAAGGATTGCCCAGTAATGCTACAGACAGGCTTCCTCAGTGTCATCAACATTACAGCCATGAAAGAGCTCGTATGCAGCAGTTCTGTGATAAAGCTGACTTTATGATAACATGTTTGGCTTAATCATCTCTTCTTCTTGGAACCTTAGCCCCCGACTGATGAAGCAGTCAGTGGCCATCACGCCTAGTGGTGTCTTGTAGGACAGCAACAAACTGTCCACATTTTGCTTGGTTGGTGGTCATCCTTCGTGTCGTGCCTGGCTTCACCGTGAATTGCAGTTTAACACTTCATGCATCCAGACACAAAATTTGCTCTTAACTCTAGGGTGGCCGTCAAGAATGGATGTAAGCAAGAAACAGAAAAGTCGTACATCTTCAGATACAATAAACTTTTCAGTTACTAATGTAGAATGGTAGTGTACGATGTGGTAGATGATATGTGAATAATCTAGATTTACTTGATGACAGCTCATATACAGTTATCATAATCATTACCTTTCGGCGCCCCTGTCATAGGCCTTCAACAAACTTATGCCCCGTGCCATCAGCTCCAGGTCTGTCCTTGTTTTCCTCATCCCATACAGTACTGTCTCTAGTTCTCTTCTCTATATATTTTTCAGTCTCCCTGTTTCTCTGTTACCTAGGGAGTTCCAGAACAATAACTGCCTTGTAATTCTAACAGCAGGTTTCCCCAAAATTTATTCTGTCCATCACCAATGTTCTCTTCTCATCCTTTGCTCCGTCATGCACAATGGTCCATTATTGCCGTGAAGCATTGTGGTTAGCTCAAGTTTTCGTTCTTGAGCTAAGTGTATTACATTGGCTGTTGTGAGCCTGTGTGTGTTGTAGGATTTCTGTAACATTGTCTACTCATCTGCCTTTCGATATTCCCTTGCCCTGAAACCAGATCTTCTACTGTTGTAAGCATGTAGTGATGATTGATCACGCTCCATTCTCATGAGATGGCAAAGCCTCTTTATTTTGTCAGTCTTTATTTGACGCAGGATGTAGCTCCTCATGTCACTTTGAATATACAATTTACAAGCTTGAACATGTTCAGCCTCTAACCGGAGTGCTACCTCACTGGAGCATGACATGGAAAACTTTTCTCATTCCACTATATGGAGGAAACCTCTTCACTCAACCCTAATTTTCTGAGTTCTGACACTTTGGCTTCATGTGACTCTCTGCCATTTGACTTGTCAAATGACAATCAGTTCACATATTTTCCTGCCTTGCAGGATTAAATTTACTTGCTTGAAAAACAAACTTTTCTAGCAACATCAGAGTTTCAGGCAAGTTACAACATTGTGAACATTTATTCTCCCCTCAAGCTTTCTCAGCTTTCTGTGCAAACTCCTCATGCATCTAATTTATGCTGGGGATGCCAACCTAATTTCCACTTGATGGCAGACAACTCTAAAATTACTTATTCTTTCACACTGTTTAGAGCAAATAACAAGTTTGATAATTTCCAGTGGTCTTATCACCTATCCCAGTATACCAACATTATCTACCCTAGGCTATTTAAATAAATAAAAAAATAAAAAACTCTCACACTAAGGCAAAACTCACTTCCTATTGAGTGAAAATGTAAAGAAAATGATATTTGAAAGACAAGTTGCCTTAAGATTATCGATGGATTCATTGTCCTTGCCATCAGCAGCATCAGGTGATGTCACCCTTCTCCACCACAAGGTGTCTTTCTAAAATATTTTTGATAATGTGCACGTGTGCAACTTTTGCTCACCACACAGGGAAGCGACAAGTGCTATGCAACGTGAGCCTAGCAACAAAACATACCTCTTCATTAGTACTGTCTATCCTATGGACATAGCACATCATCAGCACAGGCCCACTGTGGTAACTTGATAATTTTTCTGCCTCTCACATATTTTCTTTAAATCAAGTGTTCTTCTATAGTTAAACAAATTGTTATGCTGTTCAAAACCAAGTGGTAATTGCATATATCAGGTTGTATATATTTCCTGCCTAGCACTTAAGTTTTGTTATGTGGTTTCTATATAACAGGAAAATGCATGGAGGTATATCTGGAGTCATCCTTATATGACCACCAGCCATGCACAATGCTACAATATATGTAGTGGAAGTGAACCTATGTCTTTGAGGCTAATTACATCCTCATTGACTCTTGAAATCGTCCACACATTTCCAGTGTCAACTTGTTGAGAACCCAGCATTGCACATTAAGCTTGGAGAAGTCACTTGAGCCCCAGACTTAACTCTGGCTTTTACCTGGTTGCCTGCATGCAGGAGGATCTCTATGGAACCTATGATAGACAGAGGAAGCTGAGAAGTGGCTCTATGCAGGACGTGACAATTCCTTGGGAGAGCCCAGAACCAGAGTACAGTATTTTAGCTCTGCATAGTTGGTGAGCCCTCTTGGATGGCGGGGAATGCACAGTATGCCACACACTTCTTACTCCTAGCTTGGGACCAGATGTGACGATCTTTTAAATGCAGGCCAAGCTAGAGAAACTGGAACTCATGACTTCAGCTCAACACGTTTCGGAATGGCAGAAAAGCCACAGGAAAAGCCTAGATCTACAGTGTAGATAATACCAAGGAGTCTTCAACTTGGTATTGGCTGCTAAAGAGTGAGAAGCTCAGCAGCCCTAGTTCAATAACAACATAACAGGAAAATAACTGACTTACCTGTATTTCTTTTTTCTGTAACGTCTTCCACTTGGATCCTTAGCCACTGACTGACAAAGCGATCAGTGATCATCACATCTAATGGTATCTTGTAGGACAGCAACAAACTGTCTCCTCTTTGCTCAGTTGGTGGCCATCCTTCATGCAGTGCCCCAGCTCTTTGTTCATGCTTTGCATCTCGGCCTCCACAGTTCACCACCATGTTGTTTTTGGCCAGCCTCTCTTTTGCCGTCCTTCTGGTGTCCATAGCAGTTCTTGTGATGGTGTCAGGGTCTCTTCTGAAACATGGCCAACCTGGTTTCAGTGTCTGTACACAGTGATGATGATCATATCTTTTTGGTTGCTCAGAGCATGCTGTTCTTAGTTGGTGATGGTATTCTGCCAAAAAACATAATTTTCCTTAGGCAAGCTATGTGGAAAGAGGATGATTTGGACATTTTCTTTTCTGTTACTCTCCAGCATTCCGTACCATATTTCTATAATGTCATTGGCCTTAAATGTTCTATAACATAACTTAACCCATCCCCTTCTTTGTTAAATGTTTTTCTTTTGTATGTTTCCTTTTTGTTTATGTTTTTATGCCTTCAGAATGTTATAATCATGTTTGTAAAATGACACTATAATTCTTTTTTTCCCCAGTAAAACACCCAATAAAATCTTTGTTCTTACTCTCCTGTTTTAGTTGAGGGCTCAAGAGAATGATCTGAGGGCTAAAGCCAGGCAAAATGCAGATTTACTGTATCAGGTCGATGACCTTAAACTCAAGGTGAGAGTGCAGAGCTGTTTCTTATTTTTGTAGTGTCATTACTTTTGGAATGTAGTTTCCTCTGTCCATGAAATAATGCAGTTCTGTACTGTACATAAGATAGTGAATTTTTCACTGTTAATTAATGTAGTACTGGTAGTCCCACTGTTCTGTCCCGAATTATCATGAGATATGTGCCCATGTGTAGAAGAAATTAAGATTATATCAGAGCTGTGTGCTTTCTGTGCTTCTCTATGGCGCGGAGAGCTGGAGAGTTACAGAGAAGGAAATGTCGAAATTGTCCTCTTTTCACACAACATGCCTAAGAAAAATTTTCCGTATCTTTTGGCCGAATACCATCACCAACCAAGATCAGCTTACTCGGAGTAAGCAAGAGGACATGCACACCATCATAGCTGGCAGACGCTGGAGCTGGGTTGGCCATGTCCTCAGAAGAGACCCCGATGCCATCACAAGAACAGCTATGCTATGGACCCCTGAAGGAAAACAAAAGAGAGGCCGACTAAAAACGACTTGGCGGAGGACTGTGGAGGCTGAGATGAAAAGAATGAACCAGAGTTGGGGCACTGTACGAAGGATGGCCACTGACCGAGCAAAGTGGAATCAATTTGTTGTTGCCCTGCAAGACGCCACCAGGCGTGATGGCCACTGACTGCTTTGACGGTCGGCGGCTAAGGATCAAAGAAGAAGAAGAAGTGGAAGAAAGATAAACAACAGTTGAACATGTCCTCCAAGACTGTTGGCTCCATGAGAAGAGCAGAGTGGCAGCATGGCCCACTCCAACACAGTTGAGGGAGACACTGTATGGGGACAAGAGAAGCCTGAGACAAACTGCCAATTTTTTAAGAGAAATAGATGTGATTATATTAAGAGTGAACGAAGAAGAGAAGGTATCTCCATAGAGTTTGTCCAGGAGTGGTGCTGGTGACGACTGTAAGTGCTTTCTCTGTTCCTCATATATTGGGCCATTTTGCAGCAGGTGTTTAGCAGTCATTTTATCAGTCCCACAATACACTGATTAGTAGTTCCTATCGTCAGCTTGTTGGATAGATGGTATCTCAGTTTTGCATGACCTTGTTCTGTATTCTAACTAGAGGATCTACTTCTGTTTTCTACAGAAATTAACATAAAAAATGCAAGGAGTAGTTTTCACAGATTGTTCTTGTGATTTCACAGAATTGCTTGTTATATTTTGTGTATGTATTTTTGTTTTTAATTTTTTTTTAATGTATTAATTTGTTCATCATTGTAAAAGTTTTACTTCAGTGACCCGCTACTTTCCTACTGTACACGACAAGAAACTGTGGTTTCAGAATTACTTTTTGGTGTACATGTAACAGTTCTTATCTGTTTAATAGCATTTATTTTGTTTCCCCATTTGTATTGTTCACATCTATTTGTGGACATGTAATTAATAAAACAGCAATGGGTTAAGTTCAGTCACCCAGCAAAAATCTGTCGGCTTGACTTGAAATTTTTCTTAGAACAAAAATAAATGTGAATATCCAACAGATATCATCATCATCATCTCCATTTGCTCCTTATGCAACCACCATGGTAGCTGGTCCCCTTGCATAAAGCCTGCATCAAAGCATTCATGTGCTGTGCAGCGGTTGTCTCACTAGCATTTTTGTTACATGTTGAGGTTGGCAGCCTTATACACAATCTCATGATGGTATGATATGCTTGAGGGAGCAGTACTCCTGCTCTTTTTTTTTTTTGTCTCCTTAGAGGGCCCCCCCCCCCCCCCGATTACACGGGGCATCCAGCAGGTACAAGATTATGATATTCAGAGCATTGTAAGTCTGGAACACAGCTTTTAAAGGAATGCTGTAACAGAATTGCTTAACTCTTAGTATACGAGCGGCCTTCTAGAGAGGCCGATGATCGATCCCCGTCAATAGCGAAAATTTATAGCTGAATGCATGTTTAAAACCACTGAACAATTTAGTTACGTGCATGATATAGGGGTTTCATTTCTTCACATTTTGATATATAACACTTATGTTATCTTTATAAATAAATTATTTATTGCAAAATCTGTAATGGTAGTCATGAAAGGCCGCTCGTATACTAAGAGTTAATACAATTTTACTAGATGCACAACGTCTGCAAAGTTTGACTGTATAAACTGTACTTTTATTCTGTATCCCACAGCTACAACGAGAGCAGAGAAGGTCAGCATTGATTGCGCCAAGTTCCTGTAGCTACCAGCCACCTCCAGCCTCCTATCAGGGGCCAATTTCATTGGCCTACAGCAGTGGATTGAATGATCACATGACTAACCATAGCATCGGTGCTGCAGGTATGTTTGAAAGATATTTTTAATAGAAGAATGTTTTTGGTTATGCTTTTGTTTGCTCCTCTGGGGTATTAAAAAAATGTTCAATTGACAAAACAGTAATAACAAAAATAATACACGGCAGTAAGGGACTTGCACAATTTTTAATGATTTTTGTAGTTTTACAACAGTTGCACCATTTCATTCATTCACTTCAGGCAACATAGGTCTACAGAGGACCAAGTCACCTACATTGCACAGGAAATCGAAGATGCTTTCCAAGAAAGAAAGCACACTTTAGCAGTCTGGGTAGATATGGAGAAAGCATTTGATAAAGTTTGGAAAGATGGGCTAAGAGTTAAAATGCTTAAATATGGAGTCTGTGGAAGAATGTATAACTGGATCAGCAACTATCTAACAAACAGAACAGCTAGAGTGCAGGTGCACGGGCAGTTAAGCAAAAAGACTACAATGGAACATGGAGTTCCACAGGGTGGGGTCCTTTCCCCAACACTCTTCCTCATATATATAAATTCATTCATTCATTCATAACCCTCCACTCCCAAAGGAGCATAGGCCTTCAACAAACACATGCCAAGTCCTCCTGTCACGTGCCATCATCTCAAGTTCTTTCCATGTTCTCCTCATCATTTTCACCTCTGTTTCCAACTCTCTTCTCCATGTACTTCTTGGTCTTCCTCTGCCTCTCTTGCCCTGGGGGTTCCAGAACAAGGACTGCCTTGTAATGCTATCAACAGGCTTCCTCAGTGTGTGTCCTATCCATCGCCATCGTCTTCTTCTCATCTCTTGTTCCACTGGCACTTGTCCAGTTCTTGTCATCAGTTCCACATTGGTAACCTTGTCATACCATTTTAATCCCTCTATTCTACGCAAGCACCCATTTATGAAAGTCTGTAGCTTTTTGGTTGTTGTCTTTGTTGTTCTCCATGTCTCTGAGCCATACAATAGGACTGACTTCACATTTGAGTTGAAGATTCTTATTTTCGTGTTGGATCCTATTTCTCTTGATCTCCATATATTTCCCAATGCAATGAAAGCTCCTCTTGCCTTTTGTATTCTTATTTTGATATCGCTGTCTGTCCCTCCAACTTTATCTATATTACTGCCAAGATATGTGTATGATTCTACATCTTGTATTGGTGTTTCTTCAAGTTCAACCCTGTTTTCATTACCTGCATTTATTCGCATTATTTTTGTCTTTTCCCTATGTATTTTCAGACCCAATTGCTGTGACCTCTCATCGAGTGTTTCCAATTTGTCCTGCATCTGATTACGGTTATGGGACAGGAGAGCCAAATCATCAGCAAAATCCAGATCATCCAACTGCTTAGTCAGAGTCCACTGGATTCCATTTCTGTTGTGTGTTGTCGATGATCTCATAACCCAATCTATTGCCAGCAAGAAAAGAAATGGAGACAAGAGGCATCCCTGTCGCACTCCTGTTCTGATCCCAAATGGTTCTGTAAGCTGTCCTTCATGAAGAACTCTGCACGTCATGTCTTCATAGGTTTTCTTTATTAAATTAATGATCTTCAGGGGAACTCCATAATGCCTCATCAATTTCCAAAGTGATTCTCTGTCCACACTGTCAAATGCTTTTTCGTAGTCCACAAATCCGATGTATAGTGGTGAATTCCATTCCAGACTTTGTTCAACTATTATTCTCAAAGTGGCTATCTGGTCTGTACATGATCTGTTTTGTCGAAAACCTGCTTGTTCATCTCTCAATTTCTTGTCTATGGACTCCTTTAATCTCTCAAGGATAATCCTGTTCAATACCTTTCCTGGCACTGATAGTAACATTATTCCTCTATAATTTGTGCACTCTTGTAGATTTCCCTTCTTAGGCAACTTAACCAGATATCCTTCCTTCCATTCTGCTGGTATCTCTTCTTTTTCCCAGACTTTACCAAGTAATTTATATAACATCTCTGTAGCCGTGTCGATATCTGCTTTGATGGCTTCTGCTGGAATGCCATCAGGTCCAGACGCTTTTCCATCTCTTAGAAGCTTTATGGCTTTCTTTATTTCTTCCTTCGTTGGTCTTTCACCGTTAATTTGTAGCTCTTCTTCTGCTGGCTGGATGTCCGGCGGGTTTTGTGGAGCTGGTCTATTGAGAAGGTCCCCAAAATATTCTGTCCACCTCTTCATTTGCTCTTGTATATTGCTGAGCAGTTTCCCATTCTTATCTTTTATGAGGCAACTTGTTTGCTTGTATTTCCCTGTTAGCTTCTTTGTGCTGCTATACAGTTCTCTCATATTTCCTTTGGCTGCAGCATCTTCTGCCTCTCTTGCCAACTCCTCAATATACTTCCTCTTGTCTCTTTTGATACTTCTTTTTACTTCTTTGTTTGCTTCTGTGTACACTTCTTGAGCCTTGGCTTTGGAACTTCTGGTTTTGCTTGTGTTTAACTCTGCTTTCTTGTTTTTTCTATCTTTTATCTTATTGATGGTTTCTGTTGTTATCCATGCTTTTTGTTGTCTTTCCCTTTTCCCCAGTATTTCTTCACATGTCTCCTTCCATACCGTTTTGACCTGCTGCCAATAGTCTTCTGTATTCTCTACATCTTCCAACTGTTGGAGCACTTGGAATTTGTTGGATACTGTGACCGCAAATTTGTCTCTTGTTTCTTGATTTCTTAGCTGTCCTACATTAAACTGTTGTCTATAATTTTGCATTGTTGCATATCTTCTGAGTTTCATTTTTACTTTGGCTATCAGAAGATGGTGATCTGATGCCACATCTGCTCCTCTATATACCTTTACATCCTGCAATGATGATCTAAACTTCTTCTTTATGCATATATGATCGATCTGATTTTCTGTTCTATGGTCTGGTGATATCCATGTTGCCTTGTGTATTCTCTTATGTGGAAACATGCTTCCTCCTATAGCCAGTTGATTTGAAGCACAGAAGTTTGCGAATAGTTCTCCATTTTCATTCATTACTCCTAGCCCATGTTTTCCCATGACTTCTTCAAATCCGGTATTGACTGTACCTATCTTTGCATTCATGTCACCCATCAAAATTGTGATGTCTCTTCTTTTTACTTTATCCATAATTTCCTGTAGTTTAGTATAAAATGCTTCTTTCACAGACTCTTCTTTGTCATTAGTTGGTGCATAACATTGGATGACATTGACATGAATTTTCTTTTTAGCTGTTTTGAAAATAGCTGTTATTATTCTGGGTCCCACAGCTTCCCATTCAATGAGTGCTTTCTGTGCTTCTTTAGATAACATAAGAGCTACCCCTTCACTGTGGTGTGAACTTTCGTCTTCGTGTCCTGAGGACAGCACCAATTCACCTGTGATGAGTTTCTTCCTGTCTACCCCCTTCCACTTTGTTTCACACATTCCCAGAACCTCGATTTTGTATTCCCTCATTTCTGCTGCTACTTGTGCCACTTTCCCTTGTTCGTTCAATGTCCGAACATTCCAGGTGCCAAATCTGGAAGTTCTCCTAGAAGAAAGAAGGTTAGTCAGCAACACAGACTCCTTTCGGCTTTCTCTGTGTTGCATCATATGCCTCCCCGCGAGAGGACCTTCCCCTGTCTTGGATGGCTGTGTTTTATTTTCTTTATTTGACTTGTCCATATTTGTTGAAGTTTTTTTGTGGTTTAAATTTTTTTTACAGGATGGGGTAACCGGCCCCATGCCCAACCCTCCTTAGTCGCCTTCTACGACATGCTTGGCAGGGGACAGTGTTACTATTCTTTGCTCCCCTTTCGGGCCCCGGTAACACACGGGTGATATATATAAATGATATAACAGAAAACATCCACAAGAATGTCCACAACTCCCTCTACGCTGATGACCTGGCCATGTGGACTTCAGAACAATACATCTCCACAGCAAGAGTGCGCATGCAGGATTCACTGCTAGCCCTTGAAAGTTGGTCCAAAAAGTGGTTGCTCAAAATAAATGAACAAAAAACTACACACACTATTTTTACCTTGTCAAATAAACCACAGCAAGCAAAGCTGCAATTAAATGGACAGGCAGTACGAGGAGATGAAACACCAACATACTTAGGAATCACACTAGATCGCCGAATGACATGGAAATCACAGATTAACAAAATACAGCTAAGGGCAAAACTTCGCATGGCCATCATGAAAAAGTTAGCAGGTACCACATGGGGTGCTGATGAGAATATCCTCAAAAAGCTGTACACAGGCAGAGTCAGACCTGCTATGGAATATGGCATCACAGCTTGGTCGACGGCAGCAAAGTCAAATTTTGACAGAGTAAACAGACTCCAAAACCAAGCAGCACGTATTATAACAGGGGCCCTAAAGTCTACACAAATCAACCATATGGAAAACATCACAGGGCTACAGTCAATGGAGGATAGACGTGACAGCAGAGTCTTAAAACAAGCTGAAAAATTTAAGAGGCTCGAAGGACACCCCATGTACCAAAGAATGAATAGGCTAGGAAGAGGCAGGCTCAAGCGAACTAACTTTGTCGCCCAAGCAAAAGAAAAAATTAACAATAATACCATACTAGCTAGCTCAGTTGCAAAGAAAATCCCAACAAGCTCAACTATCCCACTGTGGAAAATAAGATGCTTTCCTGAGTTAAAATCTGATATTCCAGGCATTGAAGGTAAGGGAACACAGACAGAAACACAAAGAAAGTGTATAGCAACCAAGTATATTGACCAAAGATTTCCAGCGAAGCTTTGGACACATGCATATACTGATGGTTCGGCAACAAATGCAGTTGAAAATGGGGGTGCCGGCATCCTCATAAAATTAAAGAATAGAATTCACTCTATGGCAATTGCCACTGGAAAATACTGCAACAACTTCTGTGCTGAAGCAGAAGCCCTGAAACAGGCAGCTGAAACTCTTATTGAATGCAAAGCACAGGCAGAAAAACAGATAGTAATCTTTTCAGATGCCCTCTCAATAATATCAGCGCTGAAGAGCCACCAAACTAAAGGATTGAAAGATCTGATAATCTCCCTTGAAAGACTGGCCGAATGCTTCAAGAAGTGCACTATCCAGTGGATACCAGCCCATTGCAACATACCAGGAAATGAAGAGGCAGATAGACTTGCTATAAAGAAGGAGGTGCCTTACAGCAAAATGATATAGAGACAACTTACGCAACGGCAAAGACCACTATAAAGGCTACATTCAAGTCCAAATGGGAAAGAGAGCACCCGGGACATTTGAAAAATGACGCATATCATCAACTATCCAGAAAAGAACAGGTCATCATTTTTCGACTGCGCACTGGGCACAACAGATTGAGATACCATCTGTACCACAAATACAAAATTGGTGCAACAGATCTCTGCACCTGCGGTACCAGCCCGATGACAGTCGAACACCTGCTGCAGTACTGCCCAACCTACAGTAATGAACGGGGTAGCATATGGCAGCAACCTACTTCTGTCAACGAAAAACTGTTTGGAGATGTCGGGAACCTTGAGTTGACTGCTGCCTTTATTAGAGTCATAAATGTGGAAGTCTGAAGGCGAACGAGGAAGAAGAAGAAGAAGAATTCACTAATAACTTTCAATGCAACTGGAACAGTTAGCATTCATGCATATCGACTTTTGCTGACAGGAACTGTGCACCTTTGGGTATGCCTAGAGTTCATTGAGGTTGTTTCTGAGCAACAATAACTCATTACCTTTTATCTCCCCTGGGAGCATATTTCTTCAGCAAATGCAAAAAAAGCCCTTGTGTCATCGGCTAAAGGTCTTTCCCGTTCATTTCTGTCTCCAGTTCTCTTCTCCGTGTATTTTTTGGCCAACCTCTTCTTCTCTTACCCTGGTGATTTCAGAAGAAGGACTACCAGATGATACTATCAACAGGTGTCCTCAGTTTGTGTCCTATCCATTGCTGCGACGTCTTCTCATCTGTAGTTCCACTGGTTCTTGTCATCAGTTCCACATTGGTGACCTTGTCCTACCATTTCAATCCTTTTATTCTATGCGAGCACCCATTTTTTAGTCTGTAACTTCTACACTACATGTGTGTTAAATAACAGCACGTATACATACCCCACAGTACACATGAACATACTGCTGTGCACATGCACATACTTAACTACACATGCGCATACTACACTTCATTCATATACATAACACAATGCACGAACAGCACATTTCACACTCATTTTTTTTTTCTTATATGATGATGACCTGGCTCTTCTGTCCCATAATCAGATGCAAGACACGCCCACGGTGACCGTTGCCTCAATTGGCTGTGTGTGGTGTACCCGGAAACGGGGCCTCCCAGTACTGAGGCACAGTTAAGTCCCCGATGTCACTTATCGGTGCAGAGTTGAGAGAGATGGCTGAGCATCACAATCCCCCCTGTGTTGCAGCATGATGAGAACCCAGCATTGCACACTGAGCTTGGGGGGATCACTTGGGCACCAGACTTAATACTGGCTTTTGACTGGATGGCCGCATGCAGGAGATTTCTACAATGGAGGGTTGGCAGGTGGTGGGTATCTGGAAGGGCTCTGTGCAGGACGTGAGGATTCCTTGGGAGAGCCCAGAACCAGAGCACAGCATTGTGCAAGCTCTGCATAGTTGAAGAGCCCCCTGGATGACGGGGAATGCACAGTGTGCTACCCCACCTATCCCCAACTGCTAACTTAGAACCAGAAGTGGGGTCCTCTGTATGCGTGCCAGGCCAGGATAAAATGCCTGGGAAAGAGACTGGAGCTCAGAACTCCCTAACTCAAAGTTGCAGGATGGCAGAAAAGCCATGGGAAAGACAGGGCTATTTTGAAGATAACGCAACCATATTTTCACCATACGAGCTCAGACGCCGCCTCGGTAAACAAGGTCCGCGCAGAGCAGTGACACCCCCAGGCTGCTTGCGAATAGTCTACTACTGGGAACATAAACAGATTAGGGATGAGCCCACTCTCCCGTTGAACAGGTGCTAAAGTCGTAGATACTGGGCCAGAAGGCGCACCGGAAACCACAGTATCACGCAACTCGCTTTTTTTTTTTCTATGGAGAGTACACCGTCAAATAAATCTCGTACTGGTGCTCGCCCTGTGGAGCTCTACCAGGCAGGTGCAGTGCCGGGCTCTGAGCCTCGACAGAGCCCACCCTCAGCTACTGGAGGACCCTCTAGACCGTCTTGTGGAGTCAGCAGACGGCGGAGGAGAACTACTGACCAAAGCAAAACAGAAAAAGAGAAACCCAGAGTGCCACTTGTCATGATGCACTGGAATGCAGAGGGAGTGAACAGCAAGCAGGCTGGATACAGCAAAAAGACAGAGCTGGAAAACATCTTGTATGAGAAGCAAGTCAGTGTTTGCTGTATCCAAGAGACTCACTTGAAAGCAGATCAAACCTTTAAAATAAGGGAATATCAATGCTTCAGATCCGACAGAAAAGATAGACGAAAAGGAGGAGTACTTACTCTTGTAAGGAATAACATTCCTGCACACGAAAGGAAAACCTTCATGGATGGAGCAGAATATCAGCTGCTGCAGATAAAGGTAGACAAGATGGAAATAGAACTCCTGAACTATTACTGTCCGAACAACAAACCCCTGAGTCTCAGCTCTATACAGGTACCAGCCACCAACTTTATAGCAGTTGGAGACTTTAATAGCCACTCCCAGAGCTGGGGCTATAACCATCTGGATCACAGAGGTGAAGAGGTTGAAACTTGGCAAGATGATCACTCCCTAATCCTAGTCAATAATGCCACAGATACTCCTACCTTCTACTCCAGAGGATGGCACACAACTTCAACACCAGATCTTGCCTTCTCCACACCAGATATAGCTGGATCTATTAGTAGAGAAGTAGGAGACCAACTAGGGGGAAGCGACCATCGCCCAATCTTTCTTACTGTCCAGAGTGCAACTCTCAGTACAGGCCCAGCCATTACAAGATGGAACTACAAAAAAGCCAACTGGGGTTTATTCAGGCATCAGGTGAACACGCTGCTGTCTACCCTCAAGGTACAGAACAGAGACATTAATGAAGTGGTAAAAGACTTCAACAGATGCATACTACAAGCTGCAAAAGAAACCATTCCCAAAGGATGCCGGCGTAACTACATACCATACTGGTCCAGCACACTCCAAGAACGTCAGGAAGCTATGGACAGGGCTAGAAAGGACGCAGAGTCTCAGCCTTCACTTGAAACTCACAACAAATGGAAAAAGGCTGTAGCAGAGTTTCAGAGAACAAAGCTAGAAGAAAAACGGAAAAGCTGGAGAACTAAAACGGCATCGCTGAACCTTGAGAAAGACGGCAGGAAACTTTGGAGATTAGTCAAGTCTCTAAATGAAGAGCGTTCCTCACCTAGGCAGACTATCACATTGGATGAAGGTGGCAAACTTTTCAGAGGAAAACAAGCTGCAGACTTGTTTGCTAGAAGATACAGTTCAGAAAGCAACTTACCCATTAACATAGATCATCAGAGAGAGATAAGAAAAGAAATACTGGCAACCATGGGACAGACAGGTACTCCTGCCCCAATGAGGGAACCCATCACACTAGGAGAACTACAGAAGGCTATTTCCAAGCTTAAGTTTCAAAAGTCACCCGGCCCAGACAAAATCAGCAACGAAATGCTAGTAAATCTGAGCTCAGCAGCAAAGACAAAACTGCTTGAGATATTCAACCACAGCTGGTTGAAAGGAACGGTACCCCAAGTATGGAGAGAAGCCATCACAATACCCATACTAAAGAAAGGGAAATGTAAGACCGAGGCTGCAAGTTACCGGCCAATCAGTCTCACAAGCTGTGTTGGGAAGACTATGGAGCGAATAGTCAACCACAGATTGAAATGGTATTTAGAGTCTGAGCAGATCCTGGTGCCGGAACAAGCTGGATTTAGAGAATGCTACAGTATAGAAGACCAAGTTACTTACTTGTCTCAAGCAATAGAAGATGCCTTCCAGGAGAAGAAAAAGGTCCTAACGATCTGGGTCGACTTCAAGCAGGCCTTTGACAAGGTGTGGAAAGATGGCCTCATTGCAAAACTTAGGAGAAGTGGAATCCAAGGCAACATGATGAAATGGATCCAGTCATACTTGCATAACAGGAGAACTAGAGTCACTCTTGACGGTCTGCAGAGCAGAAAAGTGTTGCTCCATCAGGGGGTACCTCAAGGAGGAGTAATTTCCCCAACACTCTTCCTTGTTTACATCAATGACCTGGTAAAAGATCTCCCTGCAGGAGTGAAAGCTGCCTTATATGCAGATGACCTAGTACTCTGGTGCGCTGATGAAAATGTCACCACAGCAAATTATAGAATGCAGCGGGCAGCAGACATGCTAGTGTCATGGGCAGAGAAATGGCTTATCACAATAAACACAGACAAAACCTCCACAACACTGTTCTTCCTCGCCCCCAAGGACAAATCAGCTAACATACACCTAGGGACAATCGTGATCAAGGAAGAAAGCTACCCCACCTATCTTGGGGTGACATTTGACCAAAGGCTTACATGGAATAAGCATATTGAAAATGCAGAAGGAAAGGCCCGAAGACGACTAGGCATACTCAGAAAATTAGCAGGTACCAACTGGGGAGCAAATGAACGAAATCTAAAGAAGATTTATAATGGAGTAATAAGACCACACTTAGAGTTTAGCTCAGCAGCATGGTCATCAGCTGCTAACTCACATCTGCAGTCTTTGGACAAGGTGCAAAATCAAGCTCTCAGGCTCATTACAGGAGCCATGAAAACTACACCAATAACAGAGATGCAGAAGGTTGCTGGATTACAGACATTGTCCCATAGAAGAGACACAAAAACCATGATCCAGATGGAAAAGTACAACAGTATGCCAATGCACCCAATGAAGGCAAGACTAGATGATCTGGCATTGGGACGTCTAAAGCGTAGCAGCTTTGTGCATCGGGGGAAAAGACTTATAAGACAGCATCAAGAAGACCTATCCATGAAGACAACACCACTGAAGCCCACCCTATACCCTGTACCATGGGAGCAGGCCAGCAGTGCCCTCCAAATTAATACATCAGTCAGTGGTCTCACAAGTGGATGTGAGTATAATGATCTGCAAAAACGAACTGCTACATTGAGTATGATCCAAGAAAGCTATCCCGATCAATCATGGATACATGCCTATACAGATGGATCAGCAACTAATGCTGTTAGGAATGGAGGTGCCGGTATCTTTATCTCATATCCTGACAACCACTATGAGACTAGGCACATTCCCACTGGTAAATTCTGTTCCAACTATACAGCTGAGGTTCAAGCTCTAGAGCAAGCTGCAAATATGATTTATAACACCCACTCTGACTGCCACCAGGTAGTCATCCTGACAGATGCACTGTCTGTCCTGCAAGCTCTCAAGGGTAAACAATTGTGGGTGAACAAGAAGATAATGAAGTCACATACTTTGAGAAAAAGAGAGCTATCCAGACTATCAGAAGAGAACAGAACCAACCCAAAGACGACTATCACACTCTCGACCGGCAGGGACAGATAACTATTTTTCGACTCAGGACAGGGCATAGCAAACAGAATAAACACATGCACAAGCTACGATTGTCTGCTTCACCACTGTGCACATGTGGATTAAACGAACAAACTGCTGAGCATGTTCTACAGGACTGTCCTCTGTATGACCAGTTAAGAAAGATATACTGGCCCAATGACAACACTAAACTCAAAGCTATATGGAGTTAAAGAGGAACTTCAAACAACAGTCGAATTCATCATGAGAACTCGTCTGACGGTGTAATCATCAAAGATGCGATCGCAAGAAGAAGAAGAAGAAGAAGATGCAAGACAAAATGAAAATATTTGATGAGAGGTCACAGCAAGTGGGTCTGAAAATACACAGGGAGAAAACTATGATAATAAGAATAAATGCAGGAAACAATACAAGATTGCACTGGAAGAAACACAACTACAAGATGTAGAAACATACATATACCTCGGCAGCAAAATTGACACTGTTGGAGGGACAGACAATGTTATCAGAATAATAATACAAAAGGCTAGAGGAGCTTTCTTTGCATTGTGAAATATATTAAAGATCAAAAAGAAATCAGGTCCAACTCAAAAAATCAGAATTTTCAATTCATATGTCAAGTCAGTCCTATTGTGTGGCTCTGAAACATGGACAACAACAACTATAAAGCTATAGACTTTCATAAATGGATGCTTTCGTCGAACAGAAGGATTGAAGTGGTATGACAAGACCACTAATGTGGAACTGATGACAAGAACTAGACAAGCCATGGTGGAACAAGAAATGAGAAGAAGACACTGGAGATGGATAGGACACACATTGAGGAAACCTGTTGATAGCATTACCAGACAGCCCTTGTTCTAGAATCCCCTGGGTGAGAGAGGTAGAGGAAACCAAAGAATACATGGAGATGTAGAGGTTTCCCAGAGAGAGCGCCATACTATCCTATCGGCTGTCTTCCTCCTGGCCTGGTTCAAATCTAGTCCTTGGTCCTTCAGGGATTGTCTAATGTTGTCCACCCATCGAACTCTGGGTTGTCCTGGAGGTCTGGATCCCTGGCTCTTGGTTTCCCATATTTGTCGTGGTAGCCGATCTTCTTTCATCCATTGTGCCTGTATTACATTTGAAGATGTACAACTTTGCTGCTTCTTTCTCATGTCCATTCTTGACAAGCCACCATAGTGTTAAAAACAAATTTTGCGTTTGGGTGTATGATTTCTTATTTGCTTGTACTTTCCACAGTAAACCACAGGTTTGCAAGTAGCAGCCATGTATCCCAAGGTTTGCCACACCAAAGCTCACCAGAGCACCTCCCTGGTGCCTGGAAATGCAGGCACTGTACATACATCAACTACCCTAACCGCAGTGTGTGTGACATTTGTGGATACTCAAGCACAAGTATGAATTTAGCATTGTCATCATCATCATTATCATTGCCTGTTATTGTTGATCAGAATCAACATCATTGCACTCTGGGCAAACCCATAGGTGCTCAGTCTCCCTCAGCAAATGTCGAAGGGTATGAATGCTAATTGTTCCTGTTGCGCACTGGGTGTATACACGCCGGATGCGTCCCTGCTGGTCTTACATTTGATGTCATGAGATATGTGCCCATGTGGCGTATTGGCCACTGACTGCTTTGACGGTCTGTGGCTAAGGACAGAGGAAGGAAGGAATTCCCACAGTCTTAGCCTTGATGATTCATTGATTGCAGTGTCATTCTCTTATAGGCGATCATGAATTGCCTTCAGTATTTCTCTCTTATCCATGTCCAATGCACCTTCTGGGTGCTCTTGAAGCTAGTCTGTCAGCTCTTTCATTGCCACGTACGCCTGCATGACCAGGACAGTAGATCCATATCAGTTCTTGAAGATACAATGCTTCTATAGAGGTTTTCCATTTATGTCGGAGCCATCCATTTTGGACCTTTCGAAGCATGGATTGTGAGTCTGATACAATAACTGCCTTTGTTAATAAAGTCTCAGGCAGCCATCTTAAGGCAGCAGTAGCTGCCTGTACCTCCATTCTCATGCTGGAGGTGTTGTTATCATTTAAGCCCCGCTATTTTCAGCTTTTCTGCCCTTTACTCTAGCAGAGAAGGCCACCCTTATTAATTACCACAAATTACAGACCCATTAGTGTACACAATGGCATCATCATCCCCAGCATTATCATTTATTAGCTGATCAATTTCCAGCTCTGCTCTCCCATTGGCACAAGTTCTGCACTCTATGTGAATGACTAGAATGCATTCAAAATTAAGGGTTGCGTATAGTCTTGGGCTGTACGCGAGATACCCCCATTGTGATGATGCGGCACATGCTTGGATTGCTGTCAGTTAGATCCAGATATGTGATGGCCTTGGTAAAGGCTGATGATGAGTTGCTGGTAGTTAATCCAACTCTCATCTGACTTACTCCACTTTTCTCCCTTGAATATATTTTCAACTGTTGTCACCTGTCTAACAGTTGCCTGCGCCATCCATGCCATCCCCCTCTTTATTCTTGCTTATTTGATGTCAGCTATGTTCCCATGCAGGGGATGCCTTTTGTCTATGGTTACGCGCATATATGGTTTTACCTGGGCCATCGCATATCCCCAAAAAAAAATTGTCCAAGTAGCTGAAATATAATTTTAGTTCTCTTTAAATTTTCATAAAATAAAGGTCATTTGTATAAGTTTTAAAAATTATTTAATCAAAATGATATATAAGTTATGTTTTACTGCATAAAAGTGGGTAATAGAAGTAGAAATACATGTTATTATTATATTCCTTACATTATTTTACTGACAGGTGTATTCTTTGTATTTGTTTGTAGTTAGTCATATACACGTATAACTTGCATCAATCAATCAGTTTACTTGAACTTCCTAAGGAGTATGGATCTGCATCAGACATGTGCCAAGCAATCATGTCTTTCCTATCTTTTTTTCATATCTGTCTCCAGTTCTCTTCTCTTTGTGTTTTTCGGTCTACCTCTGCCTCTTTTACCCCGGGGCTTCCAGAACAAGGACTGCCTTGTAATGCTGTCAACAAATTTCCCCAGTGTGTCCAGTCCATCGCCAGCATCTTCAGCTCATCTCTTGTTCCACTGGTTATTATCTAATTCTTGTCATCAGTTTCTACGTTGGTGACCTTGACATACCAAATATCTTGTTTGCATGTGGTGGTATTCTTAACTGTTTTGGATATATTTAGTCGTAGGTGAGGGGCATAAATGTTGAAAACCAATGAAATAACTAGATATTTCATCACTTTGAGAGTTTCATGACTTGCGAGTGTTGTCTCGCAACTGGATGCCATGACTTGAAAAAATAAGCTGGGAAGGGAGGCCAGCATTGACCATTAGTATTGCAAGACTTGTGTTTCATAGTTTTTAATAAGTTGACATGCTTACTTCATGTGTACTTGTTGTAGTAATCTTTATTAATTTTGTTTTTTCAGGTGGAGAAAGTTTACCCATACCTGAAAGTGGAAGAAATGCAAGTTTTTAATTGTTTTCATTCACATTATTTTGTTTCTGTGAGAAAACAAAAACATAGAAACTTCAGTGATTATTTTGCTGTCAGCTGGTGTGTGCATGAGAATAGTTGTTGTTGTTGATTAACTAGGGCTGCTGAGCTCTTTGCTCTTTAGCAGTCAATGCCAAGCTGAAGAATTTGCATGTGTTCTGTAGCTGTTGAGTGGTGCTGTATAGAGTGTTTGTGATTGTTGGGGAGCCCGGCAATAGCTGTTGTCTCTCTGTGGAGAGTCCTGGTCAAGTGAGCAGCACATGCTGAACTGTCTCATACGGATGTGTACAGTTGCGGCAATTAGGCTCATGTGTGAGGTTTAATTTGTTTAAGTGCTTGTTGAGTCTGATGTGTTCTGTTCTTAGTTGGACACTAAAAAGAAATGCAAGAAAGAGTTTTAAGATATTACAAAAATAGAACAGCCAATGTGTCAGTCATCAGGTCTTTGTCAGGACTCGGCGTAAATAACAACAGCAAAAGGTAGTAAAGAATGGAGAAATAGTCAGATATAGCCATGACTGCATCATGCAAAGGCATGTATTACAATTCTTAGCTAAACCCCAAATGGAAACAAGCATATTTGAGAGAGGAGGAGGGGAAAAATAAAAGCTGGAAAGAGATATAAGATGAATTCATTCATGTATTTCCTCCGTTGCTCCAGGTGGGGCATGGAGCAACAACTGCAGCTGGTCCTCTGGGAGCTTGCACTGTAGTAGCGGTGGTTTCTTTAGAAATTTGTTTTACATGATGAGCATGCCACTTGAAACACTTGGAAAAGAGAACTGGAGACAGGCATGACAAAGCTATGGAAAGACCTTGAGCTCATGGCACAAGACAGGAAGACATAGTAGGAGCCGCGCTAGCGTAGTGGTTACAACACCGCTCTGGCGACCGGGTGATTCAGGATGAAACCCGGGCGACGGCATTTGAGGATTTTTCGTCGACCGGGAATTGGACTGGATTAACTCGAGACCTGGCGAGAACATTTGAAGGAGTGTTGTCGAAAAGGGATTGGCGGCTCCTGAGCCGACCCAGCTGCAATGGGTACCTCCGAAATCGGAGAGTATTTGCCTGAATGGCGAGGGACACCTGTCTCTGTACAAGTAAAAAGGGATACTCACGTAAAATCAATGTCAGGTTAGACATAGTAATAACCTGAGATTTCGCCTCAAGTATTAGCGGGCGTACGCAAAAAAAAAAAAAAAAAAAAAGGAAGACATAGCATCAGTTTGTTGAAGGCCAATGCTCCTTGGGGAGTTGAAAGGTGATGAAGATAATAATAAACTTGGATGGGACTGTAATAATGGTTTGTGTAAGTGAATGAAACCATTTTTTTTTATTTCCTTATGTCAAACTTTATAGTCTTTTCCTCATATCTTTGATTAGGAACTGCAGTCTCGTGGAGAAGAAAGAAGATACAGAGATGCAGAGGATATAGTGGTGGACACACAATAGCCCTTACTAACCTACAGGTCATTGGAGGTGTTCCTTCTATACACCATGGCTCAGAAAGTCAGCCATCTTCCCCCTGCACATGGGTTTGCAGTACTGAGACTGTAGCTCAAGTCAGGGTGCAAAGCTAGATCGAGAGGTGTATCATGTTGAAACAGCTGCAGAGCACTTTATAAAATTTGACATGGTTTCTACAATTTTAGAAACTTGCCTTCATTACAAACATTTTAAAAGCAGTTGAATGTTAAAAAAAACAAAACTCTTTCATAGGAAGTTTTGACAAATTTACTTAAAATGTTCAAATCATCAAGATAGATTTAGTTCAGTTTCTTTTTACCACGCTGACTGCAAGAAGAGTTCCAGTTGCAAGGATCATATCGACTGGATTTAAGGAATGTGTTAAAATGTTTTATCGCTGGATTTAAGAAATGTAGTTAAAATGTTTTATTAGTTGCCAGGATGCTGGCAGGTCCATTTGTTGCAATCGTTATTCCTTTAGGAAAAAAAAGAACTGCAGTTATAAAATCAGCAGAAAGATTCTTTATTGCACCTCACACTGCAGTTACCTCCCTTGAAACAAGATGGTGGATGGTGCTAATGAGGATGACTTCCAGCCTGTTCTGTTCCATTTTGTTTGTGATTTCAAAAAGAATATCCTGCACCTCTAAATTGTGTAACAGATGTTCTGGATTATTTCTCATCCCATCTCCCACAAGGGGAATGAGGATCCATCTTCCACAAGGGGGATAAGGATCCATCTGCCACAAGGAAGGTGGGGATCCATCTCCCACAAGGAAGATGTGGATGGTGAATGTCACTGGAGGGGATAATGATACTAATAAATTTTTTTTTAAACCTTTCTCCCATAGTTAAAAGATGCAGGTTATGTAATCTTGTGTAATTCTCAGTTAATATTGTGTGGAATAATAAAGCCTGTTATTTATTCTTACAATGATCAAACCTTATATTAAATCTTTGTAGATGTGAACAAAGTTGCTTAGGATAAAGCACATGATATAGAGACAAACAACAAAAGAAACAAAACCCCCTACTTTGTTGTTGATTTCTGTATCATGTGTTTTATCCTATGCACCTTTTTTTCACATCTATGTATCTATTGATATCACATCTATGTATCTATTGATATCACATCTATTGACATAGAAACAAACAACAAAGCTCCACACTTTGCTGTTTGTTTCTGTAAAGGCTGTTTCTTTAAAGAATGTTTCTCTGTAGGAAATGTTAACTCAGTCGTTTTGGTCCAGTCAGTGGCAACTCATGGACTGCATTTTATCAAAAGTCTAGGGTTTATAGTGGTTTAATGCTACTCATCAGCTTAAAAGGTGGAGCTGATAGTCTGTAAAAATCCCTGGGTCATTTTGGATCCTATATTCCATAGTTGCTGTAGTGTTGTGAGAGAGACTATCCTTAGTGATGCACTCTTTTGGGTGCTTATCTGTAAGTGTATGCTGTCACAGTTTAGTTTTGCAGTGAGGCAGCTCAGATGGTCCCTGTTTTGAATCCTGGGATTGGCAATTACTTGTTACTTTTTCTATTGTCTACTGTCCTTCCATTTTTCCTTCTGTCTTAGAAGTACCTCTCATTTATCTGTTTTTGTTAATTATTTACTACTTGCAAGCCTGAGGCTTTCCTTTTTGTTTATGTCTGTGTTCACAAATTCATTTCTTAAACCAGCCAATGCTGTTATTTCTTATTCATTTCCTCCTACGATCTTCAACAGAAAAAAACTTGTACTACAGCCTTTTTTGTGTTATATTAGGCTTATACTTGAGAATAGAAAAGTTGTGGAGTCTAACAATTTCTGGGTCATTCCGAGTCCTATTTTCCATAGTGGTAAATTAGTTAGCTGTTTTAAATAAAGATCGATGACACAGTCTTTCTATAGTTAGTGTTTGGATCATATTAAACAACTTTGTCCCCTCCAAAAGATATACATTGAAGTAAAAACCTGTTTGTGGCTGATGAAGGGTAAAACCCGAAACGTCCCTTGTCTCATGTGAACTGTTATTTGTAAAACTGATTCAATACCTTTTTATTAGTTTATTAACTTATACATTGAAGTAGATTGTATTCAGAATAGAGATGTACATAAATATATATTGATTCCATTAGCTTTTATTTGGAGAAGGTAAAATATCTACAACTTATTCTTTTTTTAATTTACTATTTGCTTTCAAATCATACAATGTTAATATTTGATTAAAACGTAAGAGTGTTCCATCAGGAATTGGGGTAATATCGCATTGACTTTCGCCGAAATCTCCGCTAAGAAATATTCACTTGCAGTTATTTCCCTTCCTGCCTTTAGAAGAGTTTCCTGGACATGTATGGTATGCTTGAAGCGTTTTAACTTTATTGAATCCTCCGGTTGATGTGACGACTCCGAGCCGAGGGTTACAGTATAGTTGTAAATGCCCGGTACAGGAAATTGTAAAGGGAGATAACTCTAATACACCCATATTCTGTGCGGAGCGTTCGGCAAACGTCAATGCGATATTACCAGAATTGGTTTCTTGAAACAGATTAAACATTCATAACAGAACAAGTGGAGAGAAATTGTGTTTTTTTATATCAAGTGTTATGTTCTAATAGTTATTATTGTGTTTGAATATTTATTTGATTTCATAGCTTGAAAATGTATTTGATTTCATAGCATGAAAACTTATTTGATTTCATAGAAGTGTTAAGATATAAACATGCTGCCATTTATTGTTTGGGCAGACATGGAAAATGAGTAAAATTATTCTCCAGAGATAGAAGAGTTGCACACGTTTAGCTGGAAGTGCTTTCTGAGAGTAGAGATTAATCAAAAACTACATTTTAAGCACTTGGCATTCTCATGAGAAAAGTGTTTTCAATCAGTCAATTAATCTCTGAGATTTTTTAATGGTATCACCTGAAACTGAACTCTGTGATTTTGAATTGCTGTTTAGGGAAATACAGGGTGATTCATATAAAATGAAACATTTAGCTAAAGATCTTGAACAGAGTTTCATGATATTGATATGAAACACACACTGTTTCATTTTGAACAAATTGACATTACATCATTTGCTGGAAGTGACTGGCATCCACCAGTCATATCTGGATGCTGTGTTGCATGTTGTCAGTTGTATGTTTCAGTATCATGTTGTCTGTTTGCCTGACTTTATTTACAGTGTCCTTATTAGTTGCAACATTTAGTCAGGTTTTGTTACAGAACACTTGTTCCTTAAGGTAAACCCCTCAAAAAAAAAATCAGAAGAGATTTCTCTTCTCGTGGCATCTTGATGGGCAGCAGCAAACTGTCCCTATTTAACTCTGTTGGTTGTGGTGGCCACAGATTCTTGAAAATCAAGCTTGAGAAATTGTATCACTAACATGGATTCTCTTGATGCGTTGCATGTTACAGCATCATACGGGCAGTAATCTTGAGTGAGTTCCACATTACTACAACTTGTATGTCAGCATAAACAAGGCAAGTGAAACACAGCTGGACTGAGCATGAAATGCCAGCGAATTTAAAAACTGCTCGAAGTTATTCAGAGCTGCCTCTTGTGATGTGTAGATAAATGTTTCATTCTACTAGAAATCGCCCAGTTTAAACTGGATACAAATGTTTGTTATTTCTTATATTTGTCAAATTCCTAATAATGCTTCATATATTTTCTGTGGTGTCTTCTAGCTGCATGTTTGTAAACATTGTTTTTTTTTTTTTTTTAAAATTGAATTATCCTTTTGACAGAATTATTGTTTATTTTAGATAAATTGCCTGTAGATTATTAATTCACTTCTGGAATGTTTTAAAAAAAAAAAACGTGAAAGTTAAGATTTGTTTTGTGATACTTTTTCCAAATGCATCTTTTGATTTTAAATTGACAGCACAGATTTAGTGTGTTAAAGTTAAGGGACGAAATTCCATATTACTAATCTTAACATGAGAAAATGGTATACATACCCAAGACACAAGGAAGAATGTAAAATATAACTACTCTTTGCACAAGTTGATTTAAAAACTTGTTAAATTTTGTGACAGTGCTATAATACTTAGTTCCTTCAAATATTTTGTAATTATTGTTTGGTAATTATTTATTTCTTAACACATTAACTACCGAATTGAAAAACACACTGTGGCCGAATTAAATTTTTTTCCCATTTTCGTCCTGTAGGTGTTTGCACAAAGTAAACTGTAGTTTTCGTAATTGTTTACAGATTTTTATGAATTACACGTCATTTTAAAGATAAATGAATGTACTATTACAATAAACACCGGTTGTAACTCTAATAGAGGTTGTTGCTATTTAACGGCCGTCTGATAGCCGAGGACTTGCAATATTTTCACAATTATAACTGCTTGCGCCCCATCTCTATCAAAATCACAATTTCAATCAATGTGCACATCGTTTTCACTCTTGTCCTCGTTGCTAGATCTATCAGTCAATTGTTGAAACACGTTTCTATCCTTTTTCAACCGTTAGACGAGATGTACACGCATTTTTTGTAGTCCTATCACTAGTTGCCACGGTAAACAGTTTTACACGATTTGGTAACTAACCCAAAACGCTGAAAAGTATGAACATAATATCAATTTTCCAGTGTTCTACAACAACCATGCTTTGGGAATTTGTTTTCCGGTGGCAACTTAAAATCTCGAACCAGATCAGAAAGTGTTTCAGTACATTTTTCATTCGTTTTATTACTAAAATTCGATTGGCGCTCTGAGCGGCTTGCGGTCCAAATGTGATTATTTTGTGAGCCGCTGACAGCGGCTTGCGGTAGTTAATGTGTTAAGTTGTAAAGATACAACTTTTTGAAGAATTTTTCTGTGTGTCAGAATTGATTTTTGAAGTATTTTCTCAAATGCCATATGCTCACAAATAAGCCATGGACCCCTTATTTTCGGGGGGATGGGCGGTAAATGTAAAGAAAGAAATGTAATTTAAATATAGATTAGTGAAATTATGCAGTATATATTATATTTTAACCATATACAACAAGGGAGCCACGGTAGCATAGTGGTTAGTGCACTGGCTTCCTAGCTCGGTGGTCTATGGTTCGATCCCCAGGTGAGGTGGGATTTTTTTAGGCCGCAAACGGCTCCTGGGTTGACCCAGCCCCAACTGGGTACCAGAGCAACTCTGGGAAGGTTAAGGCGGCCGGCGTGATGCTGACCACATCACCCCTAGTGTGCCGATGGTCAAGAAAATATGGGCCTAACACCATATTCCCAATATGCCTCAATGGGCGTGTAACGAGATCCTTTATTTTTTTTTTTTAATATACAAGAAGAATACTATGTGTATTTTTAATTTGAATTCAGTGTTCAATAATAATTTGGTGGCTAAAAGTATATAGGCAGATGTTATGCAGTGGCATATATTACCTGCCTTTGCTCGGCTAGACTAAGGCAGTAGGTGAATTAACAAATCATCTCTTCTTGGATCCTTGGCCCTTGACTGACAAAGCAGTCAGTGGCCATCACGCCTAGTGGCATGTTGTAGGGCAGCAACAAACTGTCCCCATTTTGTTAGATGGGTGGCCATCCTTCGTGCCGTGCCTCAACTCTGGTTCATGCTTGGCATCTCAGCCTCCACTTCTCCGCCAGGTTGTCCTTGGTCTGCCTCTCTTTTGCTGTCCTTCTGGGTGTCCATAGCATAGCAGTTCTGGTGATGGTATCAGGGTCCCTTGTGTGGACATGGCCAACCCAGTTGCAGCGTCTGCCTGCAATGATGGTGTGTATGCCTATCAAATCATGAATGACAGAAATGTCACCAGCGTATAAATGTAAATAAGCCATGTTTCCTTAGATTCTGAAGCTTTTTATTTAGAGTGCACTAGGCATCCATGGAGATCAATTTAAATTAACAAGAAAAGCACCAGGGTGTATATTTATTAGTAACAGTGTTACATTTATAAGACTACATCTGACAACAGTCATACAGTATCAATAATGCCTGTACCCGATCTCAAAACTTCCAGGGTTGAGAATACAGTGTGGGCCTGGACTCCCAATGTGCTACATCACAGTAATGCTACAGCGTCAACAGGTCACACATTTTCCGAACCTCTTATGAATATTATTGTGAATACCAGCTGCACAGTGACTTTTCAAATACTCTTTTATCTCTTTATAAACAGAAAAAAACATCACGATTATTTTCCTGTACGGAGCAGGGTCTGATTCAGATGGTCCCCTTGCAGCAAGCCTGCATCAAACATTCACATGCTCTTGTAATGGGGTCGTTTCTATGGTAATTTGATTTATGTAATGAAGTTGCCAGCCCTACCACAACCTCATATTATTCACCTTTTACTGCATGCCTGAGGGGGTGGTAGCCATATTCTTTCCTTGTCTGTTCAGAGACACCCCCCCCCCCCCCCCCCCCCCCCCCGGAACTACATGAGCAAATGAAAAAAAAACTTGTATATTATATGTAACAGATTTAGCTTCTCTCCCTTCCACACACATCACCACCCCCATTGATTAATAAGTAGTGAAACCTTCCACTCTAACCTGTGTTTAAATCCTGATCAGGGGCGTACTTATAGTATTTGTCACCCGGGGCGGATCCTTCTTTTTTTGTACCACCCACTCGCCCATAAAACATACAGAAAAGTACATTATGTTTTCATGTAGATTTTTTTAAACAGTACAGTACTGTCATAATAGTGTCACATGGCACCACACTCCTGAATGTCACCTGAGGGGGACTGCCCCCCCCCCCGACACACACCCCTTAGTACGCCGCTGACTCTGATTAACCAGAATTTCCTAATGCACGTACCTAGCTAGTTTACAATATAGCCATGCTTAAATATTTTGTGCACAATTAATCTAACTATAACATAAGCCAGGATTGGGCAAAATCTTCATCAATCAACACGTGTGGTAAACTATCAACAGATGTGTGACGAAAAGGATTATTAGATCTGACATGATACTGAACCAAACTTTTGAAGAAAAAAATTCTTGAAAATAATTTTTTATGCTGAAAATGATACTCATATTTCTTGCCTGTTTTGAAAACTCTGAGTGGTTCTTCCATATCCTTATGGTTGAACAGGCCGACAAAACTCAGATATTCTGCCAAATTTTTACCAGTTGGTCAGACAGAAAGATTGCAAGGTTTCACATAGATTTGTTATTGTGACGTGGCGAATGAATCATGAAATTCACTACGCATCTGTCATGACTAAAGATCATATTGCCCACCCCAAACATAAGCAGTTTTTTTTCTTAATTTATTTGTAAGTCCTGATAAGAGACTGCTTTTCAAAAACTGACCACATTATTTATATGGGAAAAATTTTTTTTTTTTTTCATTTTAAAATGACCCAAATCTGCAGTTAATAAATCTGCATGGGAAATAAAACAAATAGATACATTTTTTGCTGTAGTAAGTCAGCCTTGGTACATTCTATTCTATGTAAAAAAAAAACTTGAATATGGAATGCAAATTATTATGATTATGAAGTTTATTTAAGCAACATTATGAAATATGAATAAGCTGATAAACTGAATCTGAAAAAAAAAACAAGATTATGGATTATGAATGAACATATTTTTGTTACATATAAATGAGCATGATTCTAGAATATTAATAAAAATGATCATAAAATATACATAACTATGAATAAACATGATACTTGAATTTCAAGCAGAATGGTTATTTGAGACTATTAAAATCGTTTGTTAAAAATTTGTGAAATTAAAGACATAAATGTTTTACATTTTTTGTGACTTTTTTTTTTTTTTTTGGTGCTTAGTTTTTCTTTATTTAATTTTCTTCTTCAGGTATATTAGCATTTTTTTCCGATATTAGTTTTTTTAACATTTAAATGTTTGTCTTTCTTTAAAGCTTATCATTATCATATAACTTATGTTACATGTCACAGTTAATCATTTTGTTTAATACAGTACTTTTCCAAAACACAGGCTACTCTCCATTGTAGCTCTGACTTAGTGCTGTGATATATCTTTACTTCAAAAGAGCTACCTTTTCTACAAATTGACATTTTCTGAACATAGAAAGCACAACTTTTAAAGTCTCCTCAATTATGAAAGAAGCTGTACATGTTTTCTGTTGATTTCATCAGTCAAGACCAGTAAATAATGGCTTCAAAGGAGCTGACACTGGAAGCATCTCTTATAGGATCAAAATCTTGCAGACCAGTCCTTCATCCACAGGCCCACCCAAGTGAAACACTTTCACTAAGCTGGTTCCAATTCTCAGACCTTATTAATAATGCAGTGCTATTGATCAAAACATTAAAACATGGAAAGAACTTGAGCGGATGGCACGTGACAGGACGACTTGGCATGTGTTTGTTGAAGGCTTATGCTCCTTGGGGAGCTAAAGGGTATTGATTGATTGCTAATGATCGTCATTATCCTTTGTGCTTCTTACGGAGCATGAAACCATCACTGAAGTTGGCCCCCCTGGCAGAAAGCCTGCACACATCGTTCACGTGCTTGTGAAGCTGTGGTTTCTGCAGCAATTTTTTTCACATGAAGAGGTTGCTAGCCTATGCACAACCTTATTTAGTTGCCTTGTATGACATGCTTGAGGGAGCTTGTTCTATTCTTCCTGTGTCTCAGAGAACCCCAGGAACTACACACGGTGCAGTTGTTTTGGAACTACACAGGGTGCAGTTGTACTGGAACTACACAGGGTGCAGATGTTTTGGAACTACACATGGTGCAGTTGTTTTGGAACTACACACGGTGCAGTTGTTTTGGAACATCACACGGTGCAGTTGTTTTGTAACTACACAGGGTGGAGTTGTTTTGGAACTACACACGGTGCAGTTGTTTTGGAACATCACACGGTGCAGTTGTTTTGTAACTACACAGGGTGGAGTTGTTTTGGAACTACACACGGTGCAGTTGTTTTGGAACTACCCAGGGTGCAGTTGTACAGGAACTACACAGGGTGCAGTTTTACAGGAACTACACATGGTGCAGTTGTACTGGAACTACACAGGGTGCAGTTGTACTGGAACTACACAGGGTGCAGTTGTTTTGGAACTACACAGGGTGCAGTTGTTTTGGAACTACACAGGGTGCAGTTGTACAGGAACTACACAGGGTGCAGTTGTATTGGAACTACACAGGGTGCAGTTTTGGAACTACACAGGGTGCAGTTGTTTTGGAACTACACAGGGTGCAGTTGTACAGGAACTACACAGGGTGCAGTTGTACTGGAACTACACAGGGTGCAGTTGTACTGGAACTACACAGGGTGCAGTTGTTTTGGAACTACACAGGGTGCAGTTGTTTTGGAACTACACAGGGTGCAGTTGTTTTGGAACTACACAGGGTGCAGTTGTACTGGAACCACACAGGGTGCAGTTGTTTTGGAACTACACAGGGTGCAGTTGTTTTGGAACTACACAGGGTGCAGTTGTAGTGGAACCACACAGGGTGCAGTTGTAGTGGAACCACACAGGGTGCAGTTGTATTGGAACCACACAGGGTGCAGTTGTTTTGGAACTACACAGGGTGCAGTTGTTTTGGAACTACACAGGGTGCAGTTGTACTGGAACTACACAGGGTGCAGTTGTACTGTAACTACACAGGGTGCAGTTGTACTGGAACTACACAGGGTGCAGTGGTTTTGGAACTACACAGGGTGCAGTGGTTTTGGAACTACACAGTTTTCTGTATTGATTAAATGTGGCTGTTACACTCAAAATCACATTTTCTGTATTGATTATTCATGTCTATCTTTTATATCAGAATCCTGTTTTCTGCATGTATTATATGTGACTGATCTTACACTCAGAATCATGTTTTATGTATTAACCATATGAGTCATATTACACATCATAATCCTGTATCTTTTTTGATCAAATGTGAGTGATCTTGCACTACACATCAAAATTCTGCTTTCAGCATTGTTCATATGATTATACATTTTAAAAAATCCTGGTTCTTTGTATTGATCAAATATGGCTGAATACACACTTTTTCAACTTTTTTATGTTTTGACATTGAGCATTTGTTATTGATTTAATACATCAGAATCCTGTATTTCTTACGGCTTATCCATATCTTATTTAATCGTAATTAGATGTTAGCTTATAGATTTTAAAAGCTTAATATGAATTTTGTCTTACTGAAAAACTTGTGTTTGCTTGTGTTGTTTTCCATGGTAAAATTGTGACTTGCTTTTGTCAAGTGAGTCCACTGAGCTGATTGCTCAATGAAATCAAACTAACATGATCACGACACACATTTGGGCCACTGTTTGAAGTTTGTGCACACATGTACACATATGCAGGTACAGAAATATACATGGATGAGTCAAAAGTCGTGCATCTCGACAGAAATTACTACAGTATAAATATGTTCTTCCAGTAAGACAGAGCACCACCATGTTCTGCATTGGTTGCATGAAACTACCTCAGTGGACAGTTCCCCACATGACGAGGCTCGGTTGAATTTGCCACCAAACCTTACACTTCTCAAATTTCTTTCTTTTGGGGGTCATCTAAAATCAGCTGTATAGCAGAATCACCCAACAACCTCCAGCATAAGAATGGAGGTAGAGGCGGCTTTAACTCTTGCAGGCCGGAATTTTTTCACGAGTTTTGCCAGAATTATTTTTGTACCTTAAAGCAGTACCTTTATAAATTCTAAAGTTTCTGAATTACTACACAACAAAGACACACATATTATACATCACAGTAAAGATAAATGAATGTAGAATTAGAATATGAAGGATTTTTAGTGATATTCTACATATAGTATTCAGTTATGAGTCATAACAAAAATACGGAACAAATTTCAAGGAACACAAAAGTGACGTTCCCAACGTCGTTTCGGCTTCGAGGGGTTTTGCGGATGTACGCTACCAGCGTCATTCCGGCCTTTAAGAGTTAAGGTGGTTGTCTGAAACTTCATTAACAAAGGCAGTTATTGCGTCAGACTCTCAGTCCATGCTTCGGAAGGTCCAAAATGGATGGCTGCAGCATGAATGGAAAACCTCCATAGAAGCCTCGAATCTTCAAGAGCTGGTTTAGATCTACTGTCCTGGTCATGCAGTGGTACTCGGCAAGGAAGGAGCTAATTGACTAGCTTCAAGAGCACCTATGGATATGGACAAGGGAGAAATCTGAGGGCAATTAATGATCGTCTAATAGAGAATGACACTGCAATTGATAAATCATCAAGGCTAAGATTGCTGGAGTTTGGCATTAGACGTAAGACACAGGGATGAACTTATGAGAGGATGCATCCTGCGCATATACAACCATCGCGCAACAGAAACAATTAGCATCCATACCATTTGACGTTTACTAAGGGAGAATGAGCACCTATGGGTTTGCCTGGAGTGCAATCATGTCGATTCTGAAAAATAATAACATCCAAGAAACTTTGACATAACTGAAGGAAGCAGTATTCTCAATGTCATAAATCACAAAAGTAATACTTATAGATGTCAAGGGATCTTTCACGCAAAGAATTCTACAGTGCTTACAACTTGAAAGTGGTTTTTTAAAAATATCTGTAAAAAATAATAATAATTTATTCCATGGAGCACGACCTTAGACTCACCCTTTATATGTAATTCATTCATTTATTTTTCTTTTCACTCCTTATCGAGCATGGAACCACAACTGTAGTTGGTCCCCTAGAAGGAAGCCTGCATCAAGAATTTACATGCTCTTGCAATGATACTATCTGGAGCAATGTGTTTTACATAATGAGGTTGCTAGCTTTTTGCATACCTTGTACTGTATATGTATAAGCAGAATATAGTTGATACATCTGATCTCTAGGTATGACAGTATTAATAACACATAAGGAAGGGAAACCCGAGGCCTGTAAACAGTAATGTATCCTAGGCATCACCTAGATGGCAGGGAGGATAGTGTGATTCCCTTGCATAGCTAGGCGGGGTTGTCGCACGGAAGGTCCTGGGTAAGCCACTCACGTCTGTTGTTTTTCTGTTGTCTAGTTTTCTACTTCTTTATTTCTTACGAGGGCCTGAAAACATACCTTTATGTTTGTCTCATATTTATTTAGTGACAGTATTAAGCAGAGCTGATACATCTGATCTCTAGATTTGACAGTATTGAGCAGAGCTGATACATCTGATCTCTAGGTGTGACAGTATTGCAGAGCTGATATATCTGATCTCTAGGTGTGACAGCGTTGAGCAGAGCTGATACATCTGATCTCTAGGTGTGACAGTATTGAGCAGAGCTGATACATCTGATCTCTAGGTGTGACAGTATTGAGCAGAGCTGATACATCTGATCTCTAGGTGTGACGGCGTTGAGCAGAGCTGATACATCTGATCTCTAGGTGTGACAGTATTGAGCAGAGCTGATATATCTGATCTCTAGGTGTGACAGTATTGAGCAGAGCTGATACATCTGATCTCTAGGTGTGACAGCGTTGAGCAGAGCTGATACATCTGATCTCTAAGTGTGACAGTATTGAACAGAGCGCAAAAGTTTGTCTAAAACAGTAATTAATGACATCGGCAAGACCCAAAAAACTGAGGTTTTGTGTTCAGCTTTGCATTCTCTAATGATTCCAGCTTTTAGTTCTGAATGTCTAAATATTTTACTTCGTCTGCCACATGATGGAAGTTCTCTTGAATATCAGAGCTCCAGCGACTCATGACACTGAAGCTTCCAAGCTTGCTTTTTACTTAACTTGTAAAAGTCATCTGTCAGCTGAAGGGAAGATGTATGGATACAATCTCGGTTGACAGCCCACTTTATCAAACTTCAATCAGGAAGAATACGGACTTATGCCCATTGTTATATAGTTCCTTTTTTTTTTCTCTGGAAACTTGTTACGAGATACCCGAAGCCCGTGAGTTCATAAACAAATACCGAAAATAGGTAAACTGCAGGCACTCGTTAAAAAAAAAAAAAAAGGACATCAGGCAACAGAAAAGAAAGAGAAGTAATAGGCATCCTGGAGATAAGATCCAGGTCCGTCCAAGTAAACACCGACTGCCTTAACTGTGAGAAGTGAACGTGCTAAGACATCGACCAGCTAACCACACAAGAAGTGCTTTCTCTAAGGTAGTCCCTGCAATTATTTTTAAGGCTGACGCATTCTGTACTTTTTGGGATTTTATTAACCAGGTGGCTCTCATCACTGCAAGGTCTTCGGTTGGGATGGGATTGTGTGGCATTTCTACGTCATTGCTGTTAATCTCTATTTTTAATCTTATGGATCGTCACGCTTTAGTCTGCCCAACTGTAAATGGGGACCTGACTCTGCTTTTTTGGTTAGGGAAGGGAATGGCAACGTCACCTGATAAAGCTGGCTCTAGCATAGTGACGTCACTAACACTTCACTTCTCTACGGTAGTATCTGCTATGGAGCTGTCTTACCGTATTCACGGTTTTATTTAATCGAACTCGTTCCAGTACTTGCCAAGATCACCATAAACTCATTTCTCTCGCAATATTCACTCACTGGTATATGGTATAGGTAAAGATAGTGCCGTAGAGGAGTGAAGTGTAAGAGACTTCACTACTGCGTCTCAGTTCCGAAATTGTAACTTGAAATTGTGCTAACATACGTCAAGCTCATTGAGGACAACGAACTCGTGATGTTGGCAGATTTGAATGGCCATATGCTGGTTGAGGAAATGGAAGCAATGAAGCCAATTCTTCCTTTGTCATACCTTTAAAAGACTGTAAATTATCCTGAAATTCCTTTCTTTGAAGCAGAGAGCTATAGCACGTTTCACTAGCTTTGCCCAACTTCAAAATGCTATATCTCAGCGAATATATAACGCATATAAGTGAAATTTTGTGTGTGAATTTGAAATGGTATAGACCCTATGAATTAAATTTTTCATTAAAATGCGGCCATTGGTTTCAATTTTCGTTTCTTTGCGATACCTTTAAAAGACTAAATTATCCTGAAATTCCTTTCTTTGAAGCAGAGAGCTATAGCACGTTTCACTAGCTTTGCCCAACTTCAAAATGCTATATCTCAGCGAATATATAACGCATATAAGTGAAATTTTGTATGTGAATTTGTCATACCTTTAAAAGACTGTAAATTATCCTGAAATTCCTTTCTTTGAAGCAGAGAGCTATAGCACGTTTCACTAGCTTTGCCCAACTTCAAAATGCTATATCTCAGCGAATATATAACGCATATAAGTGAAATTTTGTGTGTGAATTTGAAATGGTATAGACCCTATGAATTAAATTTTTCATTAAAATGCGGCCATTGGTTTCAATTTTCGTTTCTTTGCGATATAATATAAAATCCTACTTGCCAACACACATCACACGCACACATATTGAAATGTCTACAGTAAATTATACGACCTCATTTGCAAATTTTTGGTTTATCAAGCAATTGGCATGATTTTAGTGTGAAATTGCGTGAAATTGCACTTCTTGAACATAAAACAGTTTATTTCCGGTGTTACGCACACATTGTCAATCAGTGGCGTGTCTACAAAAAGTATTGTTTGGTTAAGTAGGAAAAATGAGTCTGCGAGTACATTTTATGACATTACAGCAAATCACAAATAGGATTTTAAAGTATTTCTGCAATGAAGCTACTCGAGGAAAACTATGTCATTCTATTTCAAACCCACAAAAGAGGACTATTCATGCCTTGGGGATAAGCAAACGATCATTGCACCGCTGGATAGCGACATCTGAAATTTGTAATTCCAGTGTTTTACACACGAAAAATAGGCCAAGAGTGGTGGATAATTTTGACAGAGAATTGATCCGCAGAGAAATTTGCAATATTTTTCACAATAATGAGGCAGTGACTTTAAGGAAATTGAAAATTTGGTTAAGAAAGAATAATGACATTGATATTTCCAAATCTACGCTATGGAGGACTATTAGGAGTTTGGGATTCACTTTTAGAAAATATGTTGGTGGTAGAAACCTTATTTGTGAAAAGCCTCATATAGTTGCAATTAGAAGCAAATATTTACGCGAGGTCAGAGAATTGAGAAGAGATTGTTATGATTTTGTGTATTTAGATGAAACTAAGTTCCAAAGGTTGTTATTGCCGGGAGTTGTAGTGAGGATAAGCTCTCACTGCAGATAAAATACTTCTATGGCACGCGCCTCAAACAGCCTCTGACAACCAAGTCCAGCTCCCGGCCTTCACGTGTGGCTCCATTTGAGCCCGGCGGAACTGTTTCCACTGACGGGAGAAGGGGCAAAGGCGAGCGACTGGCGCCTTAAAACCAGCAGCTTCGGGCAGATAGGGCTCGTGATCCTTGGTTGGTAGCTTATCTAAGAGAAGGAACTCTGAATTCAAACCACCGTTGCCTTGCGGGAATATCCATTTGTGGAATTGGCTTCGGGAGTAAACCCTGAGGATAAATCCGGAGTCGGAGTCCCTCATCATCAGTTGCCATCTCCACAACGGAGGTTGGCTGTAATGGATCTCCAACGTCTTCTGTCTCTTGTCTTGGTGGTACACTCTGATAGACTCTTTCCCGTCCATCTCTTGATGTTATCTTCCCACTTATAGCGCTGTCTTCCCCTTGCACGTTTACCTTCAACTCTCCCTTCTGTTATGGTCTTCTGCAAGGTGTTATGCCTTTTTATGTGGCCAAAGTATTTTAGCTGCCGAACTTTGACCTCTCTCATTAGTTCTCTTTTCATACCTAGATTTTCTAGGACCTCCTTATTTGTTTTCATCTCTTTCCATGAGATACGCCCCATTCTTCTATATATCCACATTTCAAGAGCCTCAATTCTTTCTTCCAAATGCTTATTCATCGTCCATGTTTCTGCACCATACAGAAATGCAGAATATATATAACACTTTATGATTCTCAGTTTTAATTTATGAGATAACTGTTTGGATGTCAGTATATGTTTCATGTTGTTGAATGTAGCTTTGGCCATTCCTATTCTCTTCTTCCTATTCCCTAAGGCAGTCTAATGTTGATTCGACATTATTCTGGCAACTCCTGCGACATGGCTGGTACCAAACTGTATCGGCTACTGCCGTTCCTTTGGATCTACCGGCTGTGTGGAGAGGGGGAACATGCTGCATGGGCAACAGCTTGATCTCCATATAACTGTGCCCAAGCTCGCGCCCTGGAGAGGACACTCCAGCTTCACCCTATAGGTGTCGGCAAAACACGGGAAGTAGCAGTTACCGGTTATAAGCCTTTTGCCCAATTGGCGTAGGGCATGGCGCCAGGGGCTACTTCCGACAGTGGGAGAGGTTCTAGGATCTCACTGGACAGCTACCGCCCGCTTCAAACTGGGCAGCCCCCAGTCAATAAGGTGTTGTCCCGCCACTGTCTGCTTTCCCCATTGGGTGCATGGGGATTAGGGTCAAACCCGAACTGCGGACAGAAAATTTTGCACCAAGCAATTATCGAAAAAATAGAAATAAGCAAACTCTCAGATTGGGATGCTGGAACGTCCGGACTATGTTGACTGGACTATCTGAAAACCTACAGGATGTAAACGATGTAAGGAAGACAGCCATAATTAATGATGAGCTTAAACGACTTCAGGTGGATATAGCTGCACTTCAGGAAACGCGCCTGGCGGGCTCTGGAACGGTGAGCGAGAAGGACTACACATTTTATTGGCAAGGGAAAGATCTTAATAAAGCTAGAGAACACGGAGTAGGTTTTGCGGTCAAAAAATCGCTAACTAACATGGTTGAACCAGGCGAGAATGGATCAGAACGCCTGTTAACGCTCCGCCTGCAAACTAGCACAGGTCCCATCACCCTTGTCAGTGTGTATGCTCCTACTCTGTACTCTGCCTCAGAAGCTAAAGATGAGTTCTACGAGAATCTAGCAGCAGTAATCAAAAGCATACCTAGGCAAGAACAGCTTGTTCTCCTTGGTGACTTTAACGCTAGAGTGGGTGCCGATAATGTTTCATGTCTGGGCAGGTTTGGTATTGGCAAGATGAATGAAAATGGACAACGGCTCTTAGAGTTGTGCGTCCACCATGATCTCTGCGTGACCAACACCTACTTTGAGACAAAACCCCAGCATAAGGTGTCATGGAGACACCCACGATCCAAGCAATGGCACCAACTTGACCTGATTCTCGTCAGAAGGCCACTCCTCAGGTCTGTGCTCTCCATGCGCTCGTACCATAGTGCAGACTGTGACACAGATCACTCCTTGGTTTGCTGCAAAATCAGAGCACAACCAAGAAAACTCTATCGTGTCAGACATGAAGGGAAACCACGCATTGATACCAGCAAGATGTCAGACCCTTTCATGATCGCTCAATTCACTGCGACCTTCAAGAAAGTGCTCAGTAGCCCTCAGCATGGTGATACTATTACAGAGAACTGGGAGCATCTACGGAACACCATTCAAAGTACTGCACTTGCCACCTTTGGTAAGAAAACAGCAAAGTCAAATGACTGGTTTGACGCTTCATCAGATGTGATGGCACCTGTTATTGAAGCTAAGCGCAGTGCTATGAATGAATACAAACGTTCACCGAGTGCCAGAACCCTACAGATCCTGAGGGCTACGAGAAGCAAAGTTCAACAAACTGCTCGACGCTGTGCAAAAGACTATTGGCTCCAGCTCAGTGAGAGCATCCAGATCGCAGCGCAAACAGGCAACATTAGACAAATGTATGACGGTATAAAGAAAGCACTTGGCCCCCATAAAAGTAAGACGGCACCGCTAAAAACCATCAGCGGAGAGAAGCTAACCGATAAGGGTAAGCAGATGGAGAGGTGGGTCGAGCACTACTCTGAGCTTTACGCTAGAGACAATACCGTTACGCCTGCAGCCCTTGATGCTGTCAATAGTCTGCCAACTATGGAGGAGCTGGATGCCGAACCAACATTAGAGGAACTCAGTAAGGCCATTGATAGCTTGGCCTCTGGCAAAGCACCAGGCAGTGATGGGATTCCTCCTGATTTAATCAAATGCTGTAAGAGCACGCTATTACATCCCCTGCATAGGATGCTGTGCCAGTGCTGGGAAGAGACAACTATTCCTCAAGACATGCGAGATGCCAAGATTGTAACACTGTATAAAAATAAAGGAGACAGAAGTGATTGCAATAACTACAGAGGCATCTCTCTTCTTAGTATTGTTGGTAAGGTTTTTGCCAAAGTCATCTTAATGCGACTACACAAGTTAGCTGAGCGCATATATCCAGAGGCACAGTGTGGATTCCGAGCTGGCAGATCAACAACAGACATGATCTTCTCTCTCCGCCAGCTTCAGGAAAAATCAAGAGAGCAGAAAAGACCATTATATATCGCCTTTATAGACCTCACAAAAGCATTCGACCTGGTTAGTAGGGATGGACTCTTTAAAATCCTCCTGAAAATAGGCTGCCCTTCTAAAATGCTGGAAATGATAAAGTCATTCCATGACGACATGAAGGGAACAGTCCAATATGCTGGAAGCACGTCACAGCCCTTTGATATACGAAGTGGCGTTAAACAAGGCTGTGTTCTGGCTCCGACCCTCTTCGGAATCTTCTTTGCCTTACTCTTGAAACATGCATTCAGAGATGCAACTGAAGGAATATGCCTTCACACTAGGTCAGATGGCCGTCTGTTTAATCTTTCAAGGCTGAAGGCAAAAACAAAAATCAGAAGAGTCACTATAAGAGACTTGTTGTTCGCTGATGATGCTGCAGTCGTCACTCAAAGCCAACAGGAGCTTCAGAGCTTGATGAATCGCTTCACTAAAGTATGCAAGGACTTTGGCCTCACAATAAGTCTAAAGAAAACGAATGTGCTGAGTCAGGATGTGGGTGCTACACCAGTTATCACTATCGATAACTATGAATTGGCAGTGGTGCACCACTTCACATATCTAGGGTCTACCATCAATGACAAACTTTCATTGGATACAGAAATCGACAGCCGCATTGGCAAAGCTGCAGCTACCTTTGCCCGCCTCACATCGCGTGTTTGGGGAAACTCTAAACTCACAATGAAGACCAAAGCTGCGGTATATAATGCCTACGTCACCAGCACACTCCTATATGGCAGCGAGACCTGGACGACCTATGCTAAGCAAGAAAGAAGGCTCAATACCTTCCATTTGCGGTGTCTACGCCGCATCCTCGGCATCTCGTGGAAAGATAAAGTGACAAATGTCGAGGTGTTGTCACATGCTGGCCTTCAAAGTATGTATACGCTGCTTAGACAGCGCAGACTTCGCTGGCTTGGCCATGTTCGCCGCATGGAAGATGGTCGCATCCCAAAAGATATCTTCTACGGACAATTAGCAGATGGCAAGAGAACAGTTGGGCGACCACAGCTGAGGTTCAAAGATGTGTGCAAGAGAGATATGAGGGCACTGGACATGGATCCAGCAACATGGGAGGATGAAGCTGCCGATCGCACAAAGTGGCGATGCTATTTACGGCACCACCTCAGATTGGGCGAAGAGAGGCTCACACAAGAAGCAGAGGTGAGGAGAAAACGTCGAAAGGAGCACCAGGAAAATAAGCAGTTGAGGGCTGTCACCTCAGGGGCGCATTCCCATAGTCAGTTATGACTGAAGGGGCTATTATTATTATTAGATGAAACTTGGATCAATGCGCACCACAGTAATGAACGAGAATGGCAATCATCTGATGGGACAACTAAGAGCAAAGGACAGCGCCTAATAATTGCACATGCAGGAAGCAGCCATCATGGGCTTCTAAATAATACTGAACTCACATTTGTTTCAAAATCCAGAGATAATAGGGATTATCATACAGAGATGAGTGGCAAGATATTTCAAGATTGGATTGTGAATCACGTACTTCCTTCATTGGATAGACCGTCGTGTTTGACAATGGACAATGCTTCATATCACAACGTTGTGGCACCAGAAGATAAAGTTCCTAATTCATCAAGTACTAAAGATGTAATAAAGATTTGGCTGACCAAAAACGACATTCCATTCAACGAAATGTCCATGAAGCCTGAATTACTTGGAATTGTAAAAAAAGACACAGCATACAAAGATATTTCACATAGACAGGGCAATCCATGAACATGGTCACAGATGTTTAAGATTGCCTCCTTACCATTCGCACTTAAACCCAATAGAATTAGTCTGGGCTAAAATTAAGGAACAGGTAGCAACAGAAAATAGAACGTTCAAATTAAAAGATGTTGCAATACTTACAAAAACCGCCATCTCCAATATAGCCAGGGATTATTGGAAGAAATGTGAGAACCATGTGTTACAAGAGGAAGGGGAATATTGGAAGAATGATGGTTTGTCCTTCATTCAGCCGAGATTGATTATCAATTTCTCAGAGACATCTGATTATGATTCGGATGAAGTTTAATTTCTTTAAAGATGACCTTACCGTTATTTACAAGCAGATTAGAGGAGCAACGTTCCATTATGATATTTATGAACCGCAAAGAGGTGATACCTATTGAAATAATTAGATCAATGAAGGTCCAGTTTGGTAGCGAATTAAATGTCAATGACAAACAATGTCACGAGTATCTCCCATGCAGATCATTTAAGAAATCATCTTCAACAGGCATTCATATGCAAACGTGATGGCCACATTATTGTAATAGTAGACACGCCTATGCCTATTCAATTCACAGAATCTGTGACTGAAGTGGTAAAATTTCTTTCTTCGATACACAATAATTAGTATGCCGACAAAGATCAAAGGATTTCATCCGTTTATGGGAACTGGACAAGATGCACAGATATAAAGTATATATTTGTTGGGTCTAACCCAATATAACATCGAATGCAAAAAATGGCATTAATACGTTCGACGGTTAATCAGATAATTACATTTGAAGTTGGGCAAAGCTAGTGAAACGTGCTATACCGGATTTCATCTTCATGATAATTTTCTCTTATGTTCCTTACAGAGCCCGGAGCCACCACTACAGCTGGTCCAGCAGGAAGTCTGCACAAAGCGGGTACATGCTCTTACAGCTGTAGTTTATGTGGCAATTTGTTTGCCCTGATGATATTGCCAACCCCATGAAAAACCTCATATTATTTGCCTTGTACGACATGCATGAGCGTGGAGTAGTCGTATTCTGTCTATGACTGTTTAGAGACCCTCAAGAACCACCACCACTTGATGTTCAATTTTTATTTATTGTACTAGTATAAAAGCCCGTCATAAGACGGTAATTACATTCAAAAGCAGAAATACCTAACGGCACTTTTACTTATTCAAAAGTATTTTTTTTAAACCACTGCGCATCGCCACAAAACACGAACTACGTAGCAGCAGCAAGGATCCCAATGTGTGTAGTATACGGGATCACACATTCTATAAATATATTTTTGTGCGCACCGTCATTTGCGCATTGTTCTTTGGTAAGTGTTACGATTTTCGTGAGAGTACATATCTTCTTCCTCTTTCGTCCTGAAACGGACGTTGGTTGCGTTGTGTCCGTTTACAGCAAAGCTGCGGTATTTGCGCCTTTCAGCCGACACATCCGACTTCCGCACGGCATTTTTTGGGACCGGGTTTGCCTTCCCTCTTCGATCCCTACTCCTCAGCCAGACTGCAGTGATGCAGCCTGTTTCCAGGACCACCACGTTGAGGTGCAGTAGGGTCTTGGTCAGCTCTGGTTCGCTGACACAGGCAGTCAAGCTATGGGTCCGCTTACTGCATTCCTCACTTTTGATGCGTCTTGGGTCCCGAGAGTACATATAAGGGAAACAATACAATTAATGTCTAACTTTCAACCAAAGTTGCATCCCTTAGCGTTACGCACTGACAGAAAAAGCTGGGTTTTTATAAATAGGATTTTAAAAATTATTATTAATACTAGCAATAACCCGTCAAAATTGACAGGTTTTTAATTATAGTGTATTACAGACGGTACTATTACTACTGTGGTCATTTCATTGCAGGCGACCGTCATTAGATATTTGTAGTGAAAATTATATGGATGTATTAAATATGAAGACATGGAGTAACCTTCCTAAATGACACGTGGAGAATTGATAATGATCTAATGGACCGAAAATTGACTAAATAACTAACATTTCTTTTATGACAACATGTCATGTCTTGAAGAAACAATCAAAAACTTACATTTTAAGGTTATTTTTAAGAAAATGATGAGTTAAATCCGTTTCCCGAATGAAACTGAACAGAAGAGTATCTTGATTGTCTGTTGATTTAATCTGCATCTCCGCACCTTCCTGTCTCCAGTTCATGTACTGTTTATCAATTGTGTTGTTGGCTTCTTTCCATAATCAAACTGTTCATGCACACCGTCATTTGCGCACTTTTCTATTTTCGGGAGAGTACATATAAGGCAAACAATACAATTGTTGTCTAACTTTCAACCAAACTTGCACCCCTTAGCTGTGGTTGACAGTTAATGTACACTCTCAAAAATAGAAAAGTGTGCAAATGACGGTGTGCATGATGTGACCGACCGACGCACTTACGGCGGGAATTATGGAATTGGATTTTTGTAGTGCTCTACGCATATTTTTGACCATTCCAGTTACGGTGATGTCAGGGGGAATAAGCTTTTCCGAATTAAAGTTGACCGAGTATTATCCTAGGTCAAATATGCTCCAAGATAGACTCAACAGCCTTGTAATATTATCCACATCATTTAATGAAGCAAGAAAGCAGCTTCAATAACAATTTGAAAGAATTTGCGGAACAGACAGCAAGAAATAGTTCTTTATAAGCATGGTTTTGTTTTAACACGCTTTATGTCAAAATATTGCTTATATATATATATATATATATATATATATATATATATATATATATATATATATATATATATTTATATATATATATTATATAATATATATATATATATATATATATATATATATATATATATATATATATTATATATATATATATATCATGCGCCCCTTAACGACCACGATACGTTCTGTGAAATAGGACGTTATGCGATTTGGACATTGTGCGAACACCATACTTTATACTTAGCAAAGTTAAATGCGATACTGTAGTGTACCTGTATTGACTAAATAGCCAATATACTGTACACATTTCAGCTAATGTGTCAACTGTGACTGTGGCAAGAAATACTGTCCATATTGAAAATTTGCTGGGGCAAATAACCATACTTACTTAGTCGTTCCCCTTCTACCGTGAGGTGTAGAGGTTTGGAAGAGAGAGCGCCAGACTATCCCATCGGCCGTCCCCCTCCCGGCCCGGCTCCACTCCAGTCCTCGGTCCTTCAAAGATTGTCTAATGTTGTCCTCCCAGCGGACTCTGGGTCGTCCTCGGGTCTGGATCCTTGGCTCTTTGTTTCCCATGCTTGTCATGGTATCCGATCTTCTCCCATTCTGCAGACATGGCCAAACCATCTTAATTGGGACCGTTCTACTTGGGTCTGCAGGGGGTAGGATCTAAGGCCTTGACGTATCGTCTGGCCGCGCAGCACGCCTCCTCTTGCCACCCCAACCACCCTCCCCAGATACCTCACCTTTGAGGTCTGGATCTGGCTTTCACGGGCCGCAGTCACCGCCCATGACTCGCATCCATATGCCAAGACTGGGACACAGGTGGAGCGGCACACAGCCATCCTCGCCTTCTCCCCAACCTCTCTCCCGCTGAGGAATTCTTGATCCATGGCCCGAAAAAGTCTCCCAGCCGCCGCTTCCCGAGTGGCCTACCCTTCCCCCGACGCCTCCCCCTCGGTCTATAACAGCTCCGAGGCATCCAAAGTGGTCGACCTGCTCCAGGACCCGCCCTCCCAGCCCAATCCGACGTCTTCTCTCCTCTCGTGACATCACCATGGACTTTGTTTCAGAGCTGCCTATGACCATCCCTCTCTTCTCCAGCTCTTCCTTCCAGACCTGCAGGTTGGATTGGAGATGTGCCTCTGATTTGCAAATAACCTCCCTCTACAATTAGTTTATCTTGGGTTTCGACAAAATTTTCTGCTGCCTTAGCATCAGCACTCGCAGACTCACCACTCACTTTCACATTATGCAGCGAAATACGCTGTTTGAAGCGCTTGAACCACCCAGAACTAGCAGTAAACTCGATATTGTAGTCTGGTCCTGCTTTTTCTTTAAGCATTTCGAACAAGCTTCGTGCCTTAGCAGTGATCGTCAACGTGCTGAGAGGGATTCGCTTCTGTGTTTGGTCCTCAATCCAGGTCATTAGCAATTTTTCCATATCTGATATAGGTCCCTCTCGCATTTTCGTAAGCTGTGTAGCTTTCAGTGGAGCCGATCTTTTAACAGCTTGGAGAATGTTTTCTTTGTTCTTAAGGATCGCCGTGACTGTCGAGTGCGACATGCCCAAATCACGAGCTATTGCATTCACTGGTTTTCCACCTTCATGCTGTTTAATTACCTTTTGTTTCACTTCTAAATCGATACTTTTCCTTTGTCTCTTGCTGCTGCTATCACCAGAACTGGTTTTGCTGCATTTGGGAGCCATGATGCACTTCACGGTAATGTATTTTCGAAAGTTCACATTAAAATAACGATAGTAAATACAGTACAGTACATACATAGGCCAGTAACATAGGCGTTTATTATGACTATCAAGACATACAAGTATGTATTGTAGTATAGGTTATATATGTACTGTACCATTATACGCCTGGCATCGCAATCGCTTTGTACTGTATACATGAGATACACGTGTTGCGTGCTGGAAGCTGTTGCTTTCGCTACGTCCGGTTACGTCCGCTTCGTCCTGTTCTCCGATCGGGATTTCTGAACTCTATTATAACCGTATGGGACCACGGACGTATATGCGGTCGGACGTTGTCCGAACGGACATTATGCGGCGCATGACTGTATATATATATATAGTTCAGTGTAATGGCGTATATTCCTGATACCTAATCTGAAACAATAAAAAATTCCAAGGGCCTCACTAAAATGGTCAACTTTGTGCCCTGTAGCGGCCAAGGCCGACCCTGTCGTCGAAGATGTCTGATGTGACAAAAGAAGAACTGGTCGACTACTCTATCTGGCAGGTCGTACAAGGCGACCAATATGAGGCTGGTAACCTCATCATGTAAAACTAATTGCTACAGAAACCGTCACTGTGAGAGCATGTGAATGTTTGGTGCAGGCTTCCTGGAAGGGAACCAGCTACATTGGTTGTTCCATGTCCAGGAAAAAAACGAAAAGGAAAATGATAAAGACGACTCAAGAAATAAATTACAGTAAGTACAGAATTATAAGATCCAGGTCCACCCAAGTAACACCGATTGCCTTACTGTGCTATAAAGAGCACAAAACAAATGTCTATGTTAGAGATAAACACCTATGCAGGCCACAAAGAACCACTTTGGTCAGTAGTGAAACGTCGAAAGCTTGCCTGGTTTGGGCATGTAACTCGTCATGATTCCCTTTCGAAAACGATCCTTCAGGGAACAGTCGAAGGTAAACGGAGAAGAGGAAGGCAAAGAAAATCCTGGGCTGATAACATCAAAGAATGGGCAGGGCACGGTTTTTCCACACTTGTACGCATTGCTGAGGATAGAGAGCAGTGGAGGACCCCGTCTGCTGATGCTTCCACGACGGCACCCCTACGACCCATGACAGGTTACGGGTTGAGATGAGATGAAGTACAGAAAGGTTTCAGGTTAAGGCGGTCTCGACTTACGGCAACCGGCCGATACGAACGAGCCCATCGTTGCTGTTTTTGATGTTATTGATCCAGCGGCGCTTAGGATCTCGACTTACGGCCCAGCGCCAGGTAGTGATATCTCTATGTTTTCGCAAGTTGTTTTATTTCTCCATGCAAGGTGTTCCACTTATCTGGCCTCGGAGGAAGGAGCATTTTCCTAACATCATCGAGTGCTGGGCACTCAAAGAGGTTTCGTAGCGGTAGTTGCATAGCTCGTACTCTGGAGAGTGTTGTGGTTGGATTCTGTTCAAGTGATTGTTGTGTGGTATATGTTGTGTTCTGAGCCGAAAAAATGGTGCTCTGATCCCTCCTTGTATGATGGCCGATGTTGTCATTAGAATCAGGACCGGCCATATGTCTGTAAACCTCTCTTCTAGTGTTTTCCATGGCCCATAATTACATAGCAATTAATTTTTAACCACTGTAGCGATTCACGTTCGCTGCTTACGAACGAGGTGAACTAGTTCTGACGCAGGTCGTCACAGACGTTAAGGCGAGTGTACTTATTTTAGTCAACTCTGGCACTCGTTCAGTGTTGTTTCGCGCAGGGTAGACGTTAAGATATTAACATTTTGAATTGTTTGTATTCTTTAATTCAGTTTTTTTTTTTTTTTTAATTTACATTGTCATTATTAATAAGCTTTAGGCAGGAAACGATAACAAAGTTTCTCTAAAAGAAACATCACTACATGATGTAGAATCATATGTATACCGTGGCACTTAGACAAGATTGGAGGGACAGACAGTGATATCAACATAAGAATACACAAGGCTAGAAATTTCATTGCATTTGGGAAATACATGGAGATCAAAAGAAATAAAGTCCAACACAAAAATAATAATCTTCATCTCAAATGTCAAGTCAGTCTTATTGTATGGCTCTGTAACATGGAGAAAACGAAAACAACAACCAAAAAGCTACAGACTTTCATACATGGGTGCTTGTGTAGAACAGGAGGATTGAAGTGGTATGACCAGATCATCAATGTGGAACTGATGAGAAGAACCAGACAAGTGCCAGTAGAACAAGAGATGAGAAGAACCAGACAAGTGCCAGTAGAACAAGAGATGAGAAGAACCAGACAAGTGCCAGTAGAACAAGAGATGAGAAGAACCAGACAAGTGCCAGTAGAACAAGAGATGAGAAGAACCAGACAAGTGCCAGTGGAACAAGAGATGAGAAGAACCAGACAAGTGCCAGTAGAAGAAGAGATGACAAGAACCAGACAAGTGCCAGTGGAACAAGAGATGAGAAGAACCAGACAAGTGCCAGTAGAACAAGAGATGAGAAGAAGATGCTGGAGATGGATAGGAAACTCATTGAGGAAACCTGTTGATAGCATTACAAGGCAGTCCTTGTTCTGGAACCCCCATGGTAAGAGAGGTAGGGGGAGACCAAGGAACACGCGGAGAAGAGAACTGAAGATAAACGTCAGGGGGATGAAGAAGACACGGAGAGACCTTGAGTTGATGGCACGGGGCAGGAAGACTTGGTATACGTTTGACAAAAGACCTGTGCTCCTTGGGGTGCTAAACTGTGATGATGATGATGATTTGCGCATTTTTCAGTAAAATAAAAGTTATAACGTATTAAATTATGCGGTTGCTTTATTAATGGACACATGAGCTCGTGTACTAGACGTGCTAATTCCGACTTGCGTAGAAAATCGGGTTACGAACGCCCTTAAGAACGGAACTCGTTTGTAACAAGAGGCCGTACTGTATCCGATAAATCCAGTTTTCCTTCCCACAACAAGAGAGACATTCGGCAGTGCTTAGAGACATTCATTAGTACGTTAAGTGTTGTCAATGCCAGAAGTTTTAGACGTGTAAAAAAAAAATTATTTATTTTTATTGGGCCTGCTTTCTGCCTTATGTCTATTGAGTTATTTTAACACATTTTCCTCCACTGTAGTGTTGTTCAGTTCTTCTTCTACTATTAATACTACTGCTACTACTACTATTAATACTACTACTATTACTACTACTACTACTACTATAAATACTACTACTACTACTACCACTACTACTACTTCTGCTGCTGCTCCTACTACTACTACTACCACCAGAGCTCAGATGAGGCCCGAGCTATTTTACATTATGAGGCCCCCTCATTGTTTGGGTCTAAGGGTTAAAAATATTGTATTGTAAATAACTGCACGTAAAAGAAAAAAGACGGGGGTGAAGCTCCTGTGAAGGTGAGGGCTGGGCTAAATGGCCTTGTAGGCGGCCCCCCCCCCTTCTTATAGGGCATGACTACTACAACAACTACTCCATTGCAGCTGGCCTCTTTGCAGAAAGCTTGTACAAAGCATTTACTTGCTCTTGCAACGGTAGCTTCTGTAACAATGTGTTTTACGTGATGAGATATCCATCCACATGAATAACTTAATATTAGTCGCCTTTTACGACATGCATGAGGAAGCACTAGTCCTATAGTTTCTTTATCTGATAAGAGACCCCCCCCCCCCCCCTCCAGGAACTACACGGGGTCACAGCATTATACTGGCATATTAAACAAATAAAATGACTTGGGGGTCACTAGCGTGCACTAACCTCAAACACGCAACTTATGAGTTATGCAGTGTAAATCTGTGTTTGCAACAAGCCCCAAATAAAGGCTTCATTCAAAAATGTCGAAATCTTATGTCTTATCAAGTCGAGAATTGTCACGCTGTTCGTGGTTAAATGTAGAACGGTTACCTTAAGAAGCTGATTAAGATATCAATGTATACTTGAAGCTAAATATTTCACATTTCATCGGGGAAGCAACTCTGGCATTTTAGCCACAGCGACCGCAAAAAAAGCGTTGAGGACCTGCTTCAAATTTTGCTCTGAAAACATATTAAAGGCTTTGAAACTGTTGGTCGACGGCACAGTTTGTATCTAAAGACCCAGTGTACTGAAGCATCCCTTTCAATGTACTTAAGATCTGTCTTAACAGTTTATTTTGTGTTAAAACGTTCATAACACTGCTATCAGGCCCCAAGCTAGGGATCTTCAGGATCAGTCTGGTCTGTATCTAATGTCAACCAAAAGGGCGAAACCGTCTCGACAAACTAGGCAGCACTAAATCCCTGGGATAGAGGTAGGATTAGGCGCGCTAGCCTAATTTATACCACGACACTTCTCGTGAAAAGACGCCAGAAAAGGTGAGGACTCAACAGTCAAGTCGTTATTCATTCTCGTCCATTGAGATTAAGGGCAGGAGAGAACGAGAAGGACCAGATTGCAAATATTACAATGGTATCATCATTAATTACCTGCCTTGAGTCAATAATTTATAGTCAAGGTGTAGTTTACAAGAAAAAACGGACACCTCAGACGGTTACTGGCAGATAGCTTCATCCGCCTGCCTGGGTGGTTTAGAGTTACACATTTTCGCACCTAGACTGGGGCATGACCCGGACTACGGGTCAGTTATGATTAGGTCCCTTTTGGTATGTCAGGAGTGTGTGATATCAATGTGGGTATTCTGTTAAGTTGTTGTTGTAAAACTGAGATCGATCCTTAGCTGTGTGGTACTTTGTTGGCGCTTCACAGCTTTTCTACGGTAACCAATTACTTTTTTGAAAGGCTTGGACCTCTTTGGGTCAGCTTAAGCGATATCTCTCTAGTCTGTGATGTTTGGCCGAGCTGTATCTTCTCTGTCTCCTCTGTACAATGCACGTTAGTTTCAACATTGGATACGTACGGTTTCTGGAAGCGATTATCTGCGATACAAATACAGACAAGTTATTTTTACATTTGTCTTTTAAAAAAAATTTTTTTAAATATATTTTGTCTGTAGTTCGGGTTTGTTCTTCACCGTGGGAGTTCTGATTGGCCCATACGTTCACGATCTTGTTGTCCATTAAAATGCCCCTATAGTTTTTCGGGGGTCTTTAAAACAACCAGAAAATACATGGCTACTGCTCTTTCAGGCTTGCCAAAAGATGGGCAACTATTATAAGACTGTGCATAGTGCTGGCAGCCTTATTATGTAAAACAAGCTGCTAGAGAAAGAACTGTTGCAAGAGCACATGAATACATTGGGGTAGATTTGTTGAAAGTCATCATGTTCTGTGCCATCCTTTCAAGTTCTTTCCATGTCTCTTTTTATGATTTTTAGATCATTTGCCAGTTCCTTTCTTCGTGTGTTATTGGGGGTCCCTCTATATACGGTTTAGAATTATTTACCATAATATCTGCATTGAACTCAGAAACTCTCTCTCTCTCTCTTTTGTGTATGTTTTGTTTGACCTCAGCTTCACCACATGATAGTGGATGGGGTTTTGCTAGCCTGCTATGTGTAACACAGCAAGAAAGTCAAGATTAAAAAATAAAGACATGAAAGTAAATCTTAATGCGAAGAGAGAGAAGAAAAGAAGTTGACTAAAATGAGAGGACAAAAAAACAAAAGAAAACATGAAGTAATACTTACATGCTAAAAAATGCCATTGTGTTATATATCAGAAAACAGTACGGGCAATAATAACAAGATTGAGAAAAATAACAGCATCAGCTCAACCAATTGTCGTACGACAAGATCACTAATGTAGAACTGAAGACAAGAACCAGACAAGTGCAGGTGGAACGAACGAACAAACGAACTTTATTTTTAAAGGGTTGAGAATTGGGCACGCAGGCCCGTCTGACATTCTGCCCTTCCTTTCTCTCACCTTTCATACTGAATTCATTTATTCTCACATGCATTTTACATATCAATTTCAAGGAATTCAACGTTGTAAAGTAAATTAAAATAGCACAATCATATTAACATTAACTACTTATAAACATGACATAAAATATGTTGAAAAGTACAAACATCGTTACTAGAACCTACAATTGACATTATAAATAAGAGATGAGAAGAAAACACATGGAGATGAATGGGACACAAATTAAGAAAACCTGTTGATAGCATTATCAGGCAGTCCTTGTTCTGGAACCACCAGGGTAAGAGAGGTAGAGGAAGATTAAAGAACACACGGAGAAGAGAACTGGTGACAGACATAAAAAGCACGAAGAAGACATAGACAGATTTTGAGCTGACGGCACGTGACAGGAAGACTTAGCATAAGTTAGTTGAAGGCCTGTACACCTAGAAAGGTCATGATGTTGATGATGATGTTGATGATGTTCATGATGATGTTGATGATGTTGATGATATTGATGATGATGTTGATGATGTTGATGATGATGTTGATGATGTTGATGATGTTGATGATGATGTTGATGAATGAATTCAAATACACGAAAACACCAAAAAAATAACTCATTGAAGTTTCAAAGTTTAGTCATAAACAAGTAAAGTTTAATGTCAATATCTTGCTGGCACGTACACGATATGACTGGTGTTTAAAACTTGGATTCTAATACAAGTAAAATGGTAGTCTCCTAGCAGATGCTGTCGTAGGGGAGTGAAGTGTTAGAGACTTCACCATACTAGGTCCCGCATCGAAAGGTGGGGTGACCAGCTCCCTACCTCGCTGCCTTTCCCTTGCCTAACTTAAAGGCAGGTACCCATTTACAGCTTGATAGACTGGAGAGTGTCGGTATCGTGATTAATAAGCAGGTGAACGACTTTGAAATTTATAGAACAGTGATTGGAAAACCTGAGTGTTAAAACAGGAGCTAGTCTGATCATCACAAATTGTGCCCCCCGTCGGACAACTATTTCGGCCAATTTACTTCCTTAACGCGGACGGGCCAACTTGGATCACGGCTTTCGAGTGTTCGCCTCCTGTTGATTTTTTCCCACCTGTGCTGGAAATTGAACCCACACCACCCTGGTTGCAACTTCCAAAATTACTCCTGGTTTTATTCATCTGATAACTTCAGAATGTCTGAAATTAACAGTTTATTGTATATAAATGATTGTCCTGAATTCCATAGCTCATTGCGGTTTGTTCTACGTCAAGCCCGATGCCTTTTCCGCAGTATCGCCAAGTCTTTTAAGTGCCATTGTTCATGATTCTCCTGTCAGGCCTAATTTACATTCTACAAACAACATTCGGCCTTAAAACCACGAGCAAAGTATAACAGTTAATGTTCAATTCTAACGTTCCTGGGCCTCAATGGGTTTAACTGTTGTTGCTTCATTGTCTATCGAAGTTGGAAACATTCAATAAAGAGCGAAAATGAGTAACTTTCTATCTACACAAAAATTGTGTGAGTTAGTAAGACAAAATGAGTTAATGAGAACCGCTGTGTGTGAGTTAGTAAGAAAAATTGTGTGCGCCAGTGAGTAAAAAATGTGTGTGAATTAGTTTTAAAAAAATTGTATGAGTTAGCAAGAAAATCTGTAAGTTCGTAAGAAAAATTGCGTGTGTTAGTAAGAAACACTGAGTTAGTAAGAACAATTGTGTTAGTTAGTAAGAAAAATTGTGTGAATTAGTAAGAACATATGTGTGAGTTGGTAAGAAAAATGTTGTGGGTTAGTAAGAAAAAGTAGGGAGTTAGTAAGGAAATAAGTTTGTACGAACAATTGTGTAAGTGAAATATTAAGTAACTTTGTGAAACTTATTAATACAGAGATGAGACCCCAATGAAAGCTGAGCAAGGGCGCTTCTCTAGAAAAATGGTTTATTAACCTACAAAACGATTGTGTACAATTATCTGTAATCATAATCTTTTGTCACTTTCATCAGCCAACTACAGACTGTCCTGGACTTACGACCGAGCTCCGTTCCGACAACTCCGTCGTAAGTCGAAGTGGTCGTAAGTCGGAAATCACTATATATTATATGAACCGTAAAGATATGTTAACAAGTAACATACCTGAATGCTAAAACATGCTGTTCTGTTTTGTTAAATATTTAAACACATTGTACTATTCGTTTATAGTGAAATAATACAATGTAAAAAATTTTGGCGTAACATTACTGTAGTGTACAGTCCTGTACTGTATTAAGTAGTGAAACATAAGTGTACAATACTTCTATGATGCCTGTCGCAAGTACGAGCGGTCGTCCGTCGCATGCGTGGTAAGTCGAAGACAATCTGTATTATGATTCAGCATGTACGTACACACGTGTCACCACTATGACTCATTTTGTTGTAGGCCCCAACATTCCAGGCTAAGTTTACACAATGTGATTCTTGCTATTACCCTTTTATTGACACACACACATAGGCCGTACGAGAGGTCTGATGAGGCCCAGGCCATTTCACAAATGGAGGCCTCTCATTGTTTGAGAAGAGGGATAAACATATTTTAACATAAAGAAGGGTATGGGAAATCATGCATCCTTGGGTGAGGTGACCCTTCCCCCCTCCTTTTTTGTGAGGTGAGTCCCCGACCAAAATGGCCCTGCTGGTCTCCCCCCCCCCCCGCATTTTCCCCCTCGTAGAGTCTGCACACATCTACTCATTCTGACGCATATACAATAACATACAACGAGAGAAATTTGAAATTATGAAGTTTTGCATCTGTACTCAAATAAACCGCAATAAAACTTTCCAAACTAATAGGGTACATACAAACTCAAGAAACAAATCTGCAATTTAATAGTCATACTAAACATTACCAACAGACTGACATAAGCAAAATCATAGAAATGAAGGTGATTATGATAATACAATGATGGTAATCATAAAAATAAGCATTGTGTTAAAACTACTGATAATGCCAATAACGATAATGACAACATAAAATTTGCAAAATATCGGAAAAAAAGAGAGATTCTAATGACGACGTGACGTCAGAATGTATTCAAACTAGCCAGTATCATTAATAGTCTACAACTGTGTTTCTCAATCGTAACAGTAATAGCTTACCCCTTATTGCCTACCCTGCCTCAACACCAGAGTCAGATGCCCATTTACAAACAGCCAGCAGGGCTGGAGGTTAAAGACAGAAAGTGAATATGACAGGAAACAACCAACCAGAATAATGTCCTCGACTGAAACCCACAATGTGTTCCAAACAGAACAAAATGAGCGGATTATGATTTGCTTCAAGATTGTCCCATTTACTTCGATCGATGCTTCATCAAGGGTTGACGAGACAGGTCCTTCCTAAATAGAAGGTAACGCCTGCGCGAATACATTGCCTCTGTCAACCAAGCCAATCGTTCCTGCTCGTGGGGCCCCCTGCTTTTGCGAACACGGCTCTGGCAAATAACTGGCGCCAGATAGCTGGTCTGCCGAGTCTACGGGGTAAAACAATAGACTATGCGCGGGGATCCTACAGAAACCCCTCGGAGGAATATGCCTCACTGTTAGGTGCGGAAACATTGGGTCCTCCAGCATGTGGATATGTCCCAAATTCCCACCAAAGGCATGCCAGGGAACTCGCCGTGGTAAAAGTCAGGGATTAAGGTAGTAGGCTACCCACAAAAGATTAAAAAAACTAAAAATCCAACAATTTTCATTTTTATGCTTTAAATCATCGTCAACATGTTCTTGTACTAAAAATAATTCATAGAAGCTTAGAGATACTCTGGTATGATAGGAATCAGTGTTTTTCTACACACACCCCCTTGAGTGATTTGCATAGCAACCAAGTTTTAAAGTCAGGGATTGACCCAACATGAAAAAGGTAATTTTTCCGTAATATGTAAAACTCGAAAGCTTTAATCGTAAATTATTTGTTACTGAGGCAACAGGAAAAATGCCTTAGATTTTTATATTATAATTTTTAGCAGAAAAAAGTGTGTGTGCTCTCTAGAAAGCTTTGATCGTCGAAGAGACACGGAAAATGAAAATCAGTATCAAAATTCAAAAGCCATTTCACTGACTTTCATTTCAAAATTGTTACATCATTGTGCATTTTCACCCATTTTCAACCACTCTATTTATTGCTAGTTTTATACTGTATAATAGTAGAGCAGCTTCTTTTGTTCACAATGGGAAATAAGACAAAGTAAGTTCCTGGTTTTGGTACACCAACAAACCGTTGAGACACCTATTGTCGATAGTGACGCTATAAATCTCACCTATGAGAAGGAAAGTGAAAAACTAAAAATCACAAAAGAGGAAATGGGTTTATCCTTATGGATGTAAAAACTGCTGTTTGGGTTAGGCTCTAACTTTAGGATGTGACAAATGTTAAGTACTCACTGACCTGTGAGATCGTCGAAGAGACTCGGAATGGCTTTTGTCATGAAATCAGTATCAAGTGCCCAAACTGTGTCATGGAACAATTTCAATACTTCTGATGTTTCATCTCCAGCTACTCACAAACACAAAGAAGTAATGTGCGAATGGTGGCATTTGTGCGTTCAACAGTGCAATTTTCAATTTACTGCATAGGATCTTTGCAGGGAGGTCACGGAAAACCACAAGCTATGGAAGCAGTCCCAAATAAATACATACTGAAGACAATTTGGATTCCTTGCACATAATTATGATGTTTTAGGGCCGCAATTGGTAGCACAACATAGTGGTAACACAAACACGCCTTGACCTAAAAGGAGAATTTTTTAACGTAGGAAGATGATGATTTTGTAGGATTTTGTTTCTTACACATAATGTTTTTGACTTCTTGTTTTGTGTGAGTGTGTGTGTGTGTGTGTTTTTTTATAATTTTTTTTTTTAGCATAGTTGAAATCGATCACTTCCTCTGGCTCTTTTTAACTTCTGGCTGTTAAGGCTTCATTCATACCCCAAGTGAAAACGTCAGAACATTCTGTAGTGACCAATTATGGCAAATTAAAATGTATAATTCTATAAATCATTGAACGGTACAGCTTTATTATAATACTTGTTTAAACATCAAGAAATGTTCTAATGAGTAAAAGTAAAAATACAATGTAGGACCTAGCATGAAAACATGAAAATATGTAGAAAATAAAGAGAAATTTGTCAGTGTATGGTACAGTATTTAAAAATAAAACAAAACAAATTTATCTATGTACAAAACAATACCAATCTTCGAATATGTCCAAGCAGGAACATGCTCAAGGTCGCAATGACAACCATCGTAAAGTGTTGTATTAGCTTAAGAAGGACAGCTTAAGCTGATGTGATCATCAAAATAGTCTCACATGTCAGACAAAATGTTTTGGCCACTACATTTTGACACTTAAATAACAAGTTGGTGTTGATTATACCATGCGATATTTTAATTCGTTTAAAATAATGTATTCAGTTTTCGACCAGCGTTTCCTGTCGCCAACATTACACTCAAGAGTGTCGGGATTAAATATCATACAAGTATGTGACTCTACATGTGGTTCCAATGAGTCTATGGGGAGACAAAGGACGAAACCGTGCGCTCGTCCGACTGTTCATGTCGTAATATATTACAAAAGTGAGGTAATATATGCGTTTATAGTCTTGTCGTTTTACACACACTGTTATAAACACTACCTCTTCGAGTACGCGAAATGTCTGACAGCAATATTCCGGAATGGGAAGTACTCTGCCCAAGTGGCCAGGCTGGTCTGTAGGAAGCGAAAACGGAACATTCGCACACTAGCATATAATGTCTGATTAATCATATGATGTCCTCGAAGCGCGTGAGAGCTTCTCTTTCCTCCCTGGATCATTTATTTTTCCTTCATCTTTCACGTTATCTTCTTAAATATTTTTTTCTTATAGACCAACTATTTTGAGTTGACAATAAAGGAATTCTTTATTTTCTTATGGCAGCATTTCAATAATGAAATATCTATACGCAGACGCAAGCTGCTCCTGTGACAAAATCGCATACAACTTCTGAAGATGCCTAGTACGGTACTTTAACTGTTAGTTCAACAACTTCTAGCAGATCTCAGTCAAACAAGGTATTTTACAGCAATGTTCGTTTTTAATTGGTCCAATCAAAGCTACGGCTATCACCACAACTGCTGCGAACAGGGCTATCTTGGCGTCTCCAAGCTGGAAGAGCCATTATTGACAATAGAAACGGATTATAAAAATCGAACTATTTGAAGTATATCAAATTAATGTGCTCCGTTTAGAGCAGGGGCTCTCAACCTCTAGTACGCGTACTCCCATAAGATACGAGAAGCCTATCAAGGAGTACAGGGATTATTTAGTAAATAATTATATTATTCTATTCAAATATTCCCCTATTTGTAGTGTTCGTGAAAACTTGAGGACTGGAGAGAGAACGGCTTGTCCTGTTCTTTAATCCAAAGTAAGAAACAAACTGGAGGCTATATTTTATGTATTGTATGTGAGTTTCTCTTTAAAAAATAACTATACCAATAATAAAACTGTTGGTAGACAAGAAACAGAATCAAGGGTCTCACTAATTTATTTGACTGTGTTCTGATAAAACATTTAACAACCTATGATACCAAAAATGTTTTACTGTTTTCGTAATTACATTTTCGTTATGAACAATTAATTAATCCGTTTGTTTATATATTCTCTTACGTGCACATACATGGGCACTTTAGACTGCATTTCCTCTCATATTGAATAAAGGGTTCGGAAAGATTTAGTAAATACCAAGACGACACGGGGACACAAAGAAAAAAGGTTGGGAAACCTGTGCTTTATAGTATGAATGTATTCTTATTTGTTTCATTTATTATTATTATTTTTGTGTGTTTTACAATTAGTACTAATATACAACACAAACGCTGCGATGTAAATAATTACACTTGTCCCAATTAGTCATTTTGAACATTTATGGCTTGTCACTTCTTATGTAAGTCTAAATTGGACGGATATTCATCTACAAAGACTTCTGGGAAAGAACAGGTTAGGAAACTGTTGAGAATTCAGTGCAACAGATTCAATGGGAATAGATAAATCAGACTCCAGAAAGCAACGTCCAGCATCACAGGCGAGTCTGATCTGGAAAAAATAAAGAAACTAGAGGAGACAACTTTCTACGAAAAGATTAAACAAGCAGCAAACCTAAAGGACCCGAGAGCAATAGAAAAAAAAAAAAAGAAAAAAGACATTGAACGTTAAGATATTTCGCATTAATTTCTTTACCGAGAAGAAACTGTGTGATTATAATTAGACAGAGAATTGGTCATAGTTGAATTAGGTAACATCTTTCCAACATGCTAAAAATTGGGTAAACGTATTATGTCCATTAGGGCAGTAAAAATAAACGGTAGACCATGTATTTTCAGCAATGACAACCCCAGGATACAAACATATCCAACCTGCATGAGCGAGAAACTATGGCAACGAGAGAAGCCTCCAGCAGACAAGTCTGTTTCATGATTTAGATGGTTTCAGCGAGGAAATTAAAAATTCCCATTGAAGATACTGCAGTGGGGGAGACTTTTACTAGGTCTCGGCTTTATGAGGTGAATTGACCTGTTCTCATACTTGCTGCCATTGTCTTCCCTAACTCGAAAGTAGAATAAGGTATTATTTTAACAGCTGGGTAGACTGGAGCGTGAAACGGCTTGGTTTCGAACCAGGTCCTTTTGCCTATAGAAGCAAAGGCTCTAACCACTAATTGAGAATTCACAAAGAAAGTTATGAAGATATCGACGAAGGAGGAACAACAATTTATAGAATCGAAAGAATGCGTGACAATCATGGATCAAATTCTGATGAGGTGTTCACAATAGTGCCCTAGACAGGATTCGCTTGCGTGCTTTTGTTGGATCGTTGATGCTTTAGGAGATTTGCTAACTCCAGAGAAAAGGAAGCGAACCTATGAATCGAACCAAACATTATCTACACCCACATTCCAAAGCAACCATGTCTTCGTGATGTCTCACTACAATTTCATCATACTCAAAATAAAGCATACTAATTGGATATAACTTTATTGGGACACAGCAAGGTAAGGGAGCGGCATGTGGTCTCTTCATGCGCATTAGAGTCTGTAGCATGGCATGGTTTGTGGGTTTGTATTGAACATCGATGGGGGACGGACACACACCGTAGCAGAAACGGGCGTTAAATGTCTTTGGATGAATAATCCACTGACCCCAGCCGATGGCGTTGAAATCCACCTCGAAATCATACAGCTGGCAGTTTTCTTTCTGGCTAGATTTAGATGACCATTTTCTGTATTTGCGATTTTTACGATTACGCATGTGAATATTCCGTCTTCCCCTGTTGGTCGAGTTTGTTTCTGAATTCCCCAGCTGTAGCACGTTGGAAGTCGAATTTAAGGTAGGTTCAGAAGAATCCATTAAAGTTCGTTTTTTCTTCGAAGCGGCCTTTTCAGATGGCTGTGGGGCAGCAGAACTATCGTCAGAAGTAAAGCCAGCGTACATTTGTGTAAGAAATTCACTATCTTCCAGATACAGTACGATGAGTGACGCTGACTGCAAAGACATGTCTTTTAAAGCAGCCATAGTTTGGCTTTGAAATTTTCTCGATACCCTGACATGGAAAAGGATGTTGCCATGGAAGCTATTGATCCAAGGGCTGATGATTTTGGTGACGTCAAAAACATCGTGATGAGACTGTGGATCTGAACGTCCTCGAACAACAATTCTTCTGACGGTTTTGCCACCTCTTCTGACATCGATTCTGAACTTGTATTTTCTTGACCTTGTTTTGTTCTTGGAATTTCTCAGAAATCGTATCTCGGCATGTCTCAACTTTTCATGTGGTGGAAGGTGTGGTATATAGAAGTCCACTACAGGTCTGCTTCTTGTCATGTCCTTTAAATCTGCCGAGACAAAAAAATGTAGATTATATTGCATTATATATGTAGAAGGGGGTATGCTAAACCATTAATATTAGTACATACAAAGAAGAAGGAGATAGATCAGACACGTATAAATAATACGTAAAAACAGACAACTTTACATTGTTCTGAAATAAAATTTATACCCAAAAAAAGGGGGGGGGGGGGTTGGAGCGAAAAAGGAACTAATAAAGAAATAAGACACAGCGAACTGAAGTGAGAAAGACCTATGATGAACTGAACTGGCTTGCCCAAGGCTGGTTCAGTGAGAAAAATATGTTAGTTTCTTATGCACTGAAAAGAGTTAGAAGATAGTACTGGTAGTTGTTATATGTAGTTGTAGCAAGTAGTAGTTATAGGTAGTATCAAAAGGATTAGCGAGTTAGCAGCAGAAGTAGGAGTAGTAATAGTTGCATGAATAGTAGTAGAATCAGCAGCCATATTATTGACAGTAGTATTAGTATCAGACGTCATACAAGCCGACTGATATGAAGTTATGCAAAGGGCTGACTACCGCATCATGAAAATAACAGATTGCGGCATAAACCACCGCTGCTAAAGCATATGAATGTTTGGTGCAGGCTTCCTGCCAGGGGACCAACTGTATTTGTGGCTATATGCCCCATAAGAAGCGAAAAGGAAAACGGTTAGTAACAGGGGTGCTGGTGGTAGTAATAACTATAGTATGATGATTGGAAACTCTATACAGAGCGATACAACAGGAGGCAATCTGATCATCAGAAGGGTTCCCCCCGTCGAACAAGTGTTTCGGCCTATTATTCTCCTTTACACTCTAAGGGGTGCGGGCTCACTTGGGTCATGACTCCCAAGTGTCTCAGCCTCCTGTTGTCTTGTGTAGAAAATGAACCCATTCCACCTTGGATGCAGCTTTAAAATCCACAATTCCGCCAGCAGGAGACAATTGTGAAAGTAACAAAGAAAAGAGAAACAGCAACAGCTGTAGTAGTAATGGTTGTTATAACCATATTTGTTGTTATGGTAGCAGCTGTTTCACTCTTCCTTAGACAGCAGATTAGGATAAGTAAGTACTTTCAAATAATTTTTGTTTAAAAAAAAAGAAAAGAAAAAACAAGATGCATTCCAAAGACATATTGTTGTCTAAGCAGCTTTTTCATTTTACAAAAGATTAGTTGCTTCGAAATCAGCTGGGTTATCTATACCAGTGAACATTTATAACTCATGTATACATTCATAACTTATTAAGGAGTATCAGCACTGTCAGACAATTCCTTAACATAGTACATTGGACTGACTGAACATAAGCCTAAATTGTGCTTTCTGTAGTATATACTTTCTACTTTAGAGAGACGCCCCAGATTAGACAAAATCGAGTTTTGTAAATGGAGATTTTTTAGAGCGCTATAAAGTTGATCATACAATTTAAAACTTTAAGAGTTTAAAAGCCAAGCTGTTCCCAACCAGTGGCAGATCTACATTTTGGGGCCCCTGAAGCTTGAATTCTTAGAGGGGTAACTTTTAATTTTTTTTAAAAGTGTTGAGTTGGGGAAAAAAAACGTATTATAGGCTTGAGGGCCCTGAAGCTCAAGCTTCATTAGCTTCATAGTAGATCCGCCTCTGTCCACAACAATCAATTTCTTTTGAAATCTCAATTTATCATTATCATAACCCTTCAGCTCCCCCTGGAGCATACGCCTTCAACAAATACGTCCCAAACCTTCCAGACTTTCCAGACCTCCCAGACCTTCCAGACCTTCCAGACCTCCCAAACCTTCCAGACCTTCCAGACCTCCCAGACCTTCCAGACCTCCCAGACCTTCCAGACCTCCCAGACCTTCTAGACCTCCCAGACCTCCCAGACCTTACAGACCTTCCAGACCTTCCAGACCTCCCAAACCTTCCAGACCTCCCAGACCTTCCAGACCTTCCAGACCTCCCAAACCTTCCAGACCTCCCAAACCTTCCAGACCTTCCAGACCTCCCAGACCTTCCAGACCTTCCAGACCTGTGCCATCCACTCAATCTAGTTTCATGTCCTCTTTATCCCATTCATTGTGGTGTCCAGTTGTCTTCTCCGTGTGTTTTTCCTGTCTCTTTCTAGCTCTCTAACCCAGGGGATTGCTATCAACAGGTTTGTCTCATTCTGTGTCATATCCATCGTCAGCTTCGAATTTCAACGCTTATTCCACAGTCTGTTGTCTGGTTCTTGTCAGCAGTTCCACATAAGTGGTCTCGTCATACTGACTCAATCCTTCTATTCTACGCAAGAATCCAGTTATGAAATGTAGTCTCAGTTTGCTGGAATTTAAAGATACATTTTAAAAAATGGTTGAGACAACATGAACTGATTTTTTTTTCTTAATGTGTAAAATTACTCTCAAGTCTACAAATAGCGAGGATTAGTTTTGGCATCTAGAATTCTTTACAGAGGTGGGAACAACTTGTATCTGAGGAAGGTGGCTAAAGTAACAAGAAGAGACATGGTCCGCAACCAGACATACGTCAAGGCCTAAAAACCCAACCCCTGCAGACCCAAGTAGAACAGTCCCAACTGAGATGGTTTGGCCATGTCTGCAGAATGGGAGAAGATCGGCTACCACGGCAAGCATGGGAAACTAAGAGCCAGGGATCCAGACCTCCAGGACGACCCAAAGTGCGCTGGGAGGACAACATTAGACAATCTTTGAAGGACCGAGGAGTTGAATGGAATCAAGCCAGGAGGAAGACAGCCGATAGAATAGTATGGCGCTCTCTCTCACAAATCTCTACACCTCACGGTAGAAGAGGAACAACTAAGTAAGTAAGTAAAGTGGGAACGACCTGGAGGGGAAGTGGGGGAGAAAAGAAGGAGCTGTTCCTAAATTTTTTGTTCTGACTCCAACTGTTCTCCAAAAGCTCTCAAATCTACGTCATTTTAAAAACTGTTATTGGTTAACAAGGTCAAGGTAGTCCCATAGCAGATACTGCCGTTGTGGAATGAAGTGTTAGAGATTTCACCATACTAGGTCCGGCATCGAGAGCTGGGTTGAACAGTTCCCTTCTTCGCGGCCTTTTCCTTCCCTAACTCAAAGAGCAGAGTCAGGTACACATTTACAGCTGGGTAGACTGGAGCATGTCGCTACCGTGATTCGAACACGGCACCTTTGTAGCCAGAGACCAGCGCTCTAACCACTCTGTCAATCGGGCGCTGTGTTATTGGTCACATGACCTTAATTTGATACTTGTTCTCTTATCTTTGATCCTTGGCCCCTGACTGACAAAGCAATCAGTGACCATCACAACTATTTTGTGATACACCTCTGTTATATCGAGTACAGTCCTGACTGACGTCAGCGACTATGTCTCTCTATTTCCCAGGTAGCCCAGGAGTTGTGGGAATCTACTTTAGAAACCCTGAGCTCACTAAAAATCTTCCATGATAAAATCATAGTCTGTTTGCAAAGTGTTTGGAATTTGAAAAAAAGTGCAACCGGTATGTAACTTTTGTCTCTGCCTTTTTTGCAGTTTCATTAACAGAGCGGTGGAAAATTTAAACTAAATAATATTTTACCGAATGTTAATGTCGCTTCCAAAAAAAAAAAAAAAAAATCACCTTCCTATCTCGTGTAGTTCACGATTAAAGCACAAATTTAAAGCCAGCTCGCGAGATTTCTCCGGAGTCGTGTGAAAAGTAACTTAAATCCTGGGGATTTGTTGTTGTTTAACTAGGACTGCTAAGTTTCTCGCTCTTTTACAGTCAATACCAAGTTGAAGACTCCTTGGTATTATCTACACTGTAGATCTAGGCTTTTCCTGTGGCTTTTCTGCTATTCCGAAATGTGTTGAATTGAAGTATTGAGCTCCAGTTTCTCCAGCTTGGCTGGCATTTAAAGTATCATCACATCTGGTCCCAAGCTATGAGTAAGAAGTGCATGGCATACTGTGCATTCCGTGCCATCCAAGGGGGCTCTCCAACTATCAGAGCTAAGATACTGTGCTCTGGTTCTGAGCTCTCCCAAGGAATTGTCACGTCCTACACAGAGCCACTTCTCAGCTCCAATTGCCAATCATGGGGTCATAGTGAGATATCCTCCTACATGCAACCAACCAGGTAATAGCCACAGTTACGCCTGGTGCTCTAGTGACTCCTCCAAGTTTAGTATGCAATGCTGAGTTCTCAACAAGTTTCACCCCAAGGGGGATCGCTGAAAGTGTTGCCGGTGATTTCAAGAGTCAATGTGGATGTAATTAGACTCACAGACAGAAGCTCACTTCCACATATGTTACTATAGCATTGTGCTGGTGGGGATACCCCGATTTAAAATGCCGACGCCAAAGGGCTAGTCAGAAACTTTTCTAACTTTACAATTCTTTCACTTTCCACCCTACGTCGCCTAGAGATCTATCAGACCATCCCCTATTAACTAATGATAAATCGGAATCTGTTTTTATGCTCTATAGTCTGTGAAGCCGTGGGTCAGCAGTAATTTCCATAAACCATCGTGCCATGTTGACAAATATGGGAAACTAAGAGCCAAGGATCCAGACCTCTAGGATGACCCACAGTTTACTGGGAGGATAACATTAGATAATCTCTGAAGGACCGAGGACTAGATTGGAACCAGGCCGGGAGGAAAACAGCTGACAGGATAGTATACTGCGTCTGGCAAACCTCAGTACACCAGGGTGTAAGAGGTACGACTAAGTAAGTAAGTATTTTTTTAGATAAGTGTTAATTTTGGTGTAACATTTTATACATATCAATGTATGTCTCAATTTTATTAGTTGAATATACCAGTTATAACGAAGTTCCACCTCTCTCTCTCTCTCTCTCTCTCTCTCTCTCTCTCTCTCTCTCTCTCTCTCTCTCTCTCTCTTTCTTGCGTCTTTCTTTCATATTTCGAAATGTCTTTCCCCCCACTGAGTCGCAGCAAAAAGCTGCGTATTTTCTTCGCCTAGTTTCACCTACTACCAATGTTATCAAACATCAGTAAGCGACCCCTATCTGTCACTCGCTAATCACAGTTAAATCTTGCAACAGGCCAGTCTCATTGTGGATACATGTGTTCAGATGTTCTGATAATGTACCAGCTCGGTAATTTATAAAACAAAGTCAGGTCATCTCTGCTTTGGAAGCTTAGGGGGTGGGGGGAGGGGAGGAGATGAGACGGGGCAGAGGAGGTTGATAAATATTCTGTGACAACTGCGGATTATAAGGTGTGGGACGACAGTGTTTGAAGAACAGAATACAAGAGGACTTATCTGGTTTTCTCTCGAATCCCACACCGTAAATGAATGGTCCACCTAGTCGGATTTTATTGTTAACTTTCTTTCTTTCTCTCTCACTCTCTCTCTCTCTCCTCCCTCTCTCTCTCTCTCTCTCTCTCTCTCTTAAATAAAAGCAATATGTGAAACATAAAGAGAACACAGACAGAAGAAATTTTTAACAAAAGAGTATATAAAGAGAGCGAGAAAGGGAGAGAGAGAGAGAGAGAGAGAGAGAGAGAGAGAGAGAGAGAGAGAGAGAGAGAGAGAGAGAGAGAGAGAGAGAGAGAGAACGAACGAACTTTATTTTCAAAGGGTTGAGAATTGGGCACGCAGGCCCGTCTGACATTCTGCCCTTCCTTTCTCTCGTCTTTTATACTGATTTCATTTATTCTCACATGCATTTTACCCATCAATGTAAAGTAATTCAACGTTGTAAAGGTAAAATAATAGCATACTCACATCCACAGTATCTAATCATAAACATGAAATAAAATATGTTGAAAAGTACAAACATCATCATTAAACCTACATTCGATATTATATTATTTGTTCGGAAAAATAATCACATTAGGGGGGCAGATTATAATCAGAACTCATAAAGTATTCGAAAAGTCTACGATTGTATGATCAGGGACTGAGGTTGTTATGTTTTAGATAATGTGAACTGATGACAAGGTCACTAATGTGGAACTGATGACAAGATCATTGCAAACCCAACAGTAATAAATACCGGCATTCCTCAGGGCTCTATTCTTGGGCCTCTACTTTTTGCCATATACATTAATGACCTTCCACTACACGTCAAGCACGCATCCTGTGACCTATTTGCTGATGACTGTACTGTCTACACGAGTGATACAAGTTGCAACACACTCGAACTTTCGTTACAAAAAGATACAGTCAATCTCATTAAGTGGAGCATCGGAAATCGCATGCTAATTAATATAATTAAAACAAAGTGTATGTTAATATCAACTAGACAAAAATTACAAAATTCAGAGAAAACAACACTTCAGATCTATATTGGTACCTCACCAATTGAAAACGTTAATGAACATAAAACTCTAGGAATAGTCGTTGACCAGCATCTAAATTGGAACTCACATGTTCATGCACTGACCAAGCAAACGGCACAGAAAGTTTACCAGTTAGCTAAAGTCAAACATTTCCTAGATGAAGATGCACGAAAATTATTCTATATATCTCATATACAAACAAACCTAGACCATTGCTCCACAATCTGGGATGGTTGTTCTATGTCCAACACAAAAAGACTCCGTTCACTACAAAAGCGTGCAGTGCGTCTAGTTTCTGACAACTGCCAAACACAGTGTGTAGATCTATATAAAAATCTCAAAATACTGCCTCTAAGAAAGCGCTTTCTGTTCAACAAAGCTAAATTTGTTCATAAAATCCTGTCACAGAATGCTCCAACATATCTGTGGCCAATGTTCAAATACAATGAAAGACGCAGTCAACGCCTTAACAAAATACAAGTGCCCAAGCCTAGGCTTGACTTATTCAAGAAAAGCTTAGCTTACTCTGCTGCTCATCTTTGGAACTATCTTCCACATTATCTAAAAGATAACAACCTCAGTCCCTATTCATACAATCGTAAACTTTTCGAATACTTTATGAGTTCTGATTATCTACCCCCCTTAATGTGATTATTTTTCCGAACAAATGATATAATATCGAATGCAGGTTTAATGATGATGTTAGTGCTTTTCAACATATTTTGTTTCATGGTAATACTTAGTTTGTACTTTTCAACATATTTTATTTCATGTTTATAATTAGATTCTGTGAATGTGAGTATGCTATTATTTTACTTTACAACGTTGAATTCCTTGAATTGATGGGTAAAATGTATGTGAGAATAAATGAAATCAGTATAAAAGACGAGAGAAAGGAAGGGCAGAATGTCAGACGAGCCTGCGTGCCCAATTCTCAACCCTTTGAAAATAAAGTTCGTTCGTTCGTTCGTTCGTTCTCTCCTCCCTCCCTCTCTCTCTCTCTCTCTCTCTCTCTCTCTCTTTTAAATAAAACCAATACGTGAAACATAAAGAGAACACAGACAGAAGAAATTTTTAACAAAGGAGTATATAAAGAAAGCGAGAAAGGGAGAGAGAGAAAACAAAGTCTAGAAATAAAAAAAAATATCGATGTTCACTGTTCAACAGCAGCGTTTGAAAACTCACAAGAAATTTGGTCTGCAAAGCAAATTAAAAACAAAGTAAGAACTCTGACTAAGCAGTTGGATGATCTGGATTTTGCTGATGACTTAGCTCTTCTGTCTCATAACCGTAATCAGATGCAGGACAAATTGAAAACACTCGATGAGAGGTCACAGCAATTGGGTCTGAAAATACACAGGGAAAAGACAAAGATAATGAGAATAAATGCAGGTAATGATAACAGGGTTGAACTTGAAGAAGCACCAATACAAGATGTAGAATCGTACACATATCTAGGCAGCAATATAGACAAAGTTGGAGGGACAGACAGTGATATCAAAATAAGAATACAAAAAGCAAGAGGAGCTTTCATTGCATTGGGAAATATATGGAGATCAAGAAAAATCGGATCCAACACGAAAATAAGAATCTTCAACTCTGTCGTGTTTTGGTCTGTCTTACACCACGGTCATATTTACCGCACGCAATACTATAGGAAAACGGACCGATATAATAGCCAATGAAAACGCTCCTTTTTCTGGTGTGTACGAGTATAATGAAACCTTTTAGGCTTAACATACTTGTAGAGGCCCATTTTGTGTAAATGATAGTAAGAATTTATTTAATTTCTTAAAGACTAAAGATGTTTAAACGGAAAGATATAGATATTTCAACAACGAGAATGTTACTTGAGAGGTAGGTGCAAAGACTTCCTCGAATAGTAGTTCAAGTATAGAGAAAAATCGTTTTAAATGACATCTATACATCAGGGTTGTCCCCAATTTAGTTAGTTAAGGTCTGCATAGATTTAAATGCATTTTGTTAACTAAACTATTATTAGATAGAAAGGTGGGACCCAAAGATGCAGCAATAGAGAATGCAGTCAGCGACCCATAGCTTGACTGCTTGCATCAGGGTCAGCGAACCAGAGCTGACCAGGACCCTACTCGACCTCCACGTGGTGGTCCTGGAAACAGTCTGCATCACTGCAGTCTGGCTGAGAGAGTAGGGGTCGCAGAGGGAAGGCAAACCCGGTCCCAAAAAATACCGTGCTGAAGTCGGATGTGTAGACCGAAAAGTGCAGATATCACAGCTCCGGCGTAAACAGACACAACGCAACCAACCTCCTTTTCAGGACGAACGAGGAAGAAGAGGAAGAAGAAGAAGATAGAAAGGTAGAGATAAATTCACAGTATAATTCTAACTTTAAATGATCAAAATCGGCCCAGAATTAAGAGAGATATTAAATATTAAAAGTTGTGCACATTGAACAAGAAGGCAGAAATCACTTCAATTTTAGATTCCTAACGCCGTTTTTACCCCATGCCATCCGAGAGGGAGGGTGCGGTACTATAAAAGTCCTTGAACTTGGCTGATTTGGGGCCACAACTTTTTCAAACACAAGCTGAACCGGTAAACGTGTGCTGTCAAATACTTTGCCACTGTATCTGCATAGCAGACCCAGATAAACAGCCTGTTACAGCTGATGTGTATTGCCTGAGGGTAAGAAAGAATATATATATATATGTATGTATATAATTATGTAATTTTCCGGTGATTAATCCACTTATAAATAAATAAATAATTTGTGTCATCTCTCGGTTAAAATTGGTCTCCAAATAAATGCCTCTAAAACTAAAGCTATGAACTTTTCTAACGAGACCTTTGATATCATCTTGAACGGGGAAAAACTACAGAAAGTTGAAAGTTTCAATTATTTAGGCAGTAAAATGACTCAGGATGGTGACACAACAAGAGAAATCCATACTAGAATTGCTTTGGCAGCTAGCGCCTTCAATAGATTATCTAACATTTGGAAATTACGATCATTGAATATACATACCAAGCTTCGTCTGTTTAATTCAAATGTTATCTCAGTGTTAACATACGGCTGTGAGAGTTGGAAAATAACAAAATCATTGGAGAACAAGCTGAATACATTCGAGAACAAATGTCTTAGAAAACTCATGAACATCAGTTGGAAAGAATTCAAGACTAATCGACAAATAAGAGAAGACTCTAGGCAGAAATATGTCTCCGACTATATAAGGAAAAGACGATGGTCATATATCGGTCATGTCCTACGAATGCAAAACAACAGAATACCACTACAGGCGCTCACTTGGGTTCCTGAGGGTAAGCGGAAAAAAGGAAGACCAAAAGAAACACTCAGAAGAACAATAATAATAGAAGGAAGAACGTTGGGCCTAAATAATGTGCAAGAGCTAAGAGGAGTGGCGTCACAACGAACAACCTGGAGAGCACTGGTTTCTGCCTTATGCGCCGTGTTTGGCGCTTAAAGAATTTATTATTATTATTATTAATCCACTTATGTGTTAAGAAGTGTGTTGAATGTTTTAAGAAAAAAATTACAGGACGAGTGTGCTGCCGGCTTGAACGGAAGCATGTGTTGACTTTTAGAGACGAAAGCCAGCATTGTGAAATGTGCAGAATAATTGAGAATGATGACAAAAATACGACTGTAAGTTTAATAATATATTTGAAGGAGTATTTCTTAAGGGAACGACACTCTGATCAGGAACATAAGAAAGGATGACAGGATTTGTTAACATGTATTAATCAAGGTGTCACTTAGTAGTTTGTACTAAACCAAATCATTGTATGGAAGCAGATCATGGACAAATGGATCTAACTTAGGATTTATAAGGAAAGTGTAATCACATTGAACTGGCTGTGAGTGGTACTGAGATAAATTGTCCTGTGCAACTGTTAGCACAATGTCTGACAGTGTTTGTTACGTCCATTGTGTGTGTGGATAGAATAGTGCTGGACCATACAAGGGTTGTGATTATTTGTATTACAGGTTTTATTCTGCAACTACCAAGATTGTTCGAGGCATCCACTTCTGTGAGACTCTGTGGTGCAAACGTTCTCAAAGTTACCTAGAACTAGTCACCCTGTTTTCCCTGGCCTGGAGATCCAGACATTGTGTGATCCTGGCTATAGTTGGATGCTTTTCATTTTTCAAGATAAGTGGAAACATAATTCCACTGGTCAGCCTATCCAGAGACATTCTAGCACAAATAAAATACAAATAACAAACACAGTTTGAGTGATGACTTATGAAGGACTTTATTAAACTAAAATATATCACTTCACAGTCCAGCGAAAGTGATAAATATATATGTTAAATAAATAATTGACATTTTAAATATAACTTTATCATATTGAAGCATTGTGGAAATGACATTCCTTGTGTATTTATTTTTATTTTGTAAAAACCTTTGAAATTCTTTATCATTTTCCTAACCGAAAAGATAAACGGTATAGGATCAATAAATTGTAAATATAAATATATATATAATCAGTCTTGCTTAATTATTTAATTTGAGTTAAGGTTCTGGTTATTATAAATAGATATTTGTAGTAAAGTCCATCCGTTTTACACCCCGCTCAATAAATTCCTCTTTCAAATCTCTAGTATCGTACTTTTTCAACCAATAAACCCCACCACTATTAGATTTGAATATTTGCCTAGGACAGAGGCAAACCGTACCACAAAAAAATAAACAGTAGGAAATTAACTAACTTGTAAAATCTATTAATAACTACTGCCTTAGCAACGGTTACTAGGGTCATCGCCAACTAACAATTTGAATTTCAAACACTAAACGCGGGGTAAGTCCCATCCCCTAACACAGACGCGCAAACTCCACCCGCCCCAATTAAATGTGAACGACCGCTGTACGATTTAGTCATTAGAGAGAAAAGAAAAAAAAAGTTGTCACCTCGTTCTATAGGGGAAGAGGAGAGGTGGATTTAACAGAAAAATAAAGCCTAAACTGTGTATTTGAAAAGAAACTTAGATACTGAAAATGAAAGGGATGGTTTGAAGAAAACGATGATAGTGATTACTATTATATCATAAAAACTTTTTTTTATAATAAATTATCTGGACTTAGAACATTTATTGTATTAATATTTTAGTTCAGGGATAAGAGCACCATAAATTAAGAAAAAACTATCAAGATGAAAACTAAGACACATAAGTAAAAGAAAACTATGTAGGACGATAGAGGACAGTCGTCTGTGTAATAATCACTTTTAATATTTAAAATCGCCCCATAAATAACCAAGATATTGTAGAAATAAAATTGCGACCAGACTAGCATACGCACTTGTAACCCTGCTCCATTTGATTGCGTGAGAAAATTGAAATTTCTAGACGTGTGATTTGATTGGTCGGGGTAGAGTAAGTTAGGGGAATAAAATGTAACGCCAAGTTAGTATAGACGGCTTTTTGAAAATTGTGAGAACCCAAGACACAGTGAGAGCAGACACAAAGCTTCAGTGACCGAGTGCCTTTGCTGTCTGGACGAGAGAGAGAGAGCAATCTTCTGTGCCCATTGATTGCTAGTCACTTGTATATTATTATGTGATATTCCTTTGCTTGGGGTAAGAAAGAATATTTTATTTGTATTATACATTGTTAGTATTAAATATATGGCCACCAAGTGTGTGTGCCAGAAGTGAGTGCGACATTTGCTAATGGAAGCCAGTACGACGCCATTGTAGAAGCAGTCATGATAGGAAGTAGGTTGTTGTCATGCCGACCTACGTAGATGCCAAATGCAGTATTATATGAACAATTAAAAAAAAAAGAGAAAATATATTGGCTAGTGGCTTTCCAACTTTTGCGAATGCTAAAGCAGTAGACCAAAAAGGAGGTTGGCTTTTGCAGAGCCTTACATGTTTAAATAGTATGCAAAATCATGCATAGACTGTTTGAAAGAAAGAAATAAACAGGTCACGGGACTTTTGCATCCTCACAGGTTGAGTTATGGAAAGAAATCACTACTTGAGAGATAGTGGTTTTGAAACTTATTGAAAAGAAAAGAATGAAAACACAGACCTGACTGTGTATATAATGAAGTTAAAGTTTGGGGCCTAATGTTCAGCCCACTTGTATGACTCAGTTAACCATAATGTGTGTTGTTGTGGCATGAATCTAGTTTAGACCAGTGCTACAGGGAAGGCTATTTCGCTCTTGTTTCAGGAACGATATCACCCGATATATAAATATTTCCAAGAGATCTGTAGAAGACTGCGTTTCTGAATGGATGCTCGTCAGATTGAATGCAGCTACATTCTTTACGTCTTCATGTCAAGAAAGATGTGGTGAATCAACACTCTTCTGGAGCCTACAATAACGTCAGACCTATTCTGAAGATAAGTGCCTATATTCCAGGCACTTGACAGTTTATTCAAATATTCTAAAATAAAAGAACAGCCACAACTTATGACTTTCCATACTGAGAATGATTAAAACTACAAACTTTCAGATATAAGTATAGAGTTTTAAATAAGTTTCAAACCAGACTTGTGAGAGTATTTGTTCCCAGTGACTTTTTGTAGTTAGTGAAATTTTATGGACAGAGATCCAAAAACTATTTATGTACAGACTGTAACCAATAATTTGTTGTTTTGGGTTGAAATTCCTGCCCAAAAGATAAACGGGGACAGGAAAAATAAATTATTGTATATATGAAAATATCCCCTATATACATAACCCAACTTTAACAAACAATCTTGCTTCTTTTAATATTATTGAGTTTTTCAGTTCTGTTTGTCTCTGTTCAGTCATAGTCTTACATACTTTCCCCTAGACACTCAGACAGACAACATCACAGAGCCTAGTGAACACATAGTGAGATCTTAGAGGTGGCGGATAGGAACCCTGAGAAGAATTCAACCTCAACAGTTAGACTCAGGGAACTTACATAGCTTGACCTCACTGTGTTCATCTTTACCTTGTCTTACTCTTCAACCTCTTTACGACAATATTACATATTTGGTTACTTAATTAATCCCCTAGCAGAGTCAATAAAAATATAATAACCATTATTCAAGGGAGGATCTTGAGAGGTAGCACTTAGACCTTCAGAAACAAACACTATCAGCATACTTGAAGGTTTATACAGCTTGACCCTACCTTTGATTGTCGATACACCCTTGCTCTTTTCAGAGAAGGGGGTATTTCTTATAAGACCAGTCTCTTATCTGGCACTATCCTAGTATCATCGGATAAACCTTTTTGTCCAGGATATCTTTAATTTTACTAACATCTGAACCTCTCGCGACAAACTCAAATGTGAAGTCAGTCCTATTGTATGGCTCTGAGACATGGAGAACAACAAAGACTTACTTACTTACTTACTTAGTCGTTCCTCTTCTACCGTGAGGTGTAGAGGTTTGGAAGAGAGAGCGCCAGACTATCCTATCGGCTGTCTTCTTCCTGGCCTGGTTCCATTCTAGTCCTCGGTCCTTCAAAGATTGTCTAATATTGTCCTCCCAGCGGACTCTGGGTCGTCCTGGAGGTCTGGATCACTCTTTCAGATGTGGGTACACCACTACAACAAAGACAACTACCAAAAAGCTACAGACTTTCATAAATGGGTGCTTGCATAGAATAGAGGTATTAAAATGGTATGACAAGGTTACCAACGTGGAACTGATGACAAGAACTAGACAAGTGCCAGTGGAACAAAAGACGAGAAGAAGACGATGGCGATGGATAGGACACACACCGAGGAAACCTGTTGATAGCATTACAAGGCAGTCCTTGTTCTGGAACCCCCAGGGCAAGAGAAGCAGAGGTAGACTAAGAAGCACATGGAGAAGAGAGCTGGAAACAGAGGTGAAAATGATAAGGAGAACGTGGACAGAACTTGAGATGATGGCACGTGACAGGAGGACTTGGCATGTGTTTGTTGAAGGCCTATGCTCCTTTGGGAGTGGAGGGTTATGAATGAATGAAGAACAAACGAAACTCCGCTACACCTGATGGTCACACTAGAGAACTATTAAACATGTTTATATTAACATCGATGTTAAAATATCTGTTACTTATTTGAGACGCCATTGATAGAGGGAATGGGGAGGGACGGTTGTAGGAGTAATAGTTAGCACAAAAGAAGCAGAAACGGGTGAATGAAAATTAAAAATTCATCGAGACGAATCAAATATGCTCATATTTCAGCGTGCTACTTGAAAAAAAAAAACGTATTTTTTGGACGTCGCTCAATTGTTTTATTTTTACAATATAATTCCCACATCCTACAAATGTATTAAGTTCTGTATTTATTGTACAGATATTAGATATAGATTACTGTGTATTCTTTACGTGTTAATTATAATTTCTCTGTACGTACTTCACAAATTTTAGCTATGCATTCATTTTGTAGTAACATTTTACACATTAATTAATTTACGCACAACATATGTTCAAATATATTTTAAAACTCCTACGTATTTAGTATTTTCTAAATGCATTATATTCATTATATATATATATATATATATATATATATATATATATATATATATATATATATATATATATATATATATATATATATATATATATATATATATATATATATATATATATATATATATATATATGCATTTGTATACAATGTAAACAACAGTTTAGAAACGTATTGTTTCATGCATTTCAAACTTATCCACACAAACCTAACGTCTATAAATAATTTACACATCTTCTATAATTTTTAAAGAAATAATATACATATAGCACATATTCATTATTTGCATTTCTCTTAAACATAAAAATATACTTTGCAAATCTGGCAAGAAAATTATAAATATATATATATGTATTTATATATTTATATACAAATGTTACATGTTTATTATTTTGCGTGTATTTTATACATGTCACAAATATATTTTTACATATACTTTAAGAATGTTTACTTATGTATTATTTTATGTGCGGTGTGTTTAACACGTCTTATATACGTAAGTTGAAGCTTTTTCGCGTGTATACACATATATATATATATATATTCACACACACACACACATATAATTTTATAATTTTTTAATGCATTAGAATACAGGATATAATGCGGAGTTGAAATATCAATGTTGAGACGTTTTACCGACATGTGATGCCATTAACAGAGCAAATTACGAGTACTCCAATTTGAGAAAAAATAATATAAACAGCAGAAATCACAGTGTTTCATTTTTCTTTTCGCTCCTTATGAAGCAATCATTCACCAATCTCTGGTTCCATTACATGAAGCAATCATTCACCAATCTCTGGTTCCATTACATGAAGCAATCATTCACCAATCTCTGGTTCCATTACACGAAGCAATCATTCACCAATCTCTGGTTCCATTACATGAAGCAATCATTCACCAATCTCTGGTTCCATTACACGAAGCAATCATTCACCAATCTCTGGTTCCATTACATGAAGCAATCATTCACCAATCTCTGGTTCCATTACATGAAGCAATCATTCACCAATCTCTGGTTCCATTACATGAAGCAATCATTCACCAATCTCTGGTTCCATTACATGAAGCAATCATTCACCAATCTCTGGTTCCATTACATGAAGCAATCATTCACCAATCTCTGGTTCCATTACATGAAGCAATCATTCACCAATCTCTGGTTCCATTACATGAAGCATTCATCAATCTCTGGTTCCATTACATGAAGCAATCATTCACCAATCTCTGGTTCCATTACATGAAGCATTCACCAATCTCTGGTTCCATTACATGAAGCATTCACCAATCTCTGGTTCCATTACATGAAGCAATCATTCACCAATCTCTGGTTCCATTACATGAAGCATTCACCAATCTCTGGTTCCATTACATGAAGCAATCATTCACCAATCTCTGGTTCCATTACATGAAGCAATCATTCACCAATCTCTGGTTCCATTACATGAAGCATTCACCAATCTCTGGTTCCATTACATGAAGCAATCATTCACCAATCTCTGGTTCCATTACATGAAGCATTCACCAATCTCTGGTTCCATTACATGAAGCAATCATTCACCAATCTCTGGTTCCATTACATGAAGCAATCATTCACCAATCTCTGGTTCCATTACATGAAGCATTCACCAATCTCTGGTTCCATTACATGAAGCAATCATTCACCAATCTCTGGTTCCATTACATGAAGCATTCACCAATCTCTGGTTCCATTACATGAAGCAATCATTCACCAATCTCTGGTTCCATTACATGAAGCAATCATTCACCAATCTCTGGTTCCATTACATGAAGCATTCACCAATCTCTGGTTCCATTACATGAAGCAATCATTCACCAATCTCTGGTTCCATTACATGAAGCATTCACCAATCTCTGGTTCCATTACATGAAGCAAGCAGCAACGCATTAATGTGCTTTTACATTGGTGGCTTTGGTAGCAACTTATTTTACATAAGGAGGCTGCCAACCCCATACACAACCTCATATTAGTCGCCTGTTACGACATGCCCAAAGGAACAATAACTTCCACTCTTTCTTTGCTTCCTCCGTGACCCCTGGGACCCTACCCTGGTGACATCACAACCACCTTCTTCCTCATTCGCCTTCAGACTTCCACATTAATGACTAAAAAAGACTGTAGTCAGCTCAAGGTTCTCCAAACAGTTTTTCCTGGAGGGAAACAGGTTGTTGCCATATGCTTCTCCGTTAACTGCTGCATGTTGGCCAGGACTGCAGCAATGTTCGGTTGTCATGGGGCTGATGTCATATGTGCCTAGATATGTTGTAGCAATCATGTACTTGTGGTATAGATGGTACCTCAATATGTTGTGTCCAGTGCGTAGCCAGAAATTGATGACCAAGTTTCGCCTAGATAGTTGATGATAGGCATCATTTTGTATTTGGCTTGTGTTGTCTTTCTCATTTGTACTTGAATGTGGCTTTTATAGTTGTTTTTGCCATTTCATAAGTTGTCCCTATATTATTTTGTTCTTTCCTTAGCAAGTATGTCTGCCTCCTTGTTGCCTGGAATGTTGCAATGGGCTAGTATCCACTCGATTGTGCACTTGTTGAAGCATTTGGCTAAGCTTTCAAGTGAGATTATCAAATACTAGCAATAACCCGTCAATAATGACGGAAGTAAAAAAACTAATATATTTTAAAAATATTTTTTAATTCAATATAAAAGTTATTTGATGACAACATTTTGCGTGAAAGTGCGTGGATTTGTTTCAAAGAATGTTTCCTGATAAAAAGACGTTTTTAACAAAAACTTTCAAGTTTTCAGGATTTGTTTCTCGGGTGAGGGCGACATAGAGCTGGCCGTGTCCGAAAACAGGTTCAGGAAGGAAAACTCCTACGTAATCAAAAGATTGTCCTTGCACCTTATTGATCGTCATTGCAAATGCTAAAATCACTGGGAATTGACGACGTCGTCTCCTAAATGGCAAACTGCGCTCGCTCGGTTCTAAGTCAATGCGAGGAATTAAGATTCGTTCTCCCTTATTACTGTCAGTGATAATTTCTGCATCAATGGAATTCCGATGCAAGACTTTTATGACCAAACGCGTGCCATTCAATAGTCCGTTTTTTTGCGTTCAGATTTCGCAATAGCATGATACATGCAGCAACCTTTAATTTCAGCAAATGCAGGGCATTCCTGATGGGCACTGCTCGTTAAGGAACTCGGTTGGGAAATCAACTGCGTCGTTGGGATCATCGGAAATCATGGTATCTATGCTCCAATAAACCGTTTCATTTCCAGCGAGTAGCTCCAACAATAAGTCTGCAATACTTTAAATTAAAATTTTGTCTTGAAGAAACAATCAAAAACTTACATTTTAAGATTAATTTTAACAAAATGATGAATTAAATCCGTTTCTGGAATGAAACTGGGTTCTACAGTCAAAAACTTACATTTTATTCATATATCACTGTCACTCACTTTGTGTTGCACAATTCACCGACTTGACTTTTTCTTCGTTGAGGGTGACTTCGATCTGTTCGAACCATTGGAAACTTCTTTACTGGCAAACCTTTACATACTAACACCGAATATAAGAAAGCAATTCGTAGATATGCATAGCCAACCGTAGATTTATAAATGAATGTTATGAGTAAATTTATGCAGAGATGATTTACACAACATTTACAGTGATATATGAAGTAGCCAAATAACTTGTTATAAAAAAAAGTATAGAGTAACAATGTCATTCTTTTTATGTTCCCGTAAATAAAAAAATAAAAAAATAATAATAATAAAAGGCAAGATTTTGCACCTAACTTCTCGCTATTTAAAAAAAAAAAAAATTACTCTTGGCTAAATCTTTCATCAGCATTACTTATTTTATAAATGGTATACAACTCAACTTACATGTGTACTATTTGTTAAATATTCAAAACCATTCTTACATAGGAGTAGGAGTTATTATTTGTGTTTAATAAATACACATTTAAAAACAAATATTACATTACCCACTGCTTTACACACATTATGTATATCCAGGGCCGTAGATATGACTTAAAGGTATTAATTAAAAAATTTCGTCACAAAACATGTTTGGTATAATGTCACCACAAATGTTTTTCACCAAATCCCCCTCCCCCTTCCCCCTCTTCCCCCCCCCCCCCCCACCCCACCCCACCCATCTACGGCCTTGTGTATATCCATTATTTTATGGCAATACTCTGCTCATTTTGTTTTGGATTCTTTTCGAACATATATTTTGTCCATCTGTTTATATGTATTTTTGTTGTTCTTTTTTTTTTCATTCCGAAAACCTGGATCATGTTAAGAGAAATTATTAGTTTAACTATATTTTATTTGTAGTTTTCATTTGTAATCTGTATGTACGTCCGAAACTCAAAATTAAGATTATATGAGTGCCGTGTACTTTCTGTGCTTCTCTATGGTGCGGAATGCTGGAGAGTAACAGAGAAAGACATGTTGAAATTGTCCTCTTTCCACACAATCTGCCTAAGAAAAATTCTCCGAATCTTTTGGCCGAATACCATCACCAACCAAGAACTGCTTACTCGGAGCGAGTAAGAGGACATGCACACCATCATAGCTGGCAGACGCTGGAGTTGGGTTGGCCATGTCCTCAGAAGAGATCCCGATGCGATCACAAGAACAGCTATGCTATGGACCCCGGAAGGAACACGAAAGAGAGGCCGACCAAAAATAACTTGGCGGAGAACTGTGGAGGCCGAGGTGCAAAGAGTGAATCAGAGCTGGGGCACTGCCGACCGAGCAAAGTGGAAGCAGTTTGTTGCCGCCCTACAAGACGCCACCAGGCGTGGTGGCCACTGACTGCTTTGACGGTCGGCGGTTATGGATCAAAGAAGAAAGACGTCCGAAACTGGATGGTGTGTACTGTGTTTTGAATGTCATTGCCTGCTATAGCTTTAGTTGTTTGTATTAATTGTGTGTGTGTTCATTGCGCTGAGGAAAGTATGTACAGAAAAGTCACGTAGTTTATTTTCATGTGCCTGCAAAACTGATTCCACACCATTGTGTGTTTTACATTTTATTTAAATTTTCATTTTTACTAACATACTGTGAATTGAAAATTAAAATTACATTTCCTTATCTTTCATGTGTATTAATTTTTTCTTCGCAAATCATGACAAATTTATTTAGTATAAACCTTGGCATGTAATAGTGACGTCCCTTGGTTTTACGCAGGGCCAGATAATATTGAAATATACCTGCTAAATCTGGGTGACTTACTTTGACCTGAGAAGCTCCTGATGGTGTCAGTTGTAGCTCCTGTACTGTCATTTGCTGTAATACCTCCTCCTCTTTGAAGTTCATTAAAAAGACTGACCATAAATGTTGTTGACGGTTTGCGGAAGTCATTTCTACTTCGACCGTTGCGGAAGAAGTGATAGAGTACCTGAATAGTGACAAAAAAAAAATAAATGTTTTTTAAATATTGAAGAAATTGGTTTGGTTTGGTTTTATCCGAGAAGACTAGGCATCCGATCTCACTACCCATGACATCGGAAGGTGGGTGGGGGTATGAAATCATTAGGACTAACTGGTTCTGACAAAAATTTCATGAAATATATTCCTTGAACTGGGAATCGAACCCGGTTTATTATTTTGTAATTGAAAAAAATTAATGTTTGTTACTTAAAATTTTTTTAAATAGGAATTAAAAACAAAATTGTAACGTGTTACCAAGAATATTCCTCCACCATAAGCAAATTTAACAATAAGTTATGTTACAATAGCTACTGAAAAAAAACCCACACATACACACAGCAGTCTCAACAAAGAAACATCAACAACTAGCTATGAAAAATGAAATAAAACAATGCAACCATTAAAAAGAAAGATGACATGATGATAAAACAAATTACAACACAAACATGAAGAAGATACGAAGGAAACACAACTAACAAGTACATCTTTAGCATTATTGGGGAGTAAAAAACAGGGGAAAAGCAAAAACAAACACTGGTGTAAAAAAAAAAATTTATGAAACTGAACACAAACATATGTGTTAAGAAAATGGGGGGTGGGGGATGATAAAAATTAAATATTAATATGAAAAAAAAGATGTAAATAATTATTTCATTCATTCATAACCTCCACTCCCAAAGGAGCATAGGCCTTCAACAAACACATGCCAAGTCCTGTCACGTGCCATCATCTCAAGTTCTTTCCACGTTCTCCTCATCATTTTCACCTCTGTTTCAAGCTCTCTTCTCCATGTGCTTCTTGGTCTACCTCTGCCTCTCTTGCCCTGGGGATTCCAGAACAAGGACTGCCTTGTAATGCTATCAACAGGTTTCCTCAGCGTATGTCCTATCCATCGCCATCGTCTTCTTCTCATCTCTTGTTCCACTGGCACTTGTCTAGTTCTTGTCATCAGTTCCACGTTGGTAACCTTATCATACCATGTAAATAATTACTATATAAAAATAAATTAAGAAAGAAAACTGCAATATATACATATATAAGTTCTTAAGGAAAAATAAACACTATTGTAGTTCAAAAAGTCATTATAAAAACACTTCATAACTTCCTAAAGAGACTGCATCCTAAACAGAAACCTAGCACATTTACAACATTAACTAGAATAACAAAGAGTTCCGGTAAAAAAAAAAACAAAAAAAAAAAAAACAAAAAACAAAAAACTACCGCAACATGGATATAATTGTAAGAAAAGACAAGAAGATAGCTGGCAATATAATTATGATGATGGGGACAAAAATTAACCAAAAAAACTACAATATGAACATAATTATACAATAACAGTTGCAGCAACCGTAAAAAAAAATTTAATGCGAAAAAGCATGAATTTTAAGTTAAAAAAAAAAATTGAATTTTATTCTTTTTAGAGGAAGAAATGGCCGCAATTAACTACTTCAACACTTCCTGAGTATCACATATATTAATCTTTTATCATCTACTACACAGGCAATAGTGACATTTTCACAGCCTTTGTTAAGCTAGATATGATGCCGTCTTCACACAAAGAGCGGGCTGTAACACATCTCCAAAATAGCATTTTCTGACGGACTCCACCAACAGACTACTTTCCGTTGGCTTTTGATGGTGTCGTCCCTCATAACCGCTTTGATTCCCTTACCCAATATGTTTTCCACCTTATAGACAGACCTAGGGAAGTGCATAATATAATCAAACAGTATTTAACGATAACAACAGTTAATATATGGGAGCCGCGGTTTGTAGTGGTTAGTGCACTGGCTTCCTAGCTCGGTGGTCCATGGTTCGATCCCCAGATGAGGTGGGATATTTTTAGACCGCAAACGGCTCCAGGGTCGACCCAGCCTCATTAATTGGGTACCAGAGTAACTCCGGGAAGGTTAAGGCGGCCGGCGTGATGCTAGCCACATCACCCCTTGTATGCCAAAGGTCAAGAAAATATGAGCCAAACACCATATTCCCAGTAAATAAATATTAGACAAACATAAAGGTATGTTTTCAGGCACTCGGACGGAAGGTCCTGGGTTCGAGTCACGGGTAAGCCACTCACGTCTGTTGTTTTTCTGTTGTCTAGTTTTCTACTTCTTTATTTCTTACGAGTGCCTGAAAACATACCTTTATGTTTGTCTAATATTTATTTACTGTTTACAGGCCTCGGGTTTCCCTTCCTTATGTGTTACCATATTCCCAATATGGGCGTGCAACGCTTGTGTTCAGTTTCAATATTTGAATAATGCTAAAGTTTTAATTTAAAAGTTAATAAAAGTAATTGGGAAGGTGAAGATCTGATGAAGCTCTTACAATATATATCACTGATAGCAGGTGAAAGTCAATTAAATATCTAACTGGAAACTCCAGGCCTTTATACCCCCCCTGAATATTATTTTTGTTTGGTGTTTTTGTTTGTTTCGGTTTGTTTTATCTCGTTTTTGTTTGTCTGGTTTGTTTTTTAACATTTTAAAAAATAGGTAATTTTGATTTTCCATATTTACAATTATTTGACAGATGTGATGCCACTTTCCTGTATCGGCAGCTATTCATCTTCTTTGGAATTGAACACAATATATATATCCTAATTATAACCCATCAGAGGTTGAACGGGATAATTTTCATCATTAAATTAAAAAAAAAAAAAAAAAAAACTTTCTCTTCATTTATCACCCTAATGAAGAATTGTGTCTCTGTATATTTTAAACATTTTTGTATTAGGAGGGGACCCCGTTGCACGCCCATTGAGGCATATTGGGAATATGGTGATAGGCCCATATTTTCTTGACCATCGGCACGGGTGATGTGGTCAGCATCACGCCGGCATTTTAGTATTAAAGTTTAAAATTATTTCCTTCTTTTTTTTTTTTTTGGCTTTTAAAAAATAATTTAAAAAATTCGTATTTTACCAGGACTTCGGTATTTATTTAAAACAAGAAAGATACAGACTTTTATAAATGAGTGCAGGCGTAGAACAAACGGAATGAAATGGAATGATAAGTTCCCTCACTGGAACTGAAAGAAAGAATCCGTCGAGCACCAGTGGAACAGAAGGTAAGGAGAATACATTGGCGTTGTATACATAATAATAATAATAATAAATTCTTTAAGCACCAAACACGGCGCATAAGGCAGAAACCAGTGCTCTCCAGGTTGTTCGTTGTGACGCCACTCCTCTTAGCTCTTGCACATTATTTAGGCCCAACGTTCTTCCTTCTCTTATTATTGTTCTTCTGAGTGTTTCTTTTGGTCTTCCTTTTTTCCGCTTACCCTCAGGAACCCAAGTGAGCGCCTGTAGTGGTATTCTGTTGTTTTGCATTCGTAGGACATGACCGATATATGACCATCGTCTTTTCCTTATATAGTCGGACACATATTTCTGCCTAGAGTCTTCTCTTATTTGTCGATTAGTCTTGAATTCTTTCCAACTGATGTTCATGAGTTTTCTAAGACATTTGTTCTCGAATGTATTCAGCTTGTTCTCCAATGATTTTGTTATTTTCCAACTCTCACAGCCGTATGTTAACACTGAGATAACATTTGAATTAAACAGACGAAGCTTGGTATGTATATTCAATGATCGTAATTTCCAAATGTTAGATAATCTATTGAAGGCGCTAGCTGCCAAAGCAATTCTAGTATGGATTTCTCTTGTTGTGTCACCATCCTGAGTCATTTTACTGCCTAAATAATTGAAACTTTCAACTTCTGTAGTTTTTCCCCGTTCAAGATGATATCAAAGGTCTCGTTAGAAAAGTTCATAGCTTTAGTTTTAGAGGCATTTATTTGGAGACCTATTTTAACCGAGAGATGACACAAATTATTTATTGCTTCTTGGGATTGTCTTGGTGTTGAACTTAAGAATGCTACATCATCTGCGAAATCCAGGTCCCCCAGGAATTTTCCATTTGTCCATTTTATACCCAATTGTTCATTGTGGGTATAGTTTCTCATAACCCAATCAATAGCTATTCCAAAAAGTAGTGGTGACATAATACAGCCTTGTTTAACCCCTGTTTCTACTGTAAACCATTCTGTATTCCCTTTATTTGTTCTAACACAACATCTTGCATTGTCATATAGCGCTTTGATTATATTCACATATTTTGTTGGAAAACCATAGATTGTAAGTATCTTCCACAATGATGGGCGGTGTAGACTATCAAAGGCTTTTTGAAAATCGACGAAGGTGATAATAAGTGGCGATTGCCTTTCTACTGATTCTTCTATAATTGTTCTTAGTGTGAATATTTGATCAATACATGATCGTTTCGGCCTGAAACCCGCTTGTTCTTCTCTGATCTTTTCGTCAGCATGCAATTTAAGTCTTTCTAACATCATGCAACATAATAATTTTCCAGGTACTGATAATAGAGATATACCACGCCAGTTATTACAGTCTGATAGATCACCTATTAACACACATATTAAGAAAACCAGCTGATGGCATGACAAGGCAGCCCCTGGTTTTGAATCTCCACAGTATGAGAAATAGAAGAAGACAAAAAAAAAAAAATAAACACACACGCACGGAGAAAAGAACTGGAGAGAGATAAGAAAGAGATAAAGAAAACCTTAAACTAAACGCTAAATAGGACATAAGAATCTAAATAAAAATAAATATAAAAGCTGGGTACTTCCCTAAAGGCTGCTAAAACCTAGCACGCGACGAATCACCTTTTTTTTCATTTTTTTGGTCATATCTGTCCATTGTAAAACAACTGGCATACTAGGTCGTAGCCGCTTTTATGAGTGGTGCCAATTTTTCATTTATATTCTTATGTGTCTTACTTAGCTCTCACTTTCCTTTCACCGACGAAGGGCTTGTGGCTGCAACGTTGGTTATTTTCTTTGTTTTTTATCCTGGTAAGACGAATCATCTTTTTCTATTTTTTCCCCCCATATCCATCCACTGTAAAACAACAACAAAAATAAATGAATGAATGTAATTCGTTTTTGTTAAAAAGAGGGGCGGGGTAACGTGTGTGAAAGCTTAAGGGTTCGGGTTGATATTCAATTTACTCTTTATTTGAGATCAGTAAGTAATATGTATTACTAGAACATCTCACGGTAAAGTAGTTGAGGTTTCGTTACACACCAGAACTTACCTCTTTCTCTTGTATCTCTTCCCCATGCATTGTATCCTCACTTGGCGATAACAAGGTTGATGAGCGAGATGACGAAGACAATACCTGAGCAGGATGGAAATCTTCACCGGAAAAATTAGCCGCCTTGGATAGCGGTGTACGTACAGCCGACACAAAAACGATCAGTGAAAATGATATGGAAATAATATACGACCAAGGATTCATTCCTGACACCGGTCGAATCCTCGTTCCGTGACATGCATCTCCTCCAAGTGCTGTACAAACTACTCCAAGTAACCACTTCATTTGCCACACACGAAATAAAATCTTCGCAAGTAAAATTAATAGTTCGAAAATAGACTCTCTAACGACTGGTAAGTTTCAGAGATACTGGTTGAAAATATTGCTCCTCACAGCTTTCTACATGCACCATCTTGGAAGTTTAACTTACCAGTAACCTGGATTTTACGTAATCAAGGGTCGTTCAGAGATAACCAGTAAAATGATACTCTGGGCTGACTGATAACGCCGTGGAATGAATGAAAAATTATTATGTTATGTTTATAAATTGTTATGTTTCTGTTCGCTTCAGGTGAAATGTTTCAAGTTTAAAAAGCTAGAATATCCATTAACATGTCAGAGATGTTCCATAGGAAATGCAACATGTGCGCATGTATTTCAGATAAATTTGATTAATTTATATTTATTAGCGGGGGAAAAAATAAAAAAATATGCAGAGAGCTCTTCAATTTTCGAAGATAATAACATAGTTATAGCACAGTGCGTTCTGTCAAATTTCTTTAAAATGTTCTTTTAAGACACTAGCTTATAGCCTACAATACAGTTTCTACAGTATTATAAATAAATAATACTCTAAACCAGTTGAGTTTCATATTGCGTTCATCACAAACCAACATACTGGACAGAAGTTCGAAATATGTTCCAAAGTATGCACTCTATCTGTGAAAAATGAAACGTCTAAAGCATAAACTATACCGTGTAAATAGCTTTGAAAGAATGAGTAGTAGTCTATAAGTTACACTTACTGCCACACATTTATAATCGCTGCAAAGTTTAAATAATCTTCAATTTTGAAGTGACATTAAAGATAGCATTTACGGTTTAGTAAAAATTTAAGTAAAAATTTAAAATTGTTTTACTGAAATTCATTTTTTCATACTATTAGCCTGCAGCTTACATAGTTCGCACCAGTTTGTGACACGCCTGTAATGGTAGCAGTGGGAGACTGCAGGGGCGAGGCACTGACTCCGTGGGCAGTTCTTTCGTGTCCGCCATTGTCTGATTCACACGAATCTTGACGCACCATCAAAAGACTCGGACATTGAAGGAAGACTTGCCTATTGTTGCTAACGATTTCTTTGTCACATGTCCTTCAGCAGGAGGAGAATCTATCCTTTTTTAGTGGTCGGTCAAAGGGAGACGAGTTTGGATGACAATTCCGCAGAGCGAAATCCTGCATACTGTATTAATAGACAGACAAACAAATGAATGCAAGAAATTTATTGGACGACCTAGGTAAATACATTTGTAAACGTGCCCTCCTATGAAAAGGTGACGAAAACTGCAAACAGGTTAAACTCCAGCCTCATTGTTGGAAAAGTGTTGCGGGTTTGATTAGAGTGGCGAGGTTATCACACCGTATTCTCGGGTTAGTGGAGGAAGTGTCCAATCTTCTCTGATAAGGAGGACAATCTCGGCAGTTTCATGCTGAGGGAGGAGGGGGGGATGCGAGGGGGGGGGGGGGTCCGCCCCGGGTGACACAGGAGGTGCAATCGAACACAATTATGATAGTTTATTTCTGTTAAAAATATACTTGAAAGCGTGTTTCTTTGTGGCAAAGGGGTGCAATATGTAAGATCCGCCACAGGTGGAACATACTTTAAGAACGCCCCTAGTTTCATGTAAACATAAAACATATTAAAACTATTTAACAAACTCAGACCACACACTTTTGGTCTCGTCATTTGAGAGTCTGATTGACAGAGTGGCTAGAGCGTTGGCCTCTAGCGGCCAAGGTACTGGGTTCAAAACACGGTGGCGTCACGATCCAATATACCCAGCTGTAAATAAGTAGGTCTACCTCTTACCTTGAGCGTCATATTGACAGAGTGGTTAGAGAGGTGCCGGGTTCGAATCACGGTACGGAAACACTCCAGTCAACCCAGCTGTAAATGAGTACCTGACTTTGAGTTAGGGAAGGAAAAGGCAGCAAAGAAGGGAACCGGTCAACCCTCCTCTCGATGCTGGACCCAGTATAGTGATGTCTCTTACACTTCAGTATCTGCTATAAGACTCCACTAAACTATGTCACAGCTTTGTGTGGTGGGGTGACCAGTATTCTTCCTCTCTGCCTTTACCTTCTTTAACTCAAGAGCAGAGTCAGGTAGCCATTTACACATGGGTAGACGTGCAACTTGACGATACCAGGTTTCGAACCCAGTAACACTGCCTCGAGAACCAAGCGCTCTAAACAGTCCGCCACTCGGCGCTCGAGAAGAAAGGAAAATAAAAGAAATGTTATTATTTTTCTTTACTGAGAAGAATAAAATAATAAATTCTGATTTGCGGTAACGAAATTCTGATTGCGGAAACGTAAAAGTAACGAAAAATGGAAGGATATTAAAAAACAACAACATACAAACGAGATTGAGTAAGGAACTAAAATGTTGTTTATGTAATTTTTACATAATTAAACACTGCATGTTTATGTAAATTTTACATAATTAAACACTGCATGTTTATGTAATTTTTACATAATTAAACACTGCATGTTTATGTAAATTTTACATAAATATGTAAGTAATTATGTAAGGTAAAAAGGGTAAAGGATCCCTTAACACGCCGGTATTGAGGCGTATTAGGAATACGATGGCCCGAATTTTCTTGACCATCAGCACACTAGGGGTGATGTTTTCAGCATCACGCCGGCCGCCTTAACCTTCCCAGAGTTGTTCTGGTACCCAATTCATGAGGCTGGGTCGACCCCGGAGCCGTTTGCGGTCTACAAAACACCCCACCTCAACTGGGGATCGAACCATGGACCACCGAGATAGGAAGCCAGTGCACTAACCACTGCGCTACCGCGGCTCCCAAGTAATTATGTATGTATGTTGTTATGTAAGAACGAACTTGGGCTAATGGTACGTGACAGGAGGATTTGGCATGTGTTTGTTGAAGGCCTATGCTCCTTGGGGAGCTAAAGGGTTTTGATTGATTGATGTTATAATGTGTATATAAATTTAACAAAGAGCGCGATTGGCAGAATAATTAGAGCGCTGGCCTCTCGCCGCAAGGCACCTGGTTTGAAATTAGGTGGCGTCACGCTCCGGTCTACCCAGTTGTTAATGGGTACCTGATTCTGCTCTTGAGTTAGGTAAAGTAAAGACAGAAAATAAGGGAACTCGTCACCCGACCTCTCTAATCTGGATCTTCTATAATGAAGTCTCTAACACTTCACTCCCCTTCGGCAGTATCTGCTATGGGACAACCTTTACCTTTTTATTTAAAAAATGTGCAAGGGGCCAGCTGTAGGAAATACCCCATGCTCCATAATCAGATGAAAAGGAAATGATTGAATTAAGTCGAGATATATATATTTTAAATGTTAAAACAAATCTGGTGTTAAAAACTTCACGTAAAATCTAGAATTTCTAACATGATAACGTAAACCACAACACTTCCACTTATCATAAGTAGCAAACGTACAATTAAAAAAATATGCAGGTTTAATAGATACATCACGTGTCCACATGTTCGATTCTCGATATTCTTCTTCTTCGTACACTCTCAGGCGTCTACTTGAATATTTTCAAAGAAAGCGGTATAGCAATTGCTCTTTCAATCTTTGATTTGCGCAATTTTTGCTTATTTTTTGTTGTTGCTAGGACCACGTAACTAGCACATGGGGCCAGATTAACTGCGTCCGTAATATGGCTTACACCTGTATTTCATTCCCAGCAGGCATTCTCTCCGACCAGAAAAAAGGAATCGAAATACTTCATGCAGGCTTGATAATTCATGTAGTTTAGATACTTCATTTCGGCATAAGTTACTATTTTCCTTCGCCTTTCAACTCCCCAAGTATCAAAGGCATTCAAAAGATTATGCCTAAGCTTCCTGCCCCACATACAGGGTCTTTCCTTCTTCTATGAGTGTGCTATTTTATTTTACTTTACAACGTTGAATTCCTTGAAATTGATATGTAAAATGCATGTGAGAATAAATGAATTCAGTATGAAAGGTGAGAGAAAGGAAGGGCAGAATGTCAGACGGACCTGCGTGCCCAATTCTCAACCCTTTGAAAATAAAGTTCGTTCGTTCGTTCGTTCTTCTCCCCCTTCATGTCTGTTTCCTGTTCTTTTCTTCATGTGTTCTTTGCTCTTCCTCTATCTGTCCTACCCAGGGGATTCCCCATAAGTTACTATACTGTAGTAGAAAATGGCCAACGGATTTCTTGACCTAGAAAGGCGTAACATAAGATGACCCCCAGATCTTAGGGAAACTTCCAAAACATGTTGAAGTAAGGCACGACAGTGACACAATTTTCCATCTAATATCAAAGAAACTAAAGAAATAAAGCAAGAAAGATGAAAAGCAGGTGTTGTGAAGTCAGAGAAACAGACGGACGGATAGACAGATAGACAATCAGATATATATACATTTAAATAGACAGCGAGACAGACATTGTAATAGACAGCCAGACAGACAGACAGACATAGTAATAGCCAGACAGACATAGTAATAGCCGGACAGACAGACAGACAGACATAGTAATAGCCAGCCAGATAGACAGACATAGTAATAGCCAGCCAGACAGACAGACATAGTAATAGCCAGCCAGACAGACAGACATAGTAATAGCCAGACAGACAGAGTAATAGACAGCCAGACAGACAGAGTAATAGACAGCCAGACAGACAGAGTAATAGACAGCCAGACAGACAGAGTAATAGACAGACAGACTGTGGTGGATTTGATGTTATGAAATGTTGTTGTTATGAACTCTTATAGTGTACTGAATGAGGTCAGCTGTGAAGGTCCCTGAATATAATAAATATTATGGTAAGTTACAGGGTACCTTTCTGCTACCACCTTTATGATCTCACTCAGACTTATTCGTTGACTAGAATGTATGATGATGATGACTACGTTTGGTGTCTAGGGTTATGTATAAGTAGTGTAATGTTGCATTAACCAACTAAACATATACACAAGTATTTTATTATCCAACACAACGCAACAGTACTACAACAATCACATACACACTACACTTTAAAAGACTATCTTAAGTAAGTCAGTGGTTGAATTTTGTGTAACGTTAATAATTTTTTTCAATTTATTATCCTGACTCTATTTTGTTTGAATCAGGATTGACAATCAAAAGTGAAATCAATGGAATTATTTACAATAATCATTTTATACAATGGATCTTCTTGTGGCGCTGGCTATTGCACGCCACACGCTAGAAAATGTATAGGATTTTGGTGCTGATGAGCGCAGCACGATAGTAATTTGTCGATATGTGTATTGCGCACATGACGTGAGCAGTGTGGAGGAAAAATGGACAGAGCGTGTTTTGACCCTGAATGGGCGTCTTGTGTGTGTATTCTACCCAATGGTAGAAATATGGGAAATGTTAAAATAGAAGTGTCTTGAAACATATTAATGTTTATTAAATACAACTAAAGGTAGGAATAGGAATGAGGTAACATTTTTATGGACCTACGGATTATAGGAGTTGCTGAATCTACCTAATTATGCATGCTGTGTAATGATGTATTGACTACGTGAATAATAAATGGAATGTTACTAAAATATCCAGCTGTTATATTGATCGTTGTGTGGAATCTTCGAGTCATAGAAAGTATCGTTAATGAACTATTGTGGCTGTCCTGAATCTTGTGGACATATGATATATAAACCTAGACACAGGTGAAAACGAGCACAAACAATCAACTGAAGAATATAAACTTTTAACGCCACAGATATGGGAGGCTCGTTCCGTTGGAGAGGAATTAATTGTTTGGAATATGTACAATGCTGTACTGTGGAAAGTACGCAAGATATCAAGCACACGAATTTGTGGAATTAATAGAAATTGCAATTTTTCGTACGAGGTCATGCCAAGACCTTGGACTGTTGGGAAGACATTAATACCAAACAACATATATTCTATTAAAGTCGCTGAACAGACATTTGACTGCCTACGAACAGATATGTAATTTCGACACAATATACTGCGGTCACAGGTTACTATGAAGAATATTGTCACCTCGAGGCCATTTCACGTTGAATCGTTGTAGTGAACCATTACATCAAGATCACCTGAACGGACTTGTAAATCCTAAAATAAACTTACCAGTGGACATTTATTATACCAATAATATGAATCGTGAGAAGCATGACGGTATCCAGAAACAATCTTTTGGGTCTTTCAAGTCTGACAAGTCTTTCAACCCTGATGTCCGAGAAATCATTTCGGTTGTCTGCAATGGTCAGGAAGGATGATTTAATCTTTTACGTACGTCACCAAACAGATTTGCTGACCACTTGGATTTCCTAAGTAGGAACAGGGAACGTCTTGTACAGGACACTTATACGCGTTGTGCAACCCAGACTTTACATTCTTTTCTTGACCCGTGTTTATTGCATAGATTCAAGGCCACTTTGCGAGGTTGATGCTTTTTGTTTACAACGAGGATTGGCGGTCGTGGATTTTAATGATATAAGCGAATATATGTTTGTAGGGTCAGGCACATCTTATTTTTGTGTATCTTTTATGTTTTATGTTTTCTTGTGGGCGACACTCAATTATTTCTTTGGATGAATTTAGTTGTCGTCGTTCTATAGATTTTGATTGTATTGATCTCTTTCAGGGATTCAGCATTTAGTGCTGTCGTATTTCCGCTCTGACTGAGATTAATATTTTCTTATTTGTTTAGCTGTGCTGTCGAGTAACATATTGTCGTGGAATTCTTATTTAGTTCAGTATTATTATGTTCGTACCTGTAGTTCTTCTCTGACTTTCTTTTTAATATGTACAGCAGTTCTATGTGATTGTATCTCGTCCTGTACTGTTCATTGACGGTGGAAACAACTGTTTTATTATATGGTAAGATTTTATGACTTTTTACATTGTTGTCTTTTTCCTGATTTGTTTCCAGTGTTGTCAGTTAATCTTTTGTCTAAGGGAAGGACGTGAATGTATCCGGTGATGATCTTATAGCCTATGTAAATAAAGAAATAGCGGAATACAAAGAAGAGAAAGAAAGAGAAGAAAAAAGAGAAGAGAAAGAAAAAGAAGAAAAAAGACAAGAGAAAGAAAGAGAAGAAAAAAGAGAAGAGAAAGAAAGAGAAGAAAAAAGACAAGAGAAAGAAAGAGAGAGAGAAGAAAAAAGAGAAGAAAGAGAAGAAAGAGAGAAAGAAGAGAGGGAACATGAGAGAAGGGAAAGAATTCGTTTAGCAGAAATTGCTGCAGAACAAGCGAAATTTGAAAGAGAAAAAACTTTTGAGTTAGAAAAATTGCGTTTACAATCTTCTTCTTGTAGAGAATCGTCTGGTACAGGATCGTCTAAGATCATTAATTTAAAATTACCAAATTTTTCTTCATTACATGACGATATAATATTCTTTCTTTTGAGATTTGAATCAAGAGTTACGGCTTTAAATTTACCTAAGGCCTCATGGCCTGAACATTTTGTCGGGTTACTTACTGGTGAAAGTTTACAAACTTTTTTTAACATTGCCGATGACAAAAGAAACGACTATGAATCCATAAAATCAGTATTTCTTCGCAAATATTGTTTAGACGAGGAAGGATATCGTTTAAAATTTAAATCGATGGGTCCTATGGAAGGTAAGGATGTCGAGGACTTTGTGTCTTCAGTGAAGATGTGTCTAAACAGATGGATTGAACTATCTAATATTACTAAATCTTTCGAAGGTCTTTATGATCTCTTCTTAAGAGACAAAATTTTATCTTCGGTAAATACTGAAATTTTCGCATTCCTTCAAGAAAGGAAGCCCACAAATATAGGAGAAATGGAAAAATTTGCTCAACAATTTTCGGTCGCACACCCAAACTTGCCTTTAGGTAAGACGAAGGTCCTAGAAACTTTGCCAGCTTGTGCGGTCACTCATGATAGATCACGCACTCGCAGCATGGACCGACGGTATAGGGATGACTATCAAAATTCCTATAGAGGTAGATATAATTTCCCTCATAATCATTCGCCCTCACGGGGTATAGAGAGACGAAACTTTAACCATAATAATAAAAAGTCATGGCAAAGAAATAATCAATACTCCAATAATAATTACACTCACAAACATCATTTTTCGGGACCCTCACGTAATGATTACAATAACAGTAATTACAATAACAAACATCATGTCTCACCACCATCTCGTGATGATTCTTCTCGCACGGACAAAAAGAGTTACTATCGGTCTGACTGTCCAGTGGATCGGAGAGGAACACATTTTTCTAGGAGTCAAAGTAGAGGAAGATCACAAGCTCACGCTTGTCAGCTTGACGTTGGTAATGATAATATTTCCAATAATGAGAATAATACTCATGCCAATGCATGTAGTTTTGATCTGGAAAATAGTGGTAATTGCAGGGAATGTATGACTCTATTTCAACCTGGATCTACTCCACGTCTGAGATGTGGACATGCTCTGCCAGTTTTGTCTTTAAATGATGGGGTTGGCTCACTCGTGATCCATAGAGGTTGTTTTTGACACACCTGTTTCTATTTTACGTGACACCGGATGCACCACCATTGGCCTAAGGAAGGCACTAATTCCTTCTTCTTGCTTTACGGGAACCTCTATAAAGTGCGTAACTTTCGGTGGAACTGTTGAATCTTATCCGCTGGCAGATGTGGTAATAGATACTCCGTTCTTTTCGGGAAAAGTAAGAGTGTGTGCTCTCGATCGACCTTGTTGTGATTTACTTATCGGTAACATAAAGGGGGTTAAAGAGTGTTCTGAACAGGATATTATTGATTGGGAGAGAAATCATCCCTCCTTTGCTAACGCGATCACAACCAGAGCACAACAAGCTGCAGAGACAATTGAATTAAATTCTTCTATACACAATCAACACATTACAACTTGTCATTACATTGACAAAAATATATTTATAGCAAAACAACAAATGGATCCTTCTTTGGGACATTTATTCCCATTAGCTATTGCTCGAACTATTAAACATTCTAAAAATTCAAGACATTGGTTTCAAATGCAGGATAATATTATGATACGATGTTTTGATAATTACTCTTTCATTCTCAAACAAGTTATAGTACCTACGTCATTTCGCGCACTAGTTTTGTCAAATGCGCATGACGTACCATTTGCTGGACATATGGGAATTTCCCGTACGACTTATAGATTACTAAAACACTTTTATTGGCCTGGGGTAAATAAAGACATTTCAACTTATTGTAAATCTTGCGCTGAATGTCGAAGTGTTGCACGTAAGGGTGCACATCAATCAGCACCTTTACAGGTCACGGATATTGCTGTACGCCCTTTTTCAAATTGGCTATTGATATCATAGGACCACTGTCTGTAAGGTCTACCAGAGGTTTTCAATACATATTAACATGTATTGACCTGTGTACGAGATGGCCAGAAGCCATTCCTTTAAAAAATATTACCTCAGTGTCGGTAACAGATGCGTTGCTGTCTATATTTTCACGCATCGGGTTTCCGGAAGAAATCCTCTCTGATCATGGATCTCAGTTCGTGTCAGGTATGACGTCAGATGTTTTCAACACACTTCGTATCCGTCACTCTCTTAGTGCTATATTTCACCCTAGCTCTAACGGGGTCGTGGAACGTTGGAATGGGACATTAAAACAATTGTTGGGGAAGGTGACTACATCATTTCCTCAAGAATGGGATCGTTTTATTCCTGCTGTACTATTTGCGTACAGAGAGGTTCCTAATCATACTGGTTTTTCGCCTTTTCAGTTAGTATTTGGTGCGAACCCAAGAGGTCCAATGTCTCTCTTACATGATTTGTTGATGGAATCTGATGTGAATAATAATAATAATAAGAAGAAATCCACTTATCAATACGTTACAGATTTACGCCAACATCTTGTGGATGCATGTCAGGTGGCGACTGAAGCATCTGAGATGGCAAAATATAAGACCAGATCTCGCATTAACAGAGATAGACGACTAACGTCTTTCTCAATCAATGACGATGTTTTTGTTCTCCTGCCACTCAAAGTAGATCACTTGTTAGTAACATGGCAAGGTCCGTTTAAAGTGGTTGCAAAGAGAACGGACGTGGACTACGTCATCAATATGCGGGGTAAAGAAAAAACATTCCATGTTAACATGCTCCTACCATACATCACTCGTCCTCCTCAGTTACAATTCATTTGTGATGCTATCATGAACCAACCTACCCATCATGCATCTATCGCGTTGGTGGATGAGGTGCAAACCAATTTCGCTGATGTACCTTCCACGTTTCCGGTAGCACCTATTAAGTCTTCGGAAACATGGAATGATGTTATAATTTGTACTGATTTACCTGCAGATCATGGGGATCAAATTCGTTCTATGTTGGTATCCTTTCAGGATGTTTTGTCTGATCTTCCGGGACGTACTAACATTATCACACACGAAATCAAATTGTCAGATTACACCCCGATTTCATTACGACCATACGCCGTTCCTCTACATGTTAGAGATCAGGCGGAAAGTGAAGTAGATGGTATGTTAAAACTGGGTATTATTTCACCGTCTGATTCACCTTTCTGTTTTCCTATGGTGGCAGTACGAAAGAAAGACAAGTCAATTCGTATTTGTATTGACTTTCGTCGCCTTAACAAGGTGACCATATCCGATTCTGAACCAATGCCTTTGCTGGAGGATTTGTTGCCACGCCTATCATCCGCCACTTTCTTCAGCAAGTTTGACCTATCTAAAGGTTACTGGCAGATTCCTCTGGCTGATGTATCAAAACCTTTGACTGCTTTTGCCACTTCTCGTGGATTGTTTCATTACAATGTCATGTGTTTTGGTTTACGGAATGCTCCAGCGACATTTGTACGCATGATGCGTCGCGTTTTAGGTAATCGCACCGATCTCATTTCGTATATGGACGATATTTGCATTTTTCATGATACTTGGGAACAGCATATCGCTGGGATACAGTCGTTGCTCCAAACTCTCAGAGTACATAACCTCACAGCTCGACCTTCCAAAGTCGAAATTGGGTTTACTGAGATTTCATTTCTGGGTCATAAGATTGGCCAACATACAATACAACCTGATGAGTCTACACTAAAAAGGGTACTGGATCTTGCCATACCAACTACTAAGAAACAAGTTCGTAGTTTGCTGGGACTCATAAACTTTTACCACAGGTTTATACCACGATTTTCCATTTTAACTTCTGTTCTATCTGCTCTGACAAAAAAGGGTATGCCTGACAAAATAATATGGAACAAAGAATGTGACCATGCCTTACAGAACATCAAAACACAATTTTCAAAAAGTCCAATACTAAGACTACCAGACTTACGACGACCTTTTCTCGTGGTTACAGACGCATCTCTGAAAGGAATCGGGGGATGTTTAATGCAGACCTTTGATGGCGAGTGCCACCCGATATTCTACCTCAGCAGAAAACTTTCAGAGACAGAATCCAGATATCCAATTGTGGAAAGGGAACTTTTGTCATTGGTATGGACATTACATAAACTACAGAAGTTCTTGGTGGGTACACATTTTAAATTATACACTGATCAAAAAGCCCTCACATATTTACAGACTTTTAAATCGACTAATGCACGTCTCACCCGATGGGCGCTACAAATGCAAGGGTATGATTTTGACGTTTTACCAATAGCAGGAAAGGACAATGTCCTAGCTGACACCCTCTCTAGAGTTATGTAATAACTCGAATACGGAAGTGGACAATAATTACTTATTTATTCATATTGTTATTACTGACATTATTTTTTTTCCTTTAAAATCTAGATAGATATCATTTAATCTCGCTTCACATTATAATTGCCTGACTGAAAACTAAGTTTTCAGTTGTTCGAGGGGGGGGGGGGTAATGTGGCGCTGGCTATTGCACGCCACACGCTAGAAAATGTATAGGATTTTGGTGCTGATGAGCGCAGCACGATAGTAATTTGTCGATATGTGTATTGCGCACATGAGGTGAGCAGTGTGGAGAAAAAATGGACAGAGCGTGTTTTGACCCTGAATGGGCGTCTTGTTTGTGTATTCTACCCAATGGTAGAAATATGGGAAATGTTAAAATAGAAGTGTCTTGAAACATATTAATGTTTATTAAATACAACTACAGGTAGGAATAGGAATGAGGTAATGTTTATATGGACCTACGGATTATAGGAGTTGCTGAATCTACCTAATTATGCATGCTGTGTAATGATGTATTGACTACGTGAATAATAAATGGAATGTTACTAAAATATCCAGCTGTTATATTGATCGTTGTGTGGAATCTTCGAGTCATAGAAAGTATCGTTAATGAACTATTGTGGCTGTCCTGAATCTTGTGGACATATGATATATAAACCTAGACACAGGTGAAAACGAGCACAAACAATCAACTGAAGAATATAAACTTTTAACGCCACACTTCTGTCCATAATACAAGTATTAATATAATAAAAGTGTGTAGGTGTAGTTTTCTAAATATGATAATACTGGTAAATGTATAATGGTAGGTTGTTGGTTATCGTCACTCCCTATCGTTTATTTTCTTTTCATTTGTCACAGGTGAAATTCTTTTATTTGATAATGTCAGTTTTTTTATTGTTAATAACTGAAGTTCATAGAGGTTGAGACTTTCGGTGCCGAATCGGCACTTAACTTCGAAGGAGAACCCTGGTAAGTCTTGTCATAGGCTCGATGGACCTTCTGGTTCACTTCATAAAAGGCAATGGCCTCCAGTACGTGCCCGAATTATGCAACAAAGTCAGGAATCAATTAGTTCCCACGAGCCTGGTTTTATGTGACTGTCAGGGCCACAAAAACCCCTGAAATAAGAAGGTTATGCATCCTTCTTTATAATAAGTATACAATAATATTCCACAGTTAATTACAGGTACAGTACAAACAAACGCATAGGGTCAGCTCTTTATGACAACCTATTGTACCATTATATTTTGAAGTGACAATGTATCCCCGTATTCCTCTCCCCTAATGGTTACAACGCCTCTGCAATTCCAACAGTAATATTTTTCTATACAATAGGATAGGTGTTATGCTCCTTGATGACAATCATATATAATTTTGTAGTTCTACACCTCTCTGATAGGCTATCATATGATGGATCAATCTCTAGGCTTTGCCTAAGTCTGCCATCGACTCACTTACTTACAGTCGTATGTTAGTATCTCATATTCAAACTTTATTTTAAATAAAATGGTTAATAAACTCAATCTTACCACAATTTCAATGAATATTACACACAAACAACGATGACTGGCAGATCTGGCCCCAGTTTATCACTGCCCTGTCCAGAAGTTTATAATATTTGTATTTAGAATTACACTTCTGATCTCATCGTCTCGCGGCAAGATTTTTTTAAGAAATGGCGTCCTAGCCTAACAATTTTTCCTCAATATCAACTAAGCTGGCCAATAGAAGCAGACGACTATGAATTTTAAATCGAACTTTAAAAAAACAATTCCCAAAATACTACGGTTACTACTACAAGTATATTTTTAGTGTTAGGTTAGCCAATCCCCTCTCGCCTTCCTTTAAACTACAGCCAATCAAAATCTTGGTACCTTTTAGTCCTATTTACCCAAAGCTATTTTTTCAAAATATGTTATGAAAAAAATTAAGCAGGCGTGATCTTTTTTCTCGTCAGTCCGTCTTATCATACATAATATTATTGCCATTATTTTGGTTATTTTTTTTTGTACTAGTGGGTAACTGACACCATACTATTGCTCAGGACATCATAAGGCATCCGAATATATAATTTTTATGGCCCTATGTATTTTGGTTCATAATTCCATATTTTTTTTTAGTTTTGTATCGTATTTGAGACGTGCCCAAGGCAATGTTGCTCGAGTTGGCTTTTTTTTTTTTGAAATCAACGCGAGACGGCGTTCCCTAGGTTCTGTCTTTCCATCCCTCCCCTCTTTTATTCTTTTATTCTTTCACTCTCGTCTTGGCAATTCGACTTGACCTTGCAAAAGTGTTACATTTAATCTGAAGGACGAATTTTTCGAAAAGACAGTATCTTTCATTCGGCTATTAGGTTTATCAGAATCGACATGCGGGCGGGCGTAGGAGAATACTACGCTGGACTCAATTTTTATTTTCTATCTTAATTTTGACTTTATGCACTAGAATATTATCTAATTTAGCTATTGTATTGAGAATATCGTCACACAGACAGACAGAGTAATAGCCAGCCAGCCAGCCAGCCAGACCGACCGACCGACAGACAGACAGACAGACAGACAGATAGATAGATAGATAGATAGATAGATAGATAGATAGATAGATAGATAGATAGATAGATAGATAGATAGATAGATAGATAGATAGATAGATAGATAGATAGATAGAATGGACTAACGAACTTTATTTTCAAAGCGTTACGAATTGGGCACGCAGGCCCATCTAACATTCTGCCCTTCCCCTCTCTGCCATCTTGCACACTGTATCCTGTCATTCGCACATGTACTTTGGCAGGCATGCAACATCATCAAGTAAAATAATAGCATAAATTTATAATATTTAATCATAATCAAATTTAAATATGTTAAAAAAACAAAAGAAAGTAATAAAAAAAAAGACAAACAAAATCCAAACCATTCATAAAGTAAATTAGAAATCACTTGAAACATAATCAGATTATGGTGGAATATAATAAGAAATCGTGACATATTTGAAGTCTGCTGTTGAATGACTAGGGCTTGTCATGCCTGCGACCCAACAGATTTCTAGCCAGTGAGAACGCTGTTGCGATACATTTTCTAGGAAACACCTCACGTCTCCCCTGTGTTCCCTCCGCACCCCACAAGTTAAGAACTCGAGGCTTTCCCCGTAACTGCAGCCAATATTTATAACTGACGGATGTGCCCACTTCCTCTGTAATGAAAACGGTAATCTAGCTTCCGTATTAGTCTCCCATGTCAGACAGTTCAAAGTGGGTAGGAACCAGCTAGCTTCCGTATTAGTCTCCCAAGTCAGACAGTTCAAAGTGGGTAGGAACCAGGGGCGTAAAAAATTTAAGAAAGAAGATGCCAGAACGAAGGGTGTGAGATTACTGAGAACAGTTAAGAACAGCGAGAAATGGAAGAATGTTTATTTTCTTGCAAGCAATAACAAGCAGTGGGGCACAGCATTAGGGATGTTATAGTTTTTACTCCACAAAATACAAGTGCCCAAGCCTAGGCTTGACTTATTCAAGAAAAGCTTAGCTTACTCTGCTGCTCATCTCTGGAACTATCTTCCACATTATCTGAAAGATAACAACCTCAGTCCCTATTCATACAATCGTAGACTTTTCGAATACTTTATGAGTTCTGATTATCTGCCCCCCCCCCCCCCCCCCCCCCCCCCCCCCCCCCCCCACCCCCCCCCCCCCCCCTAATGTGATTATTTTTCCGAACAAATGATATAATATCGAATGTAGGTTTAATGATGATGTTAGTGCTTTTCAACATATTTTGTTTCATGGTAATACTTAGTTTGTACTTTTCAACATATTTTATTTCATGTTTATAATTAGATACTGTGAATGTGAGTATGCTATTATTTTACCTTTACAACGTTGAATTCCTTGAATTGATGGGTAAAATGTGTGCGAGAATGAATGAAATCAGTATAAAAGACGAGAGAAAGGAAGGGCAGAATGTCAGACGGGCCTGCGTGCCCAATTCTCAACCCTTTGAAAATAAAGTTCGTTCGTTCGTTCGTTCCTTTCAGCTCTATGTTCGACTTTCAGTTTTATGTTCGACTTTTAGCTTTATGTTCGACTTTCAGCTTTATGTTTGACTTTCAGCTTTATGTTTGATTTTCAGCTTTATGCACGACTTTCAGCTTTATGTGTGACGTTCATCTTTATTTCGACTTTCATCTTTATGTTCGACTTTCAGCTTTATTTTCGACTTTCATCTCCGAGTGGAGCATAGGGCTCTAGGTCTCTTCAATATTTGTTGTCTTTCCATATCTTTATTTAACCTCCCCCACCCCCTCCCCCCGCTTTCTGTCTTTTCCCCCCCTTTCTATTTGACGCACTCCAGACCAAGAACTACCGATGGCTTTATTGCTGTGCACCAAATCCATCAGCAGCGTCATGTTCTAATCTCTGCTTCCATTGGTGTTTTCTGGCGTTATCTCTCAGTTCTACAGTGGTGTCCAGGTCATACGATCATTGCCTTGTTCTATGCAAGCATCAAGCTACGAATATTTCTAATTTATAACTCTTGGTGATCATTTCTAATCCTCAATGTTTTGAAGCCACACAACCGATTTAGTACACGAGCAGACGCCATGCATCTAGTACTACGAGATACATGCGCTTTCGCTGGCACGAAATATCATCTCCAGGCCACTTATTTATGATCTCCAAAACGGCTTTTCTTTGTTTATCATGAATGGCTCATTTTTAAGGTGGATTCTCAATTGACTCATGAGCAGTGTCACGAGTATTTAAACAAATAGTATATAAAACAAATAGTCAAAATTTGTAATTTACTGAAGCTATTTTATCTGTTGTGCAGCACCCTGTACGGAGTGGAAATATTAAGACCTGATCTTGCAGTATGTATTTATCGTAATTGTTAATTTTTTTTTCTGCCATCTTAAATGGCCTTCTCGACTAAGTTGTGTATCTGTATTAAATAACGGCGGTGTCTTATTCATATACTACTCATGTACTCTTAGTGACAAGATTTTATCAATAATAATAATCATAATATAATATTGATGGTTTCTCTCTTCTATGCTAGTCTGTTCATTCTTAGTTTTTCAATATTGTACAGCTTTTCTGTATACTTTTTTTTTTCTCCTTCCCCCCTTTTTTTGTTTCCATTAAAAAAAAAAAAATAAGGCAAAGCTCGGCACAAATTCTTCACGATATGCAAAGATTACACATTGTATGCCACTTTTCTTTTCAACACTTAACTATAAGGATCTTTGCAATATCTCAGTACTTTGTTTATACGCGTTCGTCAGATTGTCTCCCAACAGGAAAAATCTGTCCACCATTTATAAATTATTTCCTGAACTTTCCTTCGACCTCTCAGGCTACCTCATGTTAACTTGTCGGGTATACTGGACCAATCAATGCCGACCTGGGTTCTCCGGGTGGGAGGGATCAACTAGGATTAAAAAATGGCCAAAAGAGCCGTTTATTCAGTGGATCATTTCCGAACATTGTTAAGGTGTTCTTTATCTCTACGTTATACACTGGTGAGCAAGGCAAATGCAATTTAATATGAGGGGGGAATTTCTAAATGCGTTTGTTCCAATTTGAAATTTAAGAAAAATGTTGTTACAGGCGTCTGTAAAATGCCTACATTATAAGGCACAATAATTTTGTGGCTCCCATCCCTGGAACATTTTTAATCAACAAACATCAGGAGGCAAGAACGCAGATACATTTCGGCAGAAAATTACTTTCACAGAATTCAGGACAAAGATGTCAGAAGCGTCCTGGTCTAACAGCAATTCAACCGTCTGGCCGTTTCTGTCGATTTTGATCCCAAAAATTGGAAGCATTTCACCGGAAGTTAAACCAAATCTGTAATCATTAATTACTGTTTCATTTTCCCCCAAAATTAACCTCAAGAAAAATGCAATCTCTCTGCTTCCGTCACAAAAACTTGGCCAAACTATGGCGTTTAGATTGTGAGTGTGAATAAAATCGTCCCATTCAATCCAATGGACATCGGATACGTACAGGAAGTGCTTACGAGTTAGGCTAACAACAATATTTAAACTGAGGATCGTTTGAACAGGCGTGAGAAACAGCTCAGGGGGAAAAATGACTTTGACAGCCTTACAGATTTAGAGGACAAACATTGACAATGTTTTTAGAGTCAAGATATAGTCTACATTATTTGCTTGCCTTCGTAAAAAGTTTTATTCTTCTTATCTAGACTTCATCCCTTCCTCTATTTCACTTTTTAAATTTTAATAATCAAGGTGCTCTCTCGGAGAGCCTCATGAAATTTCTGGGGGAGGAGGAGAAGGTTGGGGTGGCGGGGGGGGGGGGGGGGGGGCTCTAATGTGATGAAGAAAGAATAGATCTACTGCTCCCTCGGGCATGTGGTAAAGGGGAGACTAAAATGAAGAGGTTGAGCACGACGCCGGCAACTTCACCACGAAGAACACATTGCTTTAGAAACAACCACGAAAAAAGCACAGGAATGCTTTGTTGCTGGTGGTGCTGCCAAGAGACCAACTATAGAGCTGGCTCAATGCTCAGTTAAGGGAGTGAAAAGAAAAATGATACTCTGAGAGTGTAACCTTCAGGAACGACAAGGTCAATCTTCACATGGAGCCAATTGGCAGAAAGAAATTTGTAGTCTGCACAAGATATGGATGCAGAATACTATTTATATAGGTCATATTCAGAAAATGGGAATGCCACACAGCGCAATAGAAAGACGCCTTGGATAGGTTTTATGGAATGCTACTGGAGAGCTGTTTTCTAGAATATGTTGGTGAAGGTGCGAACCTAAAGTATTTGGCACTCATTATCATCTGAACCCGTAACCCGTCATGGGTCGTATGGGTGCCATGGTGGAAGCATCAGCAGACAGGGTCCTCCTCTGCTCTCTATCAACACTATTTGGCACTAGGACGGATTACCCCCCCCCCCCCCAAATAATTTAAAAAAATTAAACACACGAAACAAATATATTATGCTTCAAAGTAGATTTTTAAGTAGTACAGTATTGTTGAAAACAACTGCAAATAAGAAATGTGCAGGATATTAGCATTTCAGTGAACAAGGAATTTTGCATGTTATAAACCAAAAAAAAAAAAAAAAAAATCCAATCTGAATGCTCAGCTTTCTTTTCAACGCCAAATAGAGAGGACCCGCAATCTCGTTTTCGAGCGTGGGGCATGATACACATTTCAAGGCTGATTCCAACTGTGCAAATATTTCCGTGCGACATACATTTCTTCCAGGACAACACACAGACGAAAGGTAACTTAAAAGAATAAAGGAGAAATCCCATGCAGCAGATAGTAAAATCTGAGGTAATTCTCCTGTTTTCACATTTTCTTTGTGAATAAATTAACAATCTATCCGTTACATCTTCTTCATCCTAGCCTCCCTCCTTTTGCGTGAATTTCTGCTGGCGTCTCCTTCAACTTCATCAGTTTCACTGCTTTCAAATCAATTTCTAACCTCCAGTCCTTGCTATCACTTCGATTACGGAAACAACAGCAAATGGGTTGATTTGCCGTTGCCCTAAAGACGCCACTAGGCGTGATGGGAAACAATGGCAAAGAAAACCTATCTGCTGTTGCCCTAAGACGCCACTAGGCATAATGGCCACTGACTGCTTTGACGGTCGGTGGCTAAGGACGGAAGAAGAAGAAGAAGTCCTTGCTCTCTCTCTCTCTCTCTCTCTCTCTCTCTCTCTCTCTCTCTCTCTCTCTCTCTCTCTCTCTTCGGCGATTTCCAAACTGACTACTACAATAAAACAAAAATTTCCTAACACTTCCATTTTTATGTCATCCATTATTCCACCTTGCTATGGCTTCCAACGTCGCGTAGCCGACACCAACAACAAGACACTCCAGAGCTATTGTGAACACAACAACATTGGCTATATCAACAACACTCCTTTCTTCACAAGCAACTCTGGAGCACCAAAGAAACGCCTTTACATAGATCAAATACATACATCAAAACTAGGTAGCAGCATCCTAGCAAAAAAAAAACATCAAGTACCCGCAGCGAACGCAACACGACAACCCACCAGACACAAAGAACACAAACCGATCTACCATGAGATCAGCCCTTCATGAAAATGCACAACACACCTTATCCGCCCCTCAAAGAAGCGCTCCCGTAACCAACAAATTACCTAACAACAAACAGAACTCCACATTCAGCCAGGAAGCCGAACGTTACGATGTTATGTTTCCTCCACTACCTATAAGACAGCCCCTCACAAACACATTATATGACAGTTCAACAAGCAGTGCCACAATGTCCGAGACCCAAAAATCTCCTACAAATGTTGGAACCACTGCGGACGAAATCTACAGTCGTCATGCTTCCTCCCGTAGCCTTCCTGGTCGTGCTCAGTGGAACCCAGAACTTGGATACCTGATGCAATTCAGTCCTGCATCCCTCAGCCAAGCACTAATGATGTCTGTGCAACGGGGGCCTTACTATATACCTGACAGAGACATCCATTATCGATGATGAATCCACTCATTTTTTTATTTTTTTTTTATTTTTATTTATTTATTTTATTGACTTAATCCCTGCGACCAAAGCCGTCTCTCCCGTGAAAAATTAGTTGATTACTCTGACGCATAAAGTAATAAGTACTTTGTTACTTTCTCAAAACACTCTAATTTCATTGGCTACAGGCCTTCGACAGTTTTTTTTCATAATTTGCAAGATTTTATTTTATTTACTTTTTAATTCGTATTCTCTCAGTGTTGCTTAATTACTTTGTTAGAATTTTAGTGTTGTGGTGTGAAAACGTGCGTGCCTACTTTTGTGTGACTATTTTAATATACTACTGACAATTTCAGTTAATTGTAATTTTTTAGCAATACTTGTACCAAGTGTTCGTACGTTAAGTACTAACATTTGTATTTTCACTTACTTGGTGACGTTAATTAGTTTAAATTTTCGTGGGTTTCGTATTTAAAATTGCTTTTGTTATTTTCCTTTTTTAAACCACTCGCCAAAATAAAATGCATACCTATCAAACACAATGGCTAATTAAGGATGGTCTACGGCTGGGCCACCTGAACATTTACCATTTATTAGGCAAACTTCCTGAGCTTACACAAATTCTGAATAAAAATTTTCATGTTTTTGGACTTTCCGAAAGTCGTTTAAACGACAAAATATCAGATGATGAAATTGCCCTAAATGGCTTTAAAACAGTTCGGCGAGACTCAAGTAGAAAGTTAGAAACAGGTATAGTAGTATATATTTCCACTTCTATTAGTTATCGCCACAGAAGCGATTTAGAGACAGCAGAGACCGAGTGCATATGGTTAGAAATAAAACTACCGACTCAGGGACAATTTCTAGTCGGGTATCTTTATAGAAATCCCAGTGCAGGAGCCATCTGGTATGAAGATTTCACCACCATGATGGATAAAGTATTTACCACTGCCAAAGAAATTATTCTTCTAGGCGATTTCAACATCGACATGCATAACACAAACCAAACGTGGGAAAACATCATACTATCTTACAACCTAAAACAAATAGTCAACCAGCCTACCAGGGTAACAAATGCATCATCCACAACAATTGACCACATCTACGTCACCTGTGCAGAAAACATTATAGAATGCTCTGTTCCTACTGTCGCGATGAGTGACCACTATCCTATATGTTGCACGTGGTCAAAGAATAAATATAAAGCTCCAAGAAATAAACATATCAGTATTAAATTTAGAAGTTTTAAAAATTTCAACCGTGAACTATTTTTACATGATTTGCGAACTGCACCTCTTGCCAGTGTTTACCAGATTTCTGATCCCGATGACGCCATTGCCCATTGGACACGTATCTTTCTTTGTGTGTTTGATAACCACGCACCAACTAAAGAAGTTCGTGTGAAACGACAGGTCAAATCTCCTTGGATCACACAAGCAGTGCTAGACGCCATGAGGCAGAGAGATCAAGCTCACAAAAACAAGGACTTTAACACATACAGAGCACAGAGGAACAAAGTGAAATATTTAATTCGTAGTGAAAAAAGAAATTACTTTAAAAATTTGGTTCAGAACAAAACAAACAGTAAAGATATATGGAAAGCAATCAACACCTTAGCGAACAAGCGAAATCTGTCAGTCTCGTCAACTCCTAACACTTCATTTACTTGCACAGACTTCAGCAATTACCTTCAGGCAGAAATAAACAGTCTTAAATCTACAATACCAAATTCACCTTGTGACTTAGGCAGGCTGTCAGTATTTTGTGAGAACAAATGTACCAACACAATCCCATCCAACATTCCGTTTATGACAGTTAATGAAGTATATAAGTCCTAGAAGATATAGGACTTAAAGATAATAACTCATCAGGACTTGACGGAGTCAGTAATCGAATACTGCGTTATGCGGCTCCAGCTATTAGTGATTCGCTTACATACATATACAATCAATGTATCGCTCGGAGTTACTTTCCGTGGCACTTTAAAGTCGCTAAGGTATATCCTCTCTTAAAACCTGGCTCTTTCGACAATAATAACCTTGGTAACTATAGGCCAATCTCCTTAATATCATCGCTATCCAAACCACTAGAAAAACACATACATAAAATAACACTACAACACTTAGTTAACAACGGCTTGCTAATCGATAGTCAGTCGGGGTTTAGACCTAAACATTCATGTCACACAGCTCTTACTAAGATGATTGACAACTGGCACTTAAATATTAATAACGATAACATATGTGGGGCAGTTTTTGTAGACTTTAAAACAGCATTTGATATGATAGATCACGCTATTTTAATTAGAAAACTAGAAACATCAAAAGTAAACCTTCAACTAGTGACGATAATTAAATCATTCCTGTCAGACAGAAAACATGTAGTTTCTTACAATAACTCTTGCTCAAACCCAACCGTAATAAATACCGGCGTTCCTCAGGGCTCTATTCTTGGGCCTCTACTTTTTGCCATATACATTAATGACCTTCCACTGCACGTCGAGCACGCATCCTGTGACCTATTTGCTGATGACTGTACTGTCTACACGAGTGATACAAGTTGCAACACACTCGAACTATCGTTACAAAAAGATACAGACAATCTGATTAGGTGGAGCATCGGAAATCGCATGCTAATTAATATAATTAAAACAAAGTGCATGTTAATATCAACTAGACAAAAATTACAAAATTCAGAGAAAACAACACTTCAGATCTATATTGGTACCTTACCAATTGAAAACGTTAATGAACATAAAACTCTAGGAATAGTCGTTGACCAGCATCTAAATTAGAACTCACATATTCATGCACTGACCAAGCAAACGGCACAGAAAGTTTACCAGTTAGCTCAAATCAAACATTTCCTAGATGAAGATACACGTAAATTGTTCTATATATCTCACACACAAACAAACCTTGACTATTGCTCCACAATCTGGGATGGTTGTTCTATGTCCAATACAGAAAGACTCCATTCACTACAAAAGCGTGCAGTGCGTCTAGTTTCTGACAACTGCCAAGCACAGTGTGTAGATCTATATAAAGATCTCAAAATACTGCCTCTAAGAAAGCGCTTTCTGTTCAACAAAGCTAAATTTGTTCACAAAATCCTGTCACAGAATGCTCCAACATATCTGTGGCCAATGTTCAAATACAGTGAAAGACGCAGTCAACGCCTTAACAAAATACAAGTGCCCAAGCCTAGGCTTGACTTATTCAAGAAAAGCTTAGCTTACTCTGCTGCTCATCTCTGGAACTATCTTCCACATTATCTGAAAGATAACAACCTCAGTCCCTATTCATACAATCGTAAACTTTTCGATTACTTTATGAGTTCTGATTATCTGCCCCCCTAATGTGATTATTTTTCCGAACAAATGATATAATATCGAATGTAGGTTTAATGATGATGATAGTGTTTTTCAACATATTTTGTTTCATGGTGATACTTAGTTTGTATTTTTCAACATACTTTATTTCATGTTTATAATTAGATACTGTGAATGTGAGTATGCTATTATTTTACCTTTATAACGTTGAATTCCTTGAATTGATGGGTAAAATGTATGTGAGAATAAATGAAACGAGTATAAAAGACGAGAGAAAGGAAGGGCAGAATGTCAGACGGGCCTGCGTGCCCAATTCTCAACCCTTTGAAAATAAAGTTCGTTCGTTCGTTCGTTCGTTCTTCGGATTGACCAGATTTAATACTAATGCTAAATAGGCATGTCGTAATAATAATATGAGGTTGTATATGGCACTGGCAACCTCAGCATGCAAAATACATTGTTACAGAAACCACACGGATACTTCGGTGCAGTGGCGTCACTAGGGTTGGTGTCAACCAGTGCGGTAACTCATGGTGTCACCCCCATGGACCTCCAACCGTACCAGACCATACAGAATCCTTAGTAATGTTTTTTGTACTAACGTTACTCGTAAATCGTAATTCCCGTATATCACTGAATGTAATGGCAATAGTAGTGACATAAACAACTAGCAAAATTAAAATTACACCTTTAAATTACAATATCATACGCACAGCCTAAATGTATTTACATTTACATAGTTTCATGTGGTTAAAGTGAGAATTCGGTAAGAAAACAATATAATTCGAAGTAAAAACGTAGGTATATTGATACAGTACATGCAACCTGGGCTTACGAAACATGTTTTTGTGGTTATAACTAACTACATGGATATTTTTATAAAAAAATAATAAATTTCTGCTGAAACACTGCACAACAATTTTATAGACAGTCATTTTGGTGTCACCCCCTCTAATGGTGTCACCCGGTGCGGTCCGCACCCCCTAATGACGCCACTACTTCGGTGCAGACTTCCTGCAAGGACACCAGCAGCAAGTTGTGGCCCCATGCTCCAGGGGAGTAACAATTAAAATAATGATGATGAATGCTGGCTTGTGTCAATAGACTTTTTCTTCTTCTTCTTCCTCGTTCGCCTTCAAACTTCCACATTTATGACTCTAATAAAGGCAGTAGTCAACTCAAGGTTCCCGACATCTCCAAACAGTTTTTTTCAATAAATAACCTCAATGAAAATAAACGATCGAATTTGGCAGATAACAGTTCCTCAATTCCATTATGAGGATTGCTACAGCGGAACAGCAGCCAAACTTGGACAATAAAGTACTTCAGTAAATTCTATCAAACCTGGAGCCGCGGTAGCATAGTGGTTAGTGCACTGGCTTCCCAGCTCAGTGGACTATGGTTCGATCCCCAGATGACGTGGGATTTTTTTAGGCCGCAAACGGCTCCTGGGTCGACCCAGCCCCAACTGGGTACGAGAGCAACTTCTGGGAAGGTTAAGGCGGCCGGCGTGATGATGACCACATCACCCCTAGTGTGCCGATGGTCAAGAAAATATGGGCCTAACACCATATTCCCAATATGCCTCAATGGGCGTGTAACGGGATCCTTTACCTACCTTTTACCTGGATAATAAAGAACTTCAGTAAATTCAGTCAAACTTGGATAAAAAAGTATTTCAGTAAATTCAGTCTAACTTGGATAATAAAGTACTTCTGTAAATTCAGCCAAACTTGGATAATAAAGTACTTCAGTAAATTCAGTCAAACTTAGATAATAAAGTCCTTCTGTAAATTCAGTCAAAGTTGGATAATAAAGTTCCTCGGTAAATTCAGTCAAACTTGGATAATAAAGTAATTCTGTAAATTCAGCCAAACTTGGATAATAAAATACTTCAGTAAATTCAGTCAAACCTGGATAATAAAAAATGTCAGTAAATTCAGTCAAACTTGGATAATAAATATTTCAGTAAATTCAGCCAAACCTAGATAATAAAATATTTCAGTAAATTCAGCCAAACCTGGATAATAAAGTACTTCAGTAAATTCAGTCAAACTTGGATAATAATGTACTTCAGTAAATTCAAGAACATTAGGAAAATGCAGTACCTCAGTAAGTTCAGTCAAACTAGGATAATAAATTACTTCATTAAATTCAGTCAAACCTGGATAATAAAGTACTTCAGTAAATTCAGTCAAACGTGGATAATAAAAAAAATGTCAGTAAATTCAGTCAAACTTGGATAATAAAATATTTCAGTAAATTCAGCCAAACCTACATAATAAAGAACTTCAGTAAATTCACATCAGTCAGTGGTCTCACAAGTGGATGTGAGTATAATGATCTGCAAAAACGAACTGCTACATTGAGTATGATCCAAGAAAGCTATCCCGATCAATCATGGATACATGCCTATACAGATGGATCAGCAACTAATGCTGTTAGGAATGGAGGTGCCGGTATCTTTATATCATATCCTGACAACCACTATGAGACTAGGCACATTCCCACTGGTAAATTCTGTTCCAACTATACAGCTGAGGTTCAAGCTCTAGAGCAAGCTGCAAATATGATTTACAACACCAACTCTGACTGCCACCAGGTAGTCATCCTCACAGATGCACTGTCTGTCCTGCAAGCTCTCAAGGGTGGTATACTCCCGCATCTGAGAAATGAACTAAACAAGGTGGCTGCCAAAAAGAGAACCATACTTCAGTGGGTACCATCTCATTGTGGTGTACCCGGAAATGAAAAGGCAGATAAACTTGCAAAAAAGGGAGGAGAATGTGAACAAGAAGATAATGAAGTCACATACTTTGAGAAAAAGAGAGCTATCCAGACTATCAGAAGAGAACAGAACCAACCCAAAGACGACTATCACACTCTCGACCGGCAGGGACAGATAACTATTTTTCGCCTCAGGACAGGGCATAACAAACTGAATAAACACATGCACAAGCTACGATTGTCTGCGTCACCACTGTGCACATGTGGATTAAACGAACAAACTGCTGAGCATGTTCTACAGGATTGTCCTCTGTATGACCAGTTAAGAAAGATATACTGGCCCAATGACTCAACACTAAACTCAAAGCTATATGGAGCTAAAGAGGAACTTCAAACAACAGTCGAATTCATCATGAGAACTCGTCTGACGGTGTAAACATCAAAGATGCGATCGCAAGAAGAAGAAGAAGAAGTAAATTCAGTCAAGGTAAAAAAGGTAAAGGATCCCGTTACACACCTATTGTGGCATACTGGAAATATGGTGTTAGGCCCATATTTTCTTGACCATTGACAAACTGGGGGTGATGGGGTCAGCATCACGACGGCCGCCTTAACCTTCCCAGAGTTGCTCTGGTACCCAATTCATGAGGCTGGGTCGACACCGGAGCCGTTTGCGGTCTAAAAAATCCCACGTCAACTGGGGATCGAACCATGGACCACAGAGCTAGGAAGCCAGTACACTTACCACTGCGCTACCAGTCATACTCAGTCAAACCTGGATAATAAAGTACTTCAGTAAATTCAGTCAAACCTGGATAGTAAACTACTTCAGTAAATTCAGTCAAACCTGGATAATAAAGTACTTCAGTAAATTTAGCCAAACTTGGATAATAAAGTACTTAGGTAAATTCAGTCAAACTTGGATAATAAAGTACTTAGGTAAATTCAGTCAACCCTGGATAATAAAGAACTTCAGTAAATTCAGCCAAACTTGGATGATAAAATACTTCAGTAAATTCAGTCACATACATCTAATTATCTGATGATTCATCAATATCACCCTTTAGCTCCCCAAGGAACATAGGCCTTCAACAACGTATGCCAAACCATCCTGTCCAGTGCCATCTGCTCAAGGCCTCTCAATGTCTTCCTCATCTCTGTCATCTCAGTCTACAGTTCTCTTCCTAATGTTTTTTTTTTTCAGACTACCTCTGTTTATCTTCCCCTGGGGATTCCAGAAAAAAAACACTGCCCTGTAACACTATCAACAGGTTTCCTAGATGTGTATCCAATCCATCGCCAACGTCCTCCTGTCATCTCTTTTTCCACTGGCACTTGTCTGGTTCTAGTCATTAGTTACAAATTGTTAACACTGTCATACCAATTAGGGAGCCGCACTGGTGTAATGGTTACCACACTGCGCTGGCGATCGGGCGATCCAGGTTCAAGCCCGGGCGAGGACATTTGAGAGAGTGTCCTCCACCGGGACTTAGGCTGGATTAATTCGAGCCCTGGCGAAGATATTTGAAGGAGTGTCGTCGACCAGGACTGGAATAACCTGAACGGCTCCTGAGCCGACCCAGCTCTGATGGGTACCCTCCGAAGACGGCGAGTATCTGCCTGAATGGCGAGTGGACACCCCCTGTCATTGTACACGGAAAAAAGGGATACTCACAGAAAAATCAGTCGCAGGTTAAATATACTAACCGGAGATTCTCGCCTTGACTAATAGCGGGCGTACGTTAAAAAAACAAACAAAAAACCAATTCAATCCTTTTATTCTACGCAAGCACTCGTTTATAAAATACTATAACTTCTGGGTTATTGTTTTTTGTTGTTCTCCGTGCTTCAAAAGCCATACACATAGGAATGATTTGACTTGATTTTTTGGTGTTGGGCTTGATTTCTTTTTATCTTCCATATATTCCAATGCCGAGAGGTTAGAGCGCTGGTCTCTCGCGGCACAGATTCGATTCACGGTATCAACACGCTCCAGTCTACCCAGCTGTGTGACCGTGTGGTGGATTTGATGTTATGAATTTGTTGTTAGGTATTAATATGTGAATAAATGAGATTAGCTATGAAGGTCCCTGAATATACCCAATAGTATTGTGAACTTTTCAGGGTACCTTTCCGCTACCACCTTTTTTTTATCTCATTCAAAATGTATTTATTATTATAGTAAATGACTTCGTTTAGTGTCTAGGGTTATGAATGTAGAGTGTAATGTATAATAATCCACAAACATACAAACAAATAGTTTATTATTCACAACAGCACACAGTACTACCACAATAACATACAAACGACACTCTAAAAGGCTATCTTAATTAAGACTGTGGTTGAATTTTGTGTAAATATGATTTTTACAATTTTATTATCCTGATTCTAATTTATCTGGAATCAGGATTGACAATTTAAAAGTGAAATCAAAATAATCAATTACATCAGTCAAGTAGCACAATAGATCCTCTGTCCATACATAAAAATCTTATTCTCATATATGTCTGTAGTGTTCTCCTACTTTAAGGAAATACTGGTAGTACTACTAGGTTGTTGTTTTAAATCATACCCTTTTAGTAAGGTCTGTTTCTATTTGTCACTTGTGGAACTATTAAATATTTGTCCCAGTTTTATTCACTGTCACTTTTTATATTTCTTCTTTTAAAGTTCTGTAGTTGAGCTCTCAGGTGCCGAACGAGAACTTATCTTGGCAGTAGAATACAGGTTGAACCTTTCCTCTGCTCGCTTGACAATCTGTTCCCTGTTTGATAGGCAATGGCCACTAGCATGGGCTCGCAGTAAACAGGCAGAGTCCTGAATCAATCAGTTTTCAAGCGTTTGGTACCACATTAACGTCAGTACCCAGGACCTCTGAAATGTGAAGGTATGCATCCTTCTTAATACCTAGCATACACTAATAGTCCACAGTTAAGGACATGTACATTACAAACAAACAAAAAGGGTCATATCCTTATACAAATCTATGCCACCATTTTCTTTTGATGTGACAATGTACACCAGTATTCCTCTCCCCTAATAGTTACAACGCCACTGCAATTCCAGCTGTAATCTCTTCCATATAATAGGATAGGTGTTATGCTCCTTTATTACAATCATACATATTCTTGTATTTTTACACCTCTCTGACAGTCTATCACATGGTGGATCAATCTTTAGGCTTTGCCTCATGTTCGCTATAGACCCACTCATGTCCAGACATATATTATTATTTCACATTCAATTTTATATAAAATACAGATTAATAAATGTCAATCTTACCACAATTTTGTTAAATGAAATACACAGAGACGATGACTGACACAGTTTCGATCTGTTTTGTTGTCCAGGCTGCCCAGAAATGGATTTGAAAGCACAGCCTGATTTCATCTATCACTGGTGAAAATTTTTCTAGAAATGGCGTCCCCCCTAACGCTTATTCTGACAATATCGATTCAGTTGGCCAATCACTTTTAATTTTACAAGGGTAAACAGTCTTTCAAAAAATATCATTCAAACCTTTCTACGTTACTAGGCTATTTATGTTTATTCAAAGGTCAGCCAATAATATTTCGTCTCACTTCAAATGTCACCCAATCAGATTCACTGTACCATCCTAGCCTATCTGTCACCTACTTTTTTCCCCAAAAATATGCGATCCAATCTAAGCAGATATGACTTGACCTGACAGTATCTCTGATCTCTATGTATGGTTTTATCAATAGTTGATTAGTTAAGGGACTATTTATATAACTAATAACATATTCTTGGTCAGCAAGTCTTCAGGTACACGAATCTACGATTTTTAAGGGGCTATATGGTTTGGTTCAAAATTCTATCTTTTTTTCTATGTTAGTCGTTTATTTTTAAACTACCTCTCGTTCACTCTTTTTCCATGTAATATCAAGCTGAATACGAGAGCTTAGGTCATTCATAATAAGAACTTACCATGTTTACATGACCGTAGTGTCTACATTTCTAACTTTTTCATTGTATTTGGGGAAACCCCTAAGGCAAGGCTTGCCACTGTGCTACAGTTGGCTTTTAGTTTAAAATCAATGCGAAACGAATTAGCATTTCATCTATCCTTGCCCCTCCTCGTTCCACAATGCATTTTAGGCAAATATTTTCTTATAATTAGAAGTCACAACAGACCGTACGTTAGTCATTTCTAGAAATTACGCCAAGAAAAAAATAACTTATTGGAAAATCACCATTTAAACTGAAACAGAGGATGGTTTGTGTAATAAATCAAGTATAAAATAAACTGCGATTTTTATGAAAACAGACTATATTCGTAACTTAGATAAAAGACAGTAAGGGAGGGAACGCTTATGGAAAGAATGTATTAGTACAGATTTTTAGGTTAATTTTGGTTTGGACACGTGATTCCTAGCCAATGATTGAGCTCAAAGTAATTAGACCATGCACGCTAAAATCCCCGGGCTAAGTTAGTTGCAGAGAAGATGCGAAACCATCGAGACGCACCAGCGTTAGCTAGTAGTCAAGGACTGTTTTGTTTAACTTCAAATAACTGATTTTGTTCGTCAGTTATAATCACGCTGTTGTGCATTACAAGAAGTATTGTATTTCTGATTCATTTCTGTGGAAAACAGTAAGTAGAGACCTCGAATTTCATTGATTGAAAAATGTTTCGGCAGGTACTTATAAATACTGATGAAACTCATTTCATCTCAGGAGTGGCAAAACGTAATTAACTATAAGCTATAGAAGAAAATAAAACTACTATCAGAATGAGCATATAATGATATGCTTGCCAAAGATATAAGGAGAAGTTCCGACGGATTTTTAATAAGAAGGATGCTACCTAGATCCCAACTACATATAAGTACACTTGAAAAGGAGATGCCTGCTTTTGTATTGAACGTTTAGATGAAAAATACCTTATTCATGTACCAAATGAATATTACTTTCATGCCTGGTAACTGTAAATAAAATTCACCTTGATACTTTGAATCAGACAGTTGCCCATTTGTTTTGAATAAGAAAACACGAAGAGAGATCTGCCAGTTTGCTATGAAATTAAACTGAATATTTGCTCATACCCTAACAACTAAAGAGGATCACTAAGTACCTGGTTTTCCCAAAAATAAGAGGGAAATAACATCTCTAGCGAATAGGCTAGTCAAACAACTCACTATCTAGTCATTCAACACAACAGGACAACCCCACACGGTCACATTACTCTATATTGTGCCGTGCCCAGTTCTACAAGTAAATGGGAAATACTGGGACGGTCACATTAAAACTATATGTTGCCGTGACCAGTCCTCTTATAAGAGCAAAGTACCACTATACAATAGAAAATGGATCAACTAAGGAGAACACACCCACACCAGAGACACATGCGGCCCGCACAGGTCAGTAAAGGTTTTCGCTATGCCACGGACAGAAAAATGTACAACAAATACACCCCGCACTACAGGCGTAATAAGAAGACTGAAACCTTTGTACCAGTGAGATATTCTGAAATACGGGACTCGATTACGTATCCTGAAACAGATGTAGAATTTTCATGCGATTCGGTAGGAAGGTACTACACTGTACGAAACATCCACAGCCACTACGAAATTGAAAGGAGAAGGCAACCCCACATTCTCCCATACAACTGTCATCAGTACGGGAAGAATATACACACTGTTAATCTAGTGAAACACGAAGAACCAAGTCAAACATGGCAGAGACAGAGGTACCCAACCCAGACCGTCCCCAGTTCAAACCCCAGTCAAAACAACTCCTATGTCCAAATGAGAAAACCTCCACATTTTTTCTTCCAAGAAACAGAGCGCAGACCACGAAACAAACATTGGGATACACTGAACAAAAGAGCCCATAAAATAGCTGTACGAAATTTCATCAATGAAGTTAAAACCAGAAAGATCTGGGAGTTTCGTCACGTAACATCGAAGAACGGACAAGTTTTCCTCCTGACAACAGAAGATGGATGGAGGGCACACATCGGTCCAATAACACCAGGAAAGACAGATAAGACATACCAACAAGTGAATTTAGTACAGTCGCCTCCTAGAAATAATCAGCTTAAAACGGTAACACAAGAACCAGCAACAAATAAAACCAAGATGATTTGTGCCAAAATACCAACAAGAACTAATACAAAGATTGTACCAGAAATGAAAACAAGTCTACAAACAGTCCAGAAAAGACAAGAAGAGGTATCTACAGTACATGCAAAGTACCGGGTTGACATCGAATTTGAATATGATTCGTCAAGTGCAGAAGAAAGTACTATGGACTCTGACGAAAATACTCCAACTGTAAAGGAGATAAAGAAGGCGATAAAAGATATCCTCAAAATCCGATCTTGGCACCTTGACAGCACAGAGGATGCAAGAATTGCTGGCAGCAAGGTTTAATAAAGACTTCTCAGAAAGGCAACAAGAAGTGCGCAAACTTATGCTTGAAGTGGAAGATACAGGTCTAATGTACCGCCGCCTCATTACGCCTCTGACGACAACCACTCGACCAGTCCGGAAGACTACCTTACACTACCAACCCTCCAGTACCACTTCCGTAGAATCGTCAGATATAAAAACAAAAGATTCTGAATTAGACCCATATCATCCTCTACCCACACCGCCCACAGATGCGATACGAAGAGCACAACAACAAAGAGATTTTTCTGAAAGTGAGGAAGACATTCCCCCAGCAGAACTACGCCAACGGCTTCAGTACAGAGACACACGAATAATGAATGAAGAAAACAGACCACCGACATCAAAGGATGATAATACTACGTCAGCTTTCATTCACACGCAAACCTACTCCCGTAGTGACCACTCGTCAATTGATACGTACCACACTCCCAGTTCAGGTTGGAATACTAGTGAAAACCAAACATTACTATACTACAAGAACGCAGTTGCTCATCCCGAGCAGATAGATCCCGATGAAACAATCCCCAAGCAGTTCACTGAACCATCTACCAGTAATTTTAATCGAGATGAAACTGAACAGAAAATGGGAGAACAGAGTTTCAACCCTGGTGCAGTATTACAGGACTCAAACGAACATAATAACAGAGCAATGTTATATTTATATGAGCAAGAAACGGACATAGATTCGCCAGGCCCAACCAATAGCGTCGAATCTATGGCCAGCGCCCTGCCTTTACCGGTCAGTTCCAGTGCCAAACGCCCGTATCTCCCTGAGTCCGACGAATCGCCTCCTGTCACCAAATTTCTCGAAGTACCGCAGAACCATGTCAGACGAAAGATTATGACGAAACGTAGACACGTTTACAAACCGCACCAAGATGTACCAGCCACACATCCCCAAGCCACATTGCAATCGTCAACAAACCCTGTATCTTCTCAACAAACAGTCAACGCCGTGTCACCTACTGCACGTATCACCATTGTACAATACGATGCCAGACTCACAAGCAGAGATATTGCAATGTTGGAAACGATGGAAAAACTGAAGGACCCCGCAAAGCTTTTCTGAAAAACACACCCAGGTGTTTCATATGCTTCCCACTCCAAGCATGGTCAACGCGAAAGTGAGAATAATGTTAAATCACATTTTAACTTTTCCATGTACTCTATTTTCAGACTGTTTCCTGTCTAATTTAGAAAATAACAGATTGACCGCGTCACAGACAGAGCAGGTTACTATGACTTGGTTCCAGAGTGAAATGTTCATATCAACCCCAACAAGTACCCCCGAATAGAACAACAAGTGATGACAAGAGTATTCCAGGAATAGCCACCAGATAATTATAATTAGGCATTTTGTTGATTGTGAAATAAAAGAGACACACAGTTAAGGTGTTGCCATTTGCAAGCACACTTATGACACTTTTAGAATGTTCACATATAGAACTCCACTCATAACACGTGTCACACCAATTTTGTTATAACATTGACTTATACGTTGCAAATGATCACCTTACACACTTCCTTAGCTCGACTTCTTGTCCTTGCAGTTCCAGAGCCCAGTGATTCCTTTACATGCATCTTAGTGCATATTCACGCAGGCACTTTGCACTAGTGGTTCTTCTCTTACCTGTTACTAATATATCTTTTTCCCTATGATCTCATTTATGTTAAACTCATCTATACCTATTCACCTTTATCCATCACAGTGATCCTACTATGATTGTTCACAGCATGTGAAGTCTAATTACAAGTTTATTAATGAAAATTATCAGTGCATACTATGCTATTTTTTCTCTCCACAGGTTTATTTATTTTTGCATGTACACAAAATTTGTTTGTAGTACCATCATAAATTAACATGTAGCAAATTTTTTTGACAACAAAAGTTAAATAACTGATAAGGTTATAAAGGGCTGTTGTAAAATAGTATGGTTACATTATTGCACTTTGCAAAACAGATTGTACATCCCACCTTAAACCCACCATTATAAGATTTTTTCCACTACGCCTCTCACACCCTTTATCTTACTGTTCCACCCCTACTATTCTGAGACTACATGCTGAACTTGAAAATTTTCGCTCCGAAAATATCTTCATTCTTTCGAATTACAATATTGTTGTAATCTGGCGATATTCTGTTTCCCTCTATCCAGGACGACACCCCCGTATGCTATCCTCATACTTGTTGACAACAGCTGCTGCTAATACTCTTGCTAGTTTTTGACTTAACTTTCTTAATAGCCCCACTGATAGAAATTATTGTAACACAGATATCAGAATATGCTGATGCCATCTTTATGATTATGGTAACTCTATAGAAGATTTTGTAACATTTACAAAGACAAAGAAAGATAGATTAGTATAATACAGCAAACAGTCATTAGAAAAGTTGACATACATCACTGCTGATGTATAGCCATACACCACCCCCACAAATGTTGATGCAAACAAATGACTGTTGGTACCCATTGCTCCACTTGTATTACAGGGTGAAATTGAATACATTGCCACTAGTTGTTGATACTGCCTATGCCAGATGCCCCAAATAGCATTTGCCCATGATGACTTTGCAAATGAAAACACCCTTTGATAGCATTTGTATATGCTGACCCCAGATTGAATACAGTACTACTAATTGACCATACTGTTTATGCCACATGCCCCAATGACATTTGCACATGATGACTTTGCAAATGAAAACACCCTTTGATAGCATGTGTATATGCTGACCCCAGATTGAATACATTGCTACTATTTGTTGATACTGCCTATGGCACACGAGATGAGGAAGCAACTATTTGTTGATAATGCCTGTGACATTTTATATAGTACACCACATATTATGGTGGAACGTAATGATGATACAACTGACGTTTTGTTATGTTGCTTATGCACAAATTCCCCACATCAGTATTGGATAATAAATCAGATTGCAGTCTTTTCGTGGCTACGAAATAAGACGAGAAAATAATTGAATAATTTTATGGATTCTATGAACATGGAAGAAATCAGAAGAAAATATTTGCCGCATATTGGAACCATAAGTGTCTGGATTATACACACAAAAGAGATATGAGTGGATTATGATAATCATATGTGAACTACAGAGGTTACGGACACACCAATGGAGAATAAATAAAAAAAATAATTGAATATTGCTGCACCCAGAAGATGATAGAAACGAGATACCTCCATATAGGAGAAGAGATTCCCCTGATTTTTGCCAATTGCCTTTGTTATATGAACATTGTTATATAGATGTATAACAAATGATTATTGCTTGCTACTGATTAAAAAAATGTTACGATGGTTGTGATACTTTGATATTTCAGTAGACTCACAAAATAACAAGATATACCAGAGGGTCAAATATGACTGATGCATTTTGACATACTGAGATCTGATCGCCCTTAATGATACATAGGCTGAATATAATGTTGTCCCAGGATACACACGGTGGATATATATAATAAAGAAAAATGAAAGAATACTTGGATTTTAAACGGCCACCTTACCATAGATATCCGCGTTGAGGAGTACTTAAGATGCAAATACATGACGATAAAATATGGATAACATGGAATACTCAGTTCCAAAAGAAGTATGACTATGAAAAATGACTGGAGATTTTATTGAATTTAAAAAAAAATACGGTATGATGATCCCTGATATTAATATGAAAGTATTGATGATTGTTGTATTGATTTTTCGTATGCTGATGACATAGTTGGGAAACTATCATACATGAAAATTATGACCATGGGTCACTTATGAAATTGCTGTTGTTAAGAAATGATATAACAGATAGTCAAGAATGACTGACACATTTTGACATAAAGACATATGATGATCCCTTATGAGAGACGAACACATAGAATAAATGTCATAACCCCACAAAGTTACATATGCTGAGGATACACAAAACGGAGATAAGAAAAAAAATTTGATGCCCCGACCAAAGATATCCGTATTACGGAGGACCTGGATTGAAAATCATTGTCGCTGAGTCATGGATAACATATGATACACATACCCTAATGACATACGCTTAAATAGTAATTTGACAGAAAATATTTAGAATTTAAGGATCAATGATTGCCCGTCTGGCTGTATCAGACACTGTTCTGACAGCAGATGTTATAAACACTGCATAGCTTTGAGAAATCTTCGACCTGCGAAGGCAGAGCTAGTGTTGAAAATACTGCACATAATAACTTATATAGCTTTTGGAGAAAAACATCGCATATTTTGAAGAAAAAAAAAATAGAACATTTTCTACAGTGATGAACACTTGAAACGAACCTATATACATATCACTTGGAGAATACCAACTACATGACGAAAATTCAGATACGAAATAATATGGATAAGCCATGAGAGTTTGAGTATTTTTTATTGTGTAAATTATGATTGCATATCAAAATGTTGATTATTACATTATGGTTTGAAAATGTTTGCACATATATGTCTAGAGATGTTTTACACACGTAATAATGAGTAACTAGATCATTCACTGAAAAAAAGAAAACAAATGATGAGTAGCCACGAGGGAATTGACTGGTTTATGCAACTGGATAATCATTACAAAGATAACGTGGATTATTTGGAAAAAGAAGTTGAATACTTTCTACTAGAGGATACTTGAACGCATACTATATTGGAACACCAGGAAGAATTTGTAACATAGAGATCCGGAAATATTTTGAGTATTCTGAGACAGGAGCCATAAAGACATGATATTGACAGTTTTCTCCTCCCCTTTCCCAAGTTAGTTAACAATGTTGTTAACTATATTGTTTATGTAGACAGAATTTGATGTTATATGGAAAATGTTATTCGTTCAAATGGTTCAAGGTTCCACTCGTGTAGTTTTTGAGTGGCGACCTTACAAATTGGATTGATGGTAAAATATTTTTGTTGGCCAGTGTTGCCACTCAGAACATTTGGTTAGCATATGCCTTGATATGATAGAAAGTTTACATTTTTTTGAAAGGATGTCCATTAATAGGGCCTGTTTAAGGAAGGCAGTCCCATATATACATATAAGAACCCAGGTTTAGGAATTAGGTTAAATTTTTCTGAAAATTTTTCGGAGTTTGAAAATGTTTAGACTTTAAATTTTTTTCTGAACAAAATTTTTTAGACTTAGTAAATTTTTGGGATATTTTTTGGATATTGATAGTACTCAAATGTCTCCCTACGGGATACATTTGCAGAGCCCCGGGATCTATATGTGACCGCACGTTTGTCATTTCTAGAAATTACGCCAAGAAAAAAAATAACTTATTGGAAAATCACCATTTAAACTGAAACAGAGGATGGTTTGTGTAATAGATCAAGTATAAAATAAACTGCGATTTTTATGAAAACAGTCTATATTTGTAACTCAGATAAAAGACAGTAAGGGAGGGAACGCTTATGGAAAGAATGTATTAGTACAGATTTTTAGGTTAATTTTGGCTTGGACACGTGATTCCTAGCCAATGATTTAGCTCAAAGTAATTAGACCATGCACGCTAAATCCCCGGGCTAAGTTAGTTGCAGAGAAGATGCGAAACCATCGAGATGCACCAGCGTTAGCTAGTAGTCAAGGACTGTTTTGTTTAACTTCAAATAACTGATTTTGTTCGTCAGTTATAATCATGCTGTTGTGCATTACAAGAAGTATTGTATTTCTGATTCATTTCTGTGGAAAACAGTAAGTAGAGACCTCGAATTTCATTGATTGAAAAATGTTTCGGCAGGTACTTATAAATACTGATGAAACTCCTTTCATCTCAGGAAAGGCAAAACGTAATGAACTATAAGCTATAGAAGAAAATAAAACTACTTTCAGAATGAGCATATAATGATATGCTTGCCAAAGATATAAGGAGAAGTTCCGACGGATTTTTAATAAGAAGGATGCTACCTAGATCCCAACTACATATAAGTACACTTGAAAAGGAGATGCCTGCTTTTGTATTGAACGTTTAGATGAAAAATACCTTATTCATGTACCAAATGAATATTACTTGCATGCCTGGTAACTGTAAATAAAATTCACCTTGATACTTTGAATCAGACAGTTGCCCATTTGTTTTGAATAAGAAAACACGAAGAGAGATCTGCCAGTTTGCTATGAAATTAAACTGAATATTTGCTCATACCCTAACAACTAAAGAGGATCACTAAGAACCTGGTTTTCCCAAAAATAAGAGGGAAATAACATCTCTAGCGAATAGGCTAGTCAAACAACTCACTCTCTGGTCATTCAACACAACAGGACAACCCCACACGGTCACATTACTCTATATTGTGCCGTGCCCAGTTCTACAAGTAAATGGGAAACACTGGGACGGTCACAGCTGTAAATGAGTACCTGAATTTGCACTTGAGTTAAGGAAGGAAAAGGCAGCGAGGAAGCGAACTGGTCACCCCACCTCTCGACGCTGGACCTAGTATAGTGAAGTCTCTAACACTTCACTCCCCTACGACAGTATCTGCTATGGGACCACCTTGACCTTTTATATTCCAATGCCAGGAACAGTTTTATAATTAGTACCTTAACACTGGGCTAACAATTTCAAGCTGGATTTCGATTTAGTAAATAGTCATTAAAATCAATACTATAAATCTACTTTTGAATATACAAATTTAAAAAAAAGTGTTGTTGTTGTTGTTTAACCAGGGCTGCTGAGCTTCTCGCTCTTTAGTTGCTCTTCAGTTGAAGACTCCTTGGTATTATCTTCACTGTAGATCTAGGCTTTTCCTGTGGCTTTTCTGCCATTCCGAAACTTGTTGAGTTGAAGTCATGAGTTCCAGTTTCTCCAGCTTGGCTTGCATTTAAAGGATCGTCAAATCTGGTCCCAAGCTAGGAGTAAGAAGCGCGTGGCATACTGTGCATTCCCTGCCATCCAAGGGGGCTCTCAAACTATGCAGAGCTAAAATACTTTGATAGAGTACTGGTTCTAGGCTCTCCCAAGTAATTCTCACGTTCTGCACACAGCCACTTCTCAGCTTCCCCCTGCCTATCACTGGGTCCATAGTGAGATCCTTCTGCATGCAGTGAACCAAGTCAAAGCCAAAGAATTACGCCTGGGGCTCAAGTGACTTCTCCAAGCTTAGTGTGCAATGCTGGGTTCTCAACAAGTTTCACCACAGGGGGAATCCCTGGAAGTGTGTGGATGATTTCAAGAGTCAATGAGGATGTAATTAGTCTCACAGACAGAGGTTCACTTCCACATATGTATATTGTAGCATTGTGCATAGCTGGTGGTCATATAAGGATGACTCCAGATATGCCTCCATGCATTACAAAAAAAATGTGAAATTTATAATAAGCTGAAAACAATTGTTATTTTTTTTTTTTTTACTCATCGTATCTTGTTACAATTAACAATTTTTGTTAACCCTGCTGCTCTCGCATGATTTGAAGAAGGTGGAATGTGGTGTCCCATTTTACTGTTGTTGTTTTAAATTAGCGCCACAATCACGTGCGAGTGTGTTCGTGAATCTTGTTTACTTAGAGAGCCATGCATGATTACTGCAGAGATTTTCGTGTACTGTAATTCCTGAAAAAACTATAAATAAAAAAAGAGATGTCATCAAAGAGATAAAAATTAGACACATAATATATCCTAGACCAAAAAAAAAAAAAAAAAAATTAGACTTTGTTGTAAACCAGAATAGATAGGAGGTTTTAGACAAATGGGGAAGAGGGCACAGCGGCAGGAGTTAAAAGGAAACATTTAAGAGAATAACAAGACATTAGCCTATATCAAAGTGTACCATCAAGACAAGGAACAGAAAATAGGCTATCAAAGTGTACCATCAAGACAAGGAACAGAAAATAGGCTATCAAAGTGTACCATCAAGACAAGGAACAGAAAATAGGCTATCAAAGTGTACCATCAAGACAAGGAACAGAAAATAGGCTATCAAAGTGTACCATCAAGACAAGGAATAGAAAATAGGCTATCAAAGTGTACCATCAAGACAAGGAACAGAAAACAGGCTATCAAAGTGTACCATCAAGACAAGGAACAGAAAATAGGCTATCAAAGTGTACCATCAAGACAAGGAACAGAAAATAGGCTATCAAAGTGTACCATCAAGACAAGGAACAGAAAATAGGCTATCAAAGTGTACCATCAAGACAAGGAACAGAAAATAGGCTATCAAAGTGTACCATCAAGACAAGGAACAGAAAATAGGCTATCAAAGTTTACCATCAAGACAAGGAACAGAAAATAGGCTATCAAAGTGTATCATCAAGACAAGAAAATAGTCTGACAAGAAAATAGTCTACCAGAATGTACCATCCAGGTAAAAAAAGGTAGTTCCATAGAAGTTACTGTCGTAGGGGAGTGGAGTGTTAGAGCTAGAGACTTCGCTATACTACGTCGAGTTTTCTTTTTAATGAGGTGGGAATGCCCTATACTCCAAGGAATGGTTCCCTTTCTCGTCGTCTTCGCTATCCCTAACTCAAAAACAGAGCCATGTATCCATTTACAGCCGGGGAGACTGGAGCGTGAAGCTACCACGTTTCAAACCCGGAAACTTTGCCTCGAGAAGCAAGCGTTATAACTAAACTGATATTGGACGCTGTCATAAGACAACCAAAACATTTAGATAACAAGACAGGAATTGTCAACACTCGATAGCAGGGACGCTCAGAAGACACACAAAACACTTATATAACAAAACAGAAAGAGATACTGCGATACACATAAAATAAATGTAGATAAAAAGACATAAATTATTTTACGGAAAATAGGTATCAACATTCGGTAGCAGGAGGAGCCGCGGTAGCATAGTGGTTAGTGCACTGGCTTCCTAGCGCAGTGGTCCAGGGTTCGATCCCCAGATGAGGCGGAAAAATTTTTAGGCCACAAACGGCTCCTGGGTCGACCCAGCCCCAAATGGGTACCAGAGCTACTCTGGGAAGGTTAAGGCGGCCGGCGTGATGCCGACCACATCACCCCTCGTGTGCCGACGGTCAAGATAATATGGGCCTAACACCATATTCCCAATATGCCTCAATGGGCGTGTAACGGGTTCCTTTACCTTTTTTATTCGGTAGCAGGGACGCTCAGAAGACATACACACCCTTTAGATAACAAGAAAGAAATTTTCTACGGCAAGTAGGTATCTACATTGGGTAGCAGGGACGCTCAGAAGACATATACAACATTTAGATAACAAGACAGACATTTTCTGCGGCAAGAAAGTATCTACATTGGGTGGCAGGGACGTTCAGAAGACATACACAACTGTTAGATAACTTTTATGCAGCAAGAAAGTGTCTACATTGGGTAGCAGGGAAGAAGACATATACGATATTTAGATAACAAGACACAAATTGGTTATGGCAAATAGATATCAACAGGTCTCCAAGACACAAAATATATTTAGATAACAAAAAAGAAATTGTAGGTATCACCACTCGGTAGCAGGTCTGCTCAGAAGACACACAAAATATTCAAACAACAAAACACAAAGAGATACTGCAAAACAATATATCCAAAATCACTTCATTTCCGTTGTACCATTCAATGAAAATTGTCCACCAGGTGTACTGGTCCAAGGCGTGAGAAATTTTTCGGAAGATAGCTCTTATTTAGAAATAGTGTGCTCTCAGTAAATACAAGGTAAATATTATCAATCGTTCCTTTATTCTTCGCGAAGGATTACAAAAGTAAGATCAATGTAGAAATTACAAACGTCCAGCCAGATCTCGTCTCTGTTCAAACACTCATATTAACATTAACTACTTATAAACATGACATAAAATATGTAGAAAAGTACAAACATCGTCATTAGAACCTACAATTGATATTATAAGAAAAGATAATCTGATTAGGGGGGCATGTAATCAAAACTAATAAAGTATTCGAAAAGTCTACGATTGTATGAATAGGGACTGAAAGAGAGCGAACGAACTTTATTTTCAAAGTGTTGAGAGAAAGGAACTTAGGCCTGTCTAAGAGAGAGAGAGAAAGAGAGAGAAAGAGAGAGAGAGAAAGCGAGAGAGAGAGAGAGAGAGAGAGAACGAACGAACGAACGAACTTTATTTTCAAAGTGTTGAGAGAAAGGAACTTAGGCCCGTCTAAGAGAGAGAGAGAAAGAGAGAGAGAAAGCGAGAGAGAGAGAGAGAGAGAGAGAGAGAGAGAGAGAGAGAGAGAGAGAGAGCCAGCGAGAGAGCGAACGAACTTTGTTTTCAAAGTGTTGAGAAATAGGAACAAAGGTTTGTCTAAGAGAGAACGAACGAACGAACTTTATTTTCAAAGGGTTGAGAATTGGACTCACAGGCCCGTCTGACATTCTGCCCTTCCTTTCTCTCGTCTTTTATACTGATTTCATTTATTCTCACATATATTTTACCCATCAATTCAAGGAATTCAACGTTGTAAAGGTAAAATAATAGCATACTCACATTCACAGTATCTAATTATAAACATGAAATAGAATATGTTGAAAAGTACAAACTAAGTATTGCCATGAAACAAAATATGTTGAAAAGCACTAACATTATCATTAAACCTACACTCGATATTATACCATTTGTTTGGAGATGAATGCAGTCAGCGACTCATAGCTTGACTGCTTGCGTCAGCGAACCAGACCCTACTCCACCTCCAAGTGGTGGTCCTGGAAATAGGCTGCATTACTGCAGTCTGGCCGAGAGAGTAGGCATCGAAGAGGGAAGGCAAAACCGGTCCCAAAAATACCATGCTGAAATCGGAAGTGTCGGGCCGTAAGGCGCAAATATCGCAGCTTTGCCGTAAATGGTGGCACAACGTAACCAACGCCCTTTTCAGGACAAAACGCAGAAGAAGAAGTAGCACACATACCAAGCAAGTCGTAAAAGGCTACTAAGGATGGATGGGCAGAATACCTCATCCTGTCGAAACTTTAAGCTATCAAAAAAACTTCAGCAAGTTTGGACAGATGGATAGTACACACTGAGAAAACTTATTGATAGCATTACAAGATATGTCTCGTTCTAGAATCCCCATGGTAAGAGAGGCAGAGGGTGACAGACAAATGCACAGAGAAGAGCGCTGAAGACATAAAAGGAAGAAGACATGAACATATCTTGAGAGGATGGCACAGGACAGGAGGCCCTAACATACATTTGGCGAAGGTCTATACTCCTTTGGGAGCTGAAATGCAGTGATGGTTCTTATGAAGGTCTTCAAGAAGTTCGTTCATAAAATCAAAAGACTAGTTTTCGCAGCATATTAAAGACACACTTTCACACACAAAAGTGGTAAAAAAATTGACACACTGTCATCATCATCAGCTGCCATCTCCACAACGAAGGTTGGCTGTAATTGATCTCCAATGTCTTCTGTCTCTTGTCATGATGGTGCACTCTGATAGACTCTTTCCTGTCCATCTCTTGATGTTATCTTCCCACTTATAGCGCTGTCTTCCCCTTGCACGTGTGCCTTCAACTCTCCCTTCTATTATGGTCTTCTGCAAGGTGTTATGCCTTTTTATGTGACCAAAGTATTTTAGCTGCCGAACTTTGATCTCCCTCATTAGTTCTCTTTTCATACCTAGATTTTCTAGGACCTCCTTATTTGTTTTCTTCTCTGTCCATGAGATACGCCCCATTCTTCTATTTTCTGTCCACATTTCAAGAGCCTCAATTCTTTCTTCCAAATGCTTATTCATCGACACACTGTACACAAGTCTAAATATAGTTCATCGTTGTGGTGGGGCACTCTCTCCACATTTTTTGTATTCGTTTTATTATTATTTCAGGTAAATAGCTTCACCCGTCCACACTCGAAAACCTGTACTCATTATGTTAATTTATACTTGATTGCCCCTTCTGTTGTTATATATTACTGCTCGTTGCTCTATTACGTCCAGGGTGAAATCTCCTAACGATTATGTGCGTTCTCCCGAAATCCACCAACACAAATACGGGTTCTGTAACTGACCCAATCAACGACAAGGAAATACGACAGTTTTCCTTCATAAACGAACTCAGTTTTCTTTAATACACTTATATCCATTGTAGCATAGGCCTCTACATATCCGTTCGTAAAGATTGATCCATATTCTCAGAAAATCATCATGACAGGATTAACCCTGTTCCAAGAGTATCCCTTCTGACTCAAACTCAATAAATCTAACATGTGGTGTGCATGGGCAGACACCACAATCGTGCATTCATTTTCCTTTCTGCTCCTTGTGGAACATGGAGCCACCCCTGTAGCTGGTCCCCTCACAGGATTCCCGCATTAAGTATTCACATGCTCTAGCAGCGGTGGGGGTTTTGTTTTGTAGCAATGGTGAGGTTACCAGCTCCATGAACAACCTCATATTAGTTGCCTTGTACGACATGCTTGTTGAAGAAGTAGTCATGTTCTTTGTTTGTCTCATCAGAGATTTCCGCAAGCTAAACGGGGATGTAACTCTCATTATCCATCAGTTTTGTTCCCTTTGAAACACAGATCTGCAACTGCTTCTCGTAATCCGCCTATATGCCAGTTAGGCCAGTACCTTTTGCTCTGCACATAATGTTCTGGCGACTTTGGATTCCTGTCCTAGCTTCCTTCCACGGGTTTTCTTTGGTAGCCCCTCTGTTCTCTTCCTCTATGGGGTTTAGTCGAGTGTATATTTGGTAATGAGCGTTGAGTGAACTTAATGGTTAGAATGGTTCCTTCTTGAGGCAAAGTTACCGCGTTAGAAAATTTGTTGCGTCACGTTCCAGTCTCTAGTAGCTGTAAATATGTAATGGTTTCTGCCCTTAAGTTAAAAGAACTGGAGACAGGAATGAAGGGGGTGAAGAAAAAATGGACAGACCTTGAGCTGATGGCACGGGACAAATAGAAAAGGCCCTACATTTGCTCTAAGGCCTTTGCTCCTTGGGGAGTTGTAAGNTCGAAGAAAAAGTTTCAGTGTTGTATGGAAAATTATATTTGTTTATTACTAATGCGTCGTTATCTTTTTTACGTTTGATTCTCTTTAAGATTTAAGCAACGTTTTGATGACGTAACTAATCAAGGAGTGTCTTCTGTGATCGAAATCTGGTTAGCGTCACGCTCTAAGTCTACCCCGGCTGTAAAATGGGTACCCGACTCTGCACTTGAGTTAGGGAAAGCGAAGGCAGCGGGGAAGGGAACTGGTCACACCCCACCTCATACAACTGGTATAGTGAAGTCTCTGACACATTTCTCTCCCCTACGACAATTTCTACTAAGGGACTTTAAAAAAAAAAAGTTAATCAAACTGACTTTTGAAAAGTTTGAACACTCTACTACTGTCTTAGCTTGTTATTTATTTATTTTTAAAACCGATTTTGCAAAGCCATAAAGATGGATGTCTTCAGGTCGTTTGGGGTGTACCCTGTATATGTCAATATACCTTATATGGATATGTAATTGTATCTATACCAATGTCATTTAGGGCTTGTGACATTTCTATTTTTATGTTGCCAATGCCTACTCATTTCCCTTTTCTAATTGTTTTTATTACTGTCTCTAGTTCTGATTTCAGAATGTTTGAGTCTTGGATTGTTGCCTTTGTTATCATCGCACAGTTCATTTAAATGTTCTGTCTCATCCTTGGGCAAATTTTCTTGAGATCTGCGATGTTTTTAAATGCATATCTCTTGTGCTGTATTTCATTGCTGTATTTTCTTCTTCCTTACATTTCGTCTCTATTTTTTGTTCTTTTGTTGGCATTTGTACAAGATGGTGTGTGTATCGTAGTCAGGAACTGTGCTGAGAGTACCGCATTTCTTGCCATATAAGTCGAACTCATAGTGTAGCGATATTTTTGGGGGAACTTATTTTTTGGAACTTATTTAAATTATAGTGCTCATTCAAAAGGTACTGGGTGCGAAAAACGGTAGCGGCACGCTCCAGTCTACCCAGCTGTAAATGGGTATCTGACTGCTCTTGAGTTAGGGAAGGTAAAGTCAGCGAAGAAGGGAGCTGGTCACCCCCACCTCACGATGCTGGACCTAGTATAGTGAAGTCTCTAACACGTCACTCCCCTACTGCAGTATCGACTATGGGACTACCTTTATCTTTTTTTTTAACAATAAAAATACTCTTATAGGTGTTTAAAAAACAAACAAACAAACACACCACACTAACTTTTGTTGGCAAAAAAAAAATAACATGCTTGTTTATGACAGCCGTCACAGTTTAAGCGCATGGTGATTTGTAAAGACAGATTTATGGAAAAACGAGCATCTTATAATTATGGCGGGAAATAATGTACATCGAGAAGGCCCAGCCCCTAAAAGGCCACAGATCTGGCCAACATCCTGCGTTAGAAGCGAAGATTAGGGGGCGTTTCTCACTCCGACGAACCCAAAGAAAAGCAACCGCGCTCGAAGGATTTCCTCGGACGAACGGAACTCCTAAGTGAAATCATGCGAGAGAATGTAGTGCGACGGCCGTCCTTAAGTGCAATCGAGTCCAGCGAATTAGGATTCTCGATTGCAATCAGGGCCCTTTGTCCACGCGACTTTCGTATGATGACGATTCATGTATTCATGGTGTTTCTTCTGGTATGAAAGCACGGACCTGAGCAATCAATCAGCAAAACCAATCTCTGGACATATCAGTTTTCTTTGGACCCTCCTAGTGATCTCAGGTATAACATTTCTGCGTCTAATCAAAGGTAAAGGTAGTCCCATAGAAGTATGTCGTAGGGGAGTGAAATGTTAGAGACTTCACCATATTAGATATAGCATCGAGTGGTGGGGTGACCATTTTTTCCTTTTATCGCTGCCTTTTTCCTTCCCTAACTCAAAGAGAAGAGTCAGGTGCCCTTTTACTGCTGGGTAGACTGGAGAGTATCGGTACCGTGAATCCCCCTAGTAGATCATGATTAGCCGTATGGCGTGTAAGGTAGTCCAATAGCATATCTATCGTAGGGGAGTGAAGTGAGGTGGGGTGACTAGTTCTCGCAAGAGCAAAGTCAGATACCCATTTACAGCTGGGTAGACTGGAGCGTGACGCCACCAAGTGTCCATCCCGGAGACGGTAAATTTGTCGCCGATAGACAAACGCTCTAACCGCTTGGCCAGTCGAATGCTCTTAAACATAAAACTAGTTGAAATGTTTACTAAACTACAGTGTGCTCAAACCGCTGCAAGTCTGTCTTCTAGTTTGTTCCAGCTTTTCATAAAATGCAGAAAATTTTCTGAGTTAAAAAATTACTATGCCAAAGTAAACATTTAAATAAATAAAGAGGAATCTGGGGCCTATAAACAGTAAATAAATAATACACACACAAAGATATTGTTAAGAGCCTTTTTGCGCACCACATAGGTGGCTATATTTGAAGACTTATGCACAAAAAGGCATGGATGCGAATGGGTTTATGCGTGGTTGTGAGGATGACGTGTGATTGTTTGGGTTAGCAACGGAAAATTATTGGATTGTGTGACCGATGGACTAACAGTGTCTAATGATTGGAAAGGTGTCCTGCTTATAGTGTATGTATGACCAGTGTCTGGATCATTGCCAACTGGACTATATGTATTTGAGAATGAAGTGAAATATATCCATATGAATTATATACATAATAAGCAGTGTGGAATCTGTTTGAGGATCGACGTACGAATCTTTTGGCCAAACACCATCAGGAACCAAGAACTACTTATTAGGAGTAACCAGGAGGACATGCACACCATCATAGCTGGCAGACGCTGGAGTTGGGTTGGCCACGTCCTAAGAAGGGACCCTGATACCATCACAAGAACAGCTATGCTATGGACCCCCGAGGGAAAGCGAAAGAGAGGCCGACCAAAAACAACTTGGCGGAGAACTGTGGAAGCCGAGATGCAAAGAATGAACCAGAGTTGGGGCACTGTACGAAGGATGGCCGCCGACCGAGCAAGGTGGAATCAATTTGTTGCTGCCCTACAGAACGCCACCAGGCGTGATAGCCGCTGACTGCTTTGACGGTTGGCGGTTATGGATCAAAGAAGAAGAAGAAGTACGATATTGAAATAGTAATTGGCCGTGAAATTGAAATGGAATATGTATATAAATGATTGCGTACGAAAAAACATGGAGAAGAAAATACACGAGTGATGTTTAAATATATGCTTAGTTGAATAATGTGTGTATTATTTATTGGCGTGCCAGAGTAATAATCTTCACCACCCTTCAGCTCCCCATGGAACATAGGCATTCAACAAGCTTATGTCAAGTCTTATGCCTGTCCCGTGCCATCCACTCAAGGTCTTTACATTTCTGTCTCCAGTTCTCTTCTCCATGTGTTCTTTAGTCTCCCTCTTCCTCTCTTACCCTGGGGATTCCAAAAACAAGGATTGCTATCAGCAGGTTTTCTCAATGTGTATTCATGTCCATCACCAGCGTCTACTTCTCATCTCTTGTTCCACTGGCATTTGTCTGGTCTGTGTCACCAGTAGTTCCACATTACCATGCCAGAATGCGAAATGATATTTTAAAAGTTGTTTTTGTGTAACTAGTCTAAGTGCTGCTGAGTTTCTCGCACGTTTGCAGCCAATACCAAGTTGAAGACTCCTTGGTATTATCTACACTGTAGATCTATGATTTTCCTGCGGCTTTTCTGCTATTCCGAAACGTGCTGAGTTGAAGTCATGAGCTCCAGTTTCTCCAGCTTGGCTTGCATTTAATGGGTCGTCACATCTGGTCTCATGCTAGGGGTAAGAAGCGCGAGACATGCTGTGCATTCCCCGCCATTCATGGAGGCTCTCCAAATGCAGAGCTAAAATGCTGTGCTCTGGTTCTGGGCTCTCCCATGGAATTCTCACGTTCTGCACAGAGCCACTTCTCAGCTTCCTCCTGCCTATCACTAGGTCCATAGTGAGATCCTTCTGCATGCAGTCAACCAAGTCAAAGCCAAAGCATTACGCATAGGGCTCAAGTGACTTCTCCAAGCTTAGTGTGCAATGCTGGGTTCTCAACAAGTTTCACCACAGGGATAATCCCTGGAAGTGTGTGGATGATGTCAAGAGTCGAGGAGGATGTGATTAGTCTCACAGACAGAGGTTCACTTCCACATATGTACATTGTAGCATTGTGCATAGCTGGTGGTCATATAAGGATGACTCCAGATATGCCACCTTGCATATTTTACAAGTACAGTAACAGCTGCCTTGTCAGTGCAGAAGTAAACTTGTATAAGATACAGCCTGAGATGTGAGGTAACAGTCTTACCACTACATGAGTAACGAACATCTGCGTTTTTAATATAATCTTATACAACTACCCTAGAAACAATCTGTGGTGAGGGTCACTATCTTTTCTTGTTTGTTCTGTTCCTTGAGTTCTCGCATGGGGCTACAATAATCCACTGCAGTTTCATGAAATCTGGGACCAGTTCAGAAACAAACAGGAAACAACACATAAAATATCTACTCATTAAAGCACCTACAGACGCTTTCTAAATATACGATATCTTTTCTCTTACAATCGAAACCCAGTAGCGTCACGCACCAGTAAACCCAGCTGTAAATGGGTATCTGACTCAGCTCGTAAGTTAGGGAAGGCCAAGGCAGCGAGGAAGGATACTCGTCACCACACCTCATAAAGCTGGACCTAGTATAGAGAAGTCTCTAACACTTTACTTACCTACGGCAGTATCTGCTATGGAACTACATTTTTTTCTCCGTTACCTGGTCTCCTGGGCAGTGAGATCGGATACCTGGCCTTCTCTGATAAGGGCGAACAAATAGGAGGTCCTGTGTGCAAGTTGCACACGTTAAAATTCCCACGGCAGATGGACATCGTAAAAAGCCTGTAAAGAGCCGCTGCCCGGGCAAAATTTAAAAATTAGAAACCTACCCATTACAAAAGTATTTATAGAATGTATGATTCCTGTATACACACATTGGGATTCTGGTTGGTGCTACGGAGTTTGTGCACTGTGCTGAGATCCTCCTTGTGTGATCAGTGAGGAGATCGGAGCACTGATGGAGTTGTCCATGTGCAATGAAGATAGTCTTTAAAACCAAACCAATCCCCCTTACTAAAAAAAAAAAAAAAATCCAACTAAAGAAATCTACAGACATTTTTAAAAAGATCGGATGGTCCAACATTCTATTTATTCTCTTGTTCTCCCTACCCCGACATCTCACTTCTTTACTGTTCCTCCCCTTTCGGTTGCCCTCGGGCAAGCACCGTTCTAATTGGCTACCTTGGCGATTCGAGCGTCTGGGTCATTGTGCGATGATTACTGGCGTTAACTCTTTCAGTCCCAAGCAAAAAAGTGGGTTTGGCCCAAGCAAAAATGGCCACCCCAGTGCGTTTTTATTGTTGTTGTTTGAAATAATTTTTTTAACTGTTCATATGCATAAATAACTTTGTTGTTGTATATGAAACTGAAGGTAATTGGATGTACTTTACTCTTGTGCTACAAGTATAAAAGCTTTCATTGAAAAATGATTAGTTATTCAAGGTAAAATGGAGGATATGCGCTTGAAAAAATGATTAGTTATTCAAGGTAAAATGGAGGATATGCGCTTAAAAAATCGCTTTAAAAATCTAAAATAAATATCTCAAAACAGAAACACGTTCACTCTTAAACACGTGCGGTATTTAAAAGAATGTACTTGCAGTCGTAACTGACTTTGTGGGTAGTTATAATTAAAAACAGTCTCAAACAGAGGCACATATACTAAAGGCTTTTTAAAGTCGATTGGGCCAAGCGCGTCTAACCCCTGAGCCTTTATAAAGTCGACTGGGACTTAAAGAGTTAACAGGTTCTTACTCGGGACTTCTCCAATAAATACACAGAATTTCAATCTCTGCCCACTGGTCAGACGACTGAATGTACCCGGCCTTAGGATGTCCTTGGCTTTTCTATAACACTCGTCATCTCTGCCCATTTGAACGAAATGAATAGGCCAGGCCGTGTACATCCGAGTTCTGGTTGGGTAACGGGTAGCGTAGTTGAGACAGGCAAACACCAGACATCAACTGGCATCCACACTTTATTCTTTAGATCTGATGAAAGAGAATGGTTCAACTTCTGCGTACAGCCGTCTGTTGCTCTACAGCTGGCATGAAAATAAAATAAAAACATAAAATGCGACAGAAGGAAAATCTAACCTCGGGTGTCATATTCCAATAACAAGTGGTAATCTTCAGACTCCGCACTGGCCACAACAGATTGAGATACCATCTATTCAACAAGCTAAAGATAGGAACTACCGATCAGTGTAACTGTGGCACTGATAAAATGACTGCTGAACATCTGCTTCAAAGTTGCCCCTTATATGTGGTACAGAGAAAGTGCATATGGCCGACGCCAGCTCCTTTCGTGGAAAAGCTTTACGGTGATTCAAATAGCCTCAAACTGACTACTGCTTTCTTTGAGAACATTCAAGTGGACGTCTGAGAGTGTACGAAGAAGATATGACATCACGTGATACTGAACAAATCGTGGTCGTAGCGAGGAATGTCTATGTCCAATGACAATCACAGAGAACATCACGGATCGCCCATTAATATGGAGAATACCGGGAAATCATGGGAAAATACTGAGACATCTTTGGAAAATGCTGACTCATCATGGGAAAATACCGAAACATCATTGGAAAAATACCTAGACATCATGGGAAATACTGAGACATCTTTGGAAAGTGCTGAATCATCATTGGAAACTACCAAGATATCACTGGAAAAGAGTGAGGCATTATGAACCAAAAGTGAAATTAATTATTTATAAACAAACACAAATTCAAAGAGACTAGCTGAAGAACAACTAACACAGGCAAACTCTTCAAAAAAATATCGCAATATAAAAACGAGTTTATTAAAAAAAAAAAAACAACCTAATATCTTCTTTGATCATCCTGTAAGTTATTGACTAAAGAGAGGAATACAAAAGGGAAACAAATTATAAAACACTGTTTAACGCTTCACATGATCGATATATTCCTGTTAGATCAGAGGAAGAGAACTGATATAATGACTACTGAGTATCTACTTCAAAGATGTCCAACATATGAGGAATAGAGAAAGCGCATCTGGCCATCACCAGTACAATTCCTAGAAAGCTCTACGGAGATATCGACAGCCTCAGACTGACCATTGCACTGCTTTCTTAAAACATATTCAAGTTGACATCAGAGGGTAAATGAAGATCAGAAAACAAGAGGACAAAAACAAAAACACTAGAATAACAGCGGAAACGGCAAAACGAGTCTACATATAAATGTAAACTAAGTAAAGGAAATGGGATTAAACAGCATACAATATGATCTCATCAAGGTCGCCAAGTGCCGTGCCGACTGGCGCTTACTTCTATTCAATTCTTATGATCTCTGATATCTTGAACAAGCTGCATTTAAAATTTCCTTCCAGGACTTGTACTCTGTTTATCGAGACGTTTCTCGCTGTCTTCATCTTTAATCTGAATGTACAATTTGTTAGCAGATGCTCTAATTATTCTCTTCTCATGACATTTATACAGGTTTTCTTTTAAAAAAACATAGGAGTTTTGCTTCGTTTTGGCGCCCCGCTCACCTTAGACACAAGGTCCGTCGATTATATTGAGGCGCACGTCATAACATAAAATACCTAGTGGTCTGATTAATACAGAGCTTTTACAGTCTGCCTGTACCACGATAATTAATTGACGAATTTCTTCTGTTTTGATATCGAGGAGGGGGGGGGGGGGGGGGGGGGGGGTGTGGTGGGGGGTGTGGTGGGGGGGGGGGGGGGGGGTGGGGGGGGGGGGGGTTCATGATTAAACAGGTTTTCTTGGCTGCAATAGGACTTCTTCTTCTCTTCAAGTACCATATCTGATGGCGTATGTGATCATGTCTCTCCACAACTTCCTGTCTATAATACTATTTATCAACTCTGCTGTTTGATTTCTTTCCATGCCATGATGTCAAACTGCCCAGTATGTTCTCTCTTTGTCGTCCGCTATCTCTTTTTCCTCCAATCTTTCCTGTTGTCATGTTATACTCTAGCCCCCTCCTTCTTCTCATAACATGCCCAAGCATATCCCTGATGCCTTGTTTTCCTCCCATCTGTTTAATGATCAGGCATTGAATGCATCAAGTAATATTGGATATGTAAAGATAAAGACGGTTCCACTGCAGATACTGCCACACGGGACTGAAGTTTTTTTCACTGTGCTAATTCTCAGCTTTTTTTATGAGGTAGGGTGAACAGTACCCTTTATCGCTGCCTTTGCTTTCCCTGATGTAACCATTAGAGTGGTTAAGAGGAAAATCTGGTTAGAAGTATTTTCTATGAGATTAATTTTTATGACGGAGATTTACTGACTTTATGGTTGTAATACTAAGGGGAATAATCGATACAACGAGAAGAAGGGGTCAAGAGTAATGCTTACATCCGTTGATTGTGGTGTTTTGTTTGTCTGGCCTTGGCCGAAGATTCTAATGTTGTGTTTTTTGTTTTGTTTTTGTCTGTCATTGGCAAGGTGAACTTGGCTACGTGATCGTAATTCACGGGTTTGTGATGTTCTGGTCAGTTGTTTGGCAGGCAAATTTGTTCTAGAATGTTCGAAAACAGTTGTAGTTAAAAATCAACGTTTTAGATTAAGTCAGTCAGATCCAAGATGTGAAAGCGTTAGCAGTTAGTTTTGCTTTGAGTGGTGATAGAGCTAGTATCTAGAAAGTGGCGGTGAATGGGAGTTACATTGGGTCGATAAGCCAATAAATTTTTTGGTTGATTCTATGGTGGTAGAATAGTGACTACTGCCCAGACACCTAATCACATTTCTTGCCACATGTTGTGTACAACAGTTTTGTTTATTTCTGAGGACAAGATGCCAGTGTTCCCAGTGAGAGAATGTGTGTATTTCAAAACAAACCAGGTACTTTGAACATTATGAGTCCATAACTAGTAGTGAAGTACAGTAGACAAGCTGACAGGCTAGCTAGTTAGAAGATAGACTTGGTAAATTTTCATCCCTGGCGGTGAGGCCAGTTTCCTTAAGATACACCAAGCAGAACATAAGAAATATGTCAGTACATAAGAGAGACAATGTTACATATGAAGAATTAGATGGCAGATAAAATTTTGACAACAGTGGTTCTCAAGTTGTGACCACAATAACCACTAGAGACAGTTGTGAAGATCAGAAGCAAGAAAGAGAGAGATAGAGTGATACTAGATTTTACCAACTAAATTTTGCTGTACAAGTCTGCCAACCTCAGTGGAAGGTTGGGCATATCATTTTTCAATTTTTGCTGACTTATGTTAATAAAGTTCGATGTTGAATGTTTACTGCTGTCATCGTGAAATCAATCATCAACTGTTGGTATGAGAAATGTTATCGTCCGAGAGAAAGAAGTTTTCTTATTAACATAAACCAACAGCTGCCTACTGTCTAAGACAGAGATAACAACCTATACGATTCACAAAAATAGAAGTAGAAAATAGTAGACAACCCTCATCAACAGCCCCATTTAATAATTGGCGCAAGTGACAAGTCCGTAAATGGCCACATATACTCGTACTGGTGCCTGTGACCAGCCCTAAACTAGGCAGATCAAGCAGCACAGCAGATGAAGTAGCACAGCAAATCAATGAACACAGCAGATCAACGAACATAGCAGATCAAGAAGCCCAGCAGATGAAGTAGCACAACAGATCAACGAACATAGCACATCAAGAAGTACAACAGAAGGAAAAAGTCAGCAAGTTACAAGAGGTAAAGAGGTCCTGCGTCAAAAGGAAAGAAATTATTTTTCTATACACCATCCCACGTAACCACTGGTGTATTCTAACAGCACATGTATGTAAAATCTGATGAAGTGTCATGACACATGCGCACGAGTAAAATTATATTGAAATAGTACAGACTCGCGATAACTCGGGAACATCGTGTGAAGATACGTGTGCAATAGTGAGTGAAAAGTAAAAGTAGTTGAGATGCAGCCCTGAGTGATCTCAGCAAGCAAGAAAGATAGAGCACATAAACATTTTAGTTATCATAAAATAGTAGACAACCATCATCCACAACCACACTAACTCAAGCACAGAGTTAGGTACACATTTACAGCTGGGTAAACTTGAATTGAGGCTCTTGAAATGTGGATATATAGAAGAATGGGGCGTATCTCATGGAAAGAGATGAAAACAAATAAGGAGGTCCTAGAAAATCTAGGTATGAAAAGAGAACTAATGAGGGAGGTCAAAGTTCGGCAGCTAAAATACTTTGGCCACATAAAAAGGCATAACACCTTGCAGAAGACCATAACAGAAGAGACAGTTGAAGGCAAACGTGCAAGGGGAAGACAGCGCTATAAGTGGGAAGATAACATCAAGAGATGGACAGGAAAGAGTCTATCAGAGTGCACCACCAAGAAAAGAGACAGAAGACACCGGAGATCCATTACAGCCAACCTTCGTTGTGGAGATGGCAACTGATGATGATGATGATGAAACTTGAGCACGAAGCTACTAGGTTTTGAATGTAAGGGAAAGATATCATATATTTAGAACCCGGTCAACTCAAACTATGTCAACGATTCAAATGAGGTGATACATGGGATTCCATTTTTTACCTATCTATGGTTTGCAGTCTAAAAAATCCCACCTCAACTGGGGATCGAACCATAAACCAATGAGCTAGGAAGCCAGTGCACTAACCAATGCGCTGCCAATTTATGAGTGTCTAATGCGATTCCTTTGACAGCACCAGAGTCATAACTTCATTATGAGATATACTTTCTCCCTCATGTCCTGGAGGGGAAGCACTATTTCTCTTTTGTTCAAATTCTTTTTTTCTATTTCACTCTATCTTATTTTGGACACAACTGGCCTGCAAATATTAAATATGATCCACATAATCCAAGGGGAGCTGCGGTAGCATAGTGGTTAGTGCACTGGCTTCCTAGCTCAGTGGTCTATGGTTCGATCCCCAGATGATGTGGGATTTTTTTAGGCCGCAAACGGCTCCTGGGTCGACCCAGCCCCAATTGGGTACCAGAGCAACTTCTGGGATGGTTAAGGCGGCCAGCGTGATGCTGACCATGTCACCCCTAGTGTGCCGATGGTCAAGAAAATATGGGCCTAACACCATATTTCCAATATGCCTCAACGGGCGTGTAACGGGATCCTTTACCTTTACCTTACATAATCCAAGCATCATTAAAACACTGTTTCTTATTCTAACCTGAAAAGGCAACAGAAAATATCTAAGAAGACACAACATTTCAATACTGAAGTATATATTTTAATATTATACTGTTCATGCCAATGAATATTTCAAAGTAATAAGCATAACTCATATAATAAAATAAAAAAACAATGACAGAAATAAAGAAAAGGAAAAAAAAAACCATTTTACTTCTGATAAAAAAAATAAATTAAAGGAACAAAAGAAATTCTTATTACAAATGATATTTTAGGGCTAAGTGTTAAAGAAAAACAGAAAGATGTAACTGCCCAATGTAAGATAAAAGAGTGGACTTTAACTATGAGGGTTCATGTTCTAAATGGGCTCAACAGAGGGAGGTATAGAAATCCTTGTGAATGTCATGTCACCAGACAGAAGCAGTCATGATTATAAAGATAAATGAACATGTTAAATAACAAATTATATGTAAGTAAAAAATATTTCTTTTTTTCTTGTGCTCATTCTCTTTAGTGTTTAACATTACACCCTCATACATGCATGGAGGCATATCTGGGGTCATCCTTATATGACCACCAGCTATGCGCAATGCTACAATATACATACGTGGAAGTAAACCTATGTCTGTCAGGCTAATTACATCCTCATTGGCTCTTGAAACCATCCACACACTTCCAGGGATTCCCTCTGTGGTAAAACTTGTTGAGAACCTAGCATTGCACATTAAGCTTGGAGAAGTCACTTGAGCCTCATGCATAATTCTTTGACTTGGTTGACTGCATGCAGAAGGATCTAACTGTGGACCCAGTGATAGGCAGGGGAAGCTGAGAAGTGGCTCTGTGCAAGACGTGACAATTCCTTTGGAGAGCCCAGAACCAGAGTACAGTATTTTAGCTCTGCATAGCTGGAGAGCCCCCTTGGATGGCAGGGAATGCACAGTATGCCACACACTTCTTAATCCTAGCTTGGGACCAGATGTGACGATTCTTTAAATACAAGCCAAGCTGAAGAAACTGGAGCTCATGACTTACATTCAACACGTTTGGGAATGTCAGAAAAGCCACAGGAAAAGCCTAGATCTACAGTGTAGATAATACCAACTTGGTATTGGCTGCTAAAGAATGAACGAACGAACGAACTTTATTTTCAAAGGGATGAGAATTGGGCATGCAGGCCCGTCTGACATTCTGCCCTTCCTGTCTGAGCAAGAAGCTCAGCAGCCCTAATTCAACAACAACAACATCCTCATATTAGTCGCCACATATGACATGCCCAAGGGAGCAATAGTCCCGTTATTTCTTCGTCTCCTTATAAATGTCCGGGACTCTCCCAGGACGATCAGAAAATTACTCAACCCTCCTGTTTAGATTTTACTTGTCTCCGGAATATTTCTGCTTTCTTGAGCATAGATTCACCAAGTCAGATAATGGGTCACGCTATGTACATGAAATGATTTGAAACATCAACTTATAATCAACATTAGAATGTCTGAAAATAAAAATTCAAATCAAACAATTTCTGTGCTTAAATGAATCTTTTAAAGAATTCCATGTACAGCTAAATATCTAATTATGATGTCCAGACAGAGGTGAGAGCGCAAAGTTAAGTCTACTACAAACTTCAGAACCAGCAGTCCTATTTGACTTGGACATCTTATGAGAAATGGGAATGTTAGAAACATTATGGAAAAAAAAAAACGAATTTGATGGAAAAAGAGATTGATTATTTCAATAAGTGGAAACAACAGATAGTTTAAAAGCATGGTATAGAAAAAACTTGACAGCACTCAAAATTGGGGTCTTCAAATTGTGGAGAAGCATAACATTATATGCCAGGTGGCATGGCACTTTAAACATACCCGAAGAAACATTTTTGAAAACCAGGACAAAAAGTATCTGTGACATCTGCTCTCTTGCGATAAATAAAAAAAAATTTGACTATCTACTTTCATTGCACCTGTGTCCCCAGACTAATGGCAACCTGCATTGTTGGCCCTGCTTTGCTAAATTTGTTACAGATCTAACTTGATGAAGACTTTCAATTCTGAGCGTGTTCTTCATTGAAATTTACCTTGCTTTAACTGTGACATAAAAATCCAACCATCAATTTAAATGTATAACTTAAAAAAAAAAATAATAATAAATCCCCTACACTTAAATTAAAGAACAGACACAATTATTCCATTAACTATTACACAAAAATGAACAAAACAGAAGACCGAACATCAATATGAAGAAGATATTTGTTATTTCACAATAATAACTTTGATGCAATCCTGAGTAACAGCAATATGAACAACAAAACATAACTCCTGTTATATTAAGATACAAGTAAAATGTTTAAGAGAGAAAAATGAAGGAATGTTTGATTGAAAAAAATAAAAATATAGTGCAGGAAAATAAAATAATGCACATAACCATACGTCTGAAATATTCCCACAAAATCAATTGATTCTCAGATGTAAAGGTAGCCCCCTGCTGTAGAGGAGTGAGATGTTAGAGACTTCACTATACTAGGTCCATCTTTGAGAAGAAAGGTGACCAGTTCCCTTCCTCACTGCCTCTGCCTTCTCTAACTCAAGAGCAGAGTCAGGTACCAATTTACAGCTGGGTAGATTGGTGTGTGATGCCACTGCCCGGTGCCTTTGCTGCAAGAGGCCAGTGCCATATCCACTGCCAATCAGGGGCTCTATTCAGACTTACTAAATCAAAAATCATTAAAAAATACAATGACAACAATAAAAAATATTAGTATCAATGCATTATATAAACATCAGTTTCTAACACTATCTGACAGTGACAGCTTGCTATTTTCTCTAATACAAACTGGCATATATAGTTCCTTTTGATTCCATAATAATTATTGGTTAATGATAGCCTACTTTGTTCATATCCTTTTATCTGAAATCCTTGGGGACAGCTCTGTTTCGGAAAGTGGATTTTTTCGGTTCTCAGATGTCGCCAAAATTGCATTAGAAAAGTAGCCCATATCGCTCAAAATAGTCAGAAATCGTCCCAGTTGTGACCGAAAAGTAGCCTAAAGTTGCTCAAAAAAGTAGGAAATTGTATTAGAAAAGTAGCCCAAAGCCAGTCAAAATGGTCAGAAATTGCATTAGAAAAGTAGCCCTAAGCCAGTCAAAATAGTCAGAAATTGCCCAAATTGCATTAGAAAAGTAGCCCAAAGTTGCTCATAATAGTCAGAAATTGCCAAAATTGCATTAGAAAAGTAGCCCAAAATAGTCAGAAATTGCCCAAATTGCATTAGAAAAGTAGCCCCCATAATAGTCAGAAAAAGAAAAGTAGTCAAAATGCCCAAATGGTCAGAAATTGCCAAAATTGCATTAGAAAAGTAGCCCAAAGTTGCTCATAATAGTCAGAAATTGCCCAAATTGCATTAGAAAAGTAGCCCAAACTTGCTCATAATAGTCAGAAATTGCCAAAATTGCATTAGAAAAGTAGCCCAAAATAGTCAGAAATTGCATTAGAAAAGTAGCCCAAAGCCAGTCAAAATGGTCAGAAATTGCCCAAATTGCATTAGAAAAGTAGCCCACAGTTGCTCATAATAGTCAGAAATTGCCCTAATTGCATTAGAAAAGTAGCCCAAAGTTGCTCATAATAGTCAGAAATTGCCCAAATTGCATTAGAAAAGTAGCCCAAAGTTGCTCATAATAGTCAGAAATTGCCCAAATTGCATTAGAAAAGTAGCCCAAAGTTGCTCATAATAGTCAGAAATTGCCCAAATTGCATTAGAAAAGTAGCCCAAAGTTGCTCATAATAGGCGGAAATTGCCAAAATTGCATTAGAAAAGTAGCCCAAAGCTGCTCATAATAGGCGGAAATTGCCAAAATTGCATTAGAGAAGTAGCCCAAAGTTGCTCATAAGTCAGAAATTGCCCAAATTGCATTAGAAAAGTAGCCCAAAGTTGCTCATAATAGTCGGAAATTGCTCAAATTGCATTAGAAAAGTAGCCCTAAGCCAGTCAAAATAGTCAGAAATTGCCCAAATTGCATTAGAAAAGTAGCCCAAAGTTGCTCATAATAGTCAGAAATTGCATTAGAAAAGTAGCCCAAAGTTGCACATAATAGTCAGAAATTGCCCAAATTGCATTAGAAAAGTAGCCCAAAGTTGCTCATAATAGTCAGAAATTGCCCAAATTGCATTAGAAAAGTAGCCCAAAGTTGCTCATAATAGTCAGAAATTGCCCAAATTGCATTAGAAAAGTAGCCCAAAGCTGCTCATAATAGTTAGAAATTGCCAAAATTGCATTAGAAAAGTAGCCCAAAATAGTCAGAAATTGCCCAAATTGCATTAGAAAAGTAGCCCTAATTGCCAGTCAAAATAGTCAGAAATTGCCCAAATTGCATTAGAAAAGTAGCCCAAAGTTGCTCATAATAGTCAGAAATTGCCCAAATTGCATTAGAAAAGTAGCCCAAAGTTGCTCATAATAGTCAGAAATTGCATTAGAAAAGTAGCCCAAAGTTGCACATAATAGTCAGAAATTGCCCAAATTGCATTAGAAAAGTAGCCCAAAGTTGCTCAGAAATTGCCCAAATAGTTGCCCAAAATTGCTCCCAAATTGCATTAGAAAAGTAGCCCAAAGTTGCTCATAATAGTCAGAAATTGCCCAAATTGCATTAGAAAAGTAGCCCAAAATAGTCAGAAATTGCCCAAATTGCATTAGAAAAGTAGCCCAAAGCCAGTCAAAATGGTCAGAAATTGCCCAAATTGCATTAGAAAAGTAGCCCAAAGTTGCTCATAATAGTCAGAAATTGCCCAAATTGCATTAGAAAAGTAGCCCAAACTTGCTCATAATAGTCAGAAATTGCCAAAATTGCATTAGAAAAGTAGCCCAAAATAGTCAGAAATCGCATTAGAAAAGTAGCCCAAAGCCAGTCAAAATAGTCAGAAATTGCCCAAATTGCATTAGAAAAGTAGCCCAAAGTTGCACATAATAGTCAGAAATTGCCCAAATTGCATTAGAAAAGTAGCCCAAAGTTGCTCATAATAGTCAGAAATTGCCCAAATTGCATTAGAAAAGTAGCCCAAAGTTGCTCATAATAGTCAGAAATTGCCAAAATTGCATTAGAAAAGTAGCCCAAAGTTGCTCATAATAGTCAGAAATTGCCCAAATTGCATTAGAAAAGTAGCCCAAAGTTGCTCATAATAGTCGGAAATTGCCCAAATTGCATTAGAAAAGTAGCCCAAAGCCAGTCAAAATAGTCAGAAATTGCCCAAGTTGCTCATAATAGTCGGAAATTGCCAAAATTGCATTAGAAAAGTAGCCCAAAGAAACTTTTGATTTTCAGTTTTCAGATATATAAAGGTAAAGGTAGTCCCTTTCCATTCCCTAACTCAAGAGCAAAGTCAGGTACCCATTTATAGCTGGGTAGACTGGAGCATGTCGATACTGAGAATCAAACCTGCCACCTTTGCTGCCAAAGACCAGCGCTCTAACCACTCTGCCAATCAGATACAGTACAACATAAAAGCAAAGTTTATATATTGCTGTTGAGATTTTTATGGCTTAACGTTGCTACAGGATGTGGTAGCTTGCCACATGCCCGACCCACCTTAGACACCTTTTACATCATGACATGAGGGATACAGTGCTATTACTGATCGCTTCCCTTTTGGGCCCCCAGTAAGATAAGGGCAAACAGACAGTTCCTTTGTTTCTATAATAATAAATGATAATGATACTTAATTTCTCTAATATAAAGCAGTCAGATTACTGATCTCTCTACTACAAACTTACATAGACAGTTTGCCAATTTTGTAAATATGGAGGCATATACAGGTAGTCCCATAGCAGATACTGCCAAAGGGGAGTGAAGTGTTAGAGACTTCATTACACTAGGTCCAGCATCGAGAGGTGGGGTGACCAGTTCTCTTCCTCACTGCCTTTTACTTCCCTAACTCAGGAGTAAAGTCAGGTACCCATACAGGTTCTTACATTTCCCATTTTAGCTCCAGGTGGAGCATGAAGCCACCAACTTGAGCTGGTCCCCAGGAAGCTTGCAGCAAAGTGTTTGTGTGCTTGTGTAGAGGTGGTTTCTGTAGCAATCTATTTTACACAATAAGGCTGCCAGCCTCATTCATAACCTCATATTAGCCTGTCTCTTGCAATCACAACCAGGCAACTAATTTCCCTAAAACAAACCTACATAACTATGTTGATAATTTCCACAGTAAAAATGTACCATATACACTCGAGTCCTATTTTTAACCTTAAAAAAACAAGATCCCAACTTATAGTTGAGTCAAAAAGATTAAAGATTCAAGAAACTGGTCAATGTGGCCCCCTGCCCTTCCCGCCGCATATTGGTATCCTTCAGATATAAACATCAATCAATACCCTTTACCTCCCCGAGGAGCATAGGCCTTCAACGAACAAATGAGGTCTTCCTGTCCTGTGCCATCCGCTTAAGTTCTTTTACTGTTTTCCTCATCATTTTCACCTCTGTATCCAGTTCTCTTCTCTATGTATTTTTTCCAGAACAAGGGCTGCCTTGTAACAGCTCTCAACAGCTCTCCTCAATGTGTGTCCTATCCATCGCCAGCATCTTCTTCTCAACTCTTGTTCCACTGGCACTTGTCTGGTTCTTGTCATCAATTCCACATTTGTGACTTTGTCATACCATTTCAGTCCTTTTATTCTACGCATGCACCCGTTTATAAAAGTTTGTAGCTTTTTGGTTGATGTTTTTGTTGCTCTCCATGTCTCAGAGCCATACAATAGGACTGACTTCACATTTGAGTTGAAGATTCTTATTTTCGTGTTGGACTTGATTTCTCTTGTTCTCCATATGTTTCCCAATGCAAAGAAAGCTCCTCTTGCTTTTTGTATTCTTATTTTGATATCATTGTCTGTCCCTCCAACTCTGTCTAAATTACTGCCAAGATATGTGTACAATTCTACATCCTTTAGTGGTGTTTCTTCAATGTCAACCTTGTTATCATTTCTTGCATTTATTCTCATAATCTTTGTCTTTTCCCTGTGTACTTTCAGGCCCACTTGTTGTGACGTCTCATCAAGAATTTTCATTTTCTCTTGCATCTGATTATGGTTATGGGACAGAAGAACCATGTCATCTGCAAAATCCAGATCATCAAGCTGTTTAGTCAGATTCCAATGGATTCCATTTCTGTTGTGTGATGTCAATGTTTTCATAACCCAATCTATTGCTAGTAAGAAAAGGAATGGAGACAAGAGTCATCCCTGTCTCACTCCTTTCTAATTCTAAACGGTTCTGTAAGTTGTCCTTCATGAAGAACTCTGCATGTCATGTCTTCATAGGTCTTCCTTATTAAGTTAATGATCTTCATAGGAACTCCATAATGCCTCATCAATTTCCAAAGTGATTCTCTGTCTACACTGTCAAATGCCTTTTCATAGTCCATGAATCCGATGTATGGCAGTGAATTCCATTCTTGACTTTGTTCAACTATTATTCTCAATGTGGCTATCTGGTCTGTACAGGATCTGTTTTGTCAAAAACCTGCTTGTTCATCTCTCAGTTGCTTGTCTATGGACTCTTTTTGTTAACCTTAAAAAAAACAAGACCCCAACTTATATTCGAGTCAAATAAATTAAAGATTCAAGAAACTGGTCAATGTGGCCCTCTGCCCTTCCCACCGCATATTGGTATCCTTCAGATATAAACATGCTGCATCATTAAATGTTTTTAACAAAATATCTTAAGTAATACATTAAAAAATGGGTTGAAATGAAGAACATTGGGATATGTTCTTTGATGTCATCCTTGTCAGTGTTAGGATTCAAGTTATGTTTTAGATTAAAGATTCCTAAAAAAAATTATAGTCAAAAGGTTTGTATATAGCAGTTAAAAGTTACATAACATAAATAAACTAAGCTTATTTTCAATGAAAGGAATAATAATCTGCCATTTCACATATTTATGAGACTTTTCCCTTGCAGCATGGTGTACTGGTGTAAACTGACTTACATTTAAAGCAAGCTAAAAAAGAATGTCAGACTTACATCCCTTCCCCATTACTTTGTTTTAAAAAGAAAGGTGATAATAAGGGGGAAAAACACCCTTTGACCCCAAAAAAAAAAAGAAAAAAGATTAAAATTAATACAATTTTCAGTGCAAGCAACAAAAAACAACAACAGGAAGCTGACGTTTGGAAGTCTTGATCCATTATGGGCCTGTACTCTTACAGTGTAAAGGAAATAAAACAGCCAAAACACTTTGCTTTAGGGCGGATTTATTCTGGTGATCAGATCGCCTACTGTTGTAAATGTCTGTATAGAGTTTCCTATCATCAGCTATACTTAGCTAAAGTTTACAAAATGAAGTAAACTGCACAGTGCACACAGTAAAATAAAGAAATCATATTGTGTTTAAAACTGTATACAGCAGTAAGATGAATTAAGAATTGACTTTCCTTGTAAGTGAATTCTTAATTCTGACCTGCTACCCTGTTTAATAATATAACATGACTATATAACATATATGTACAAAATCCAATAACACCATTTAAATATGATTAAAGACATGCATTACAATGATCATCTTGGAAAGTAAGCACAACAAGGACATTTTATTCGTCAACACAGTAGTTTCCCAGATCAGTGCGTCTCCGCAGAGCAGACAATAAAGTTTCCATTCAGAAGGACAAATATCTTGACTTCAGAACATATATGAGAGTAGATGAGCCAGAGGTTGCTTTATCACGAAGCAGAATATCTGTGCAGCAGCTGTGATTGGCAGTTGTCACAAACTCTCACAGGTTTGGAAGAGGAAGCAAGTGGCATTTTGTTGTCGGAGCATTCAGCACAGAAGATATCACCACAGTGCCGGCAGTGGTGCTGTATGGAGGAAAAAAATAAAAGGACATGAGTAAACCAGTCATGAAAAAAAAAAATTGTGAAACAAGAGACAAAATAGTACGTACATCATAATTATAATACAGCTTCATTCACTCATTCTTTGTCTTTCAGGTCCACAAGGAGCATAGGCCTTCAAAAAACATATGCCAAGTCTCCCTGCCCCGTGCCATCAGCTCAAAGTCTTTCCATGTCTACTTCATTCCTTTCATGTCTGTCTCCAATTTACTTCTCCACGCATTCTTCAGTCTATCTTTACCTCTTTAACCTTGGGAATTCTAGAACAAGGTCTGCCTTGTAATACTATCAACAGGTATCCTCAGTGTGTGTTTTATTCACCACCAGTATCTTCTTCTCCTCATCTCTTGTTCCACTGGCATTTGTCTGGTTCTTGTCATCAGTTCCACATTTGTGATCTTGTCATATCATTACAAGCCTTCCATTATATGCAAGCACCCATTTATGAAAATACAATACAGCTTAAAAGAATACAATTAGTGGTAGAAAAAGAACATAGTGTGTGTTTTGTGACAGCAACCAGGCTCTTCCCAAACCTGGCTGAATTCTCCTGAACTAAGGAGAACACAACCTGTTACATCTTGCATTCACTGTGTTATTATCTTCTGTAGGTACATATCATCATCATTTTCCTTTGCATTCCCTATGGGGCATGAAGCACACTGAAGTTGGTCCTCCGACAGGAAGCAGGAACCAAGCATTAATTTTGGTCCAGATAATTAAGTCATCATCATCCTCTTCCTCTGCGCTCTTTACAGAACATGGACCACCCACTGTAGCTGGTCTGACATGAAAGCCTGCACCAAGAATTCACAATCTCCTGCAGCTGTGGTTTCTGTGGCAATTTGTTTTATATATATTTTTTTGTTAACGTACGCCCGCTATTACTCGAGGTGAGAATCTCCATTTAGTATATCTAACCTGAGATTGATTTTTACGTGAGTATCCCTTTTTTCCCTGTACACTGACAGGTGTCCACTTGCCATTCAGGCAGATACTTGCCGTCTTCGGAGGGTACCCATTAGAGCTGGGTCGGCTCAGGAACCGCCAGTCCCTGGTTGACGACACTCCTTCAAATGTCTTCGCCAGGGCTTGAATTAATCCAGTACAAGTACCGGTCGACGACACTCATTCAAATGTTCTCACCCGGGCTTTAACCTGGATCACCCGATCGCCAGCATAGTGGGGTAACCATTAGACCAGCGCGGCTCCCAATTTGTTTTATATGATTTCAGGTTGCCTTGTATGACATGCTTAAGGGTGCATTCATCCTGTTATTAGCAGGTCCATATGCAGAGACTCATTAATTTTTATTTTTTGTGTCTTCTATGTTAAAACATGTTAACTACAAAGATTTCCAGTCCTCCCTATTTTGAGTTCTGTTAGAACATTGTACATTTTTCACATTTCAAGTGCTCTCCATTCTTCAACATTGTGACATTATATCTTCTTGTTTTCCTCTGATACTGTTGCTCAAGAATATCCATGCAACAAAAATTTATCATATTACAGTGCAGTCCACTTAAGCAGAACTTGCTTAAGCTGATTTTTGGTTAAGTTGAAGCTGTTTTGCAAGTCCCGGCCAAATGTCTTCTTTGGCTTTGTTAAAAAATTCTGGTTAAGTTACCTCCGATAACTAATTTTTTTTTGAATAAGTTGAGGTAATTCACTGTTTTTCCCAACTCAAATTAGAACTCTCTTGAGCAGAAGTTTTGTTTCTTCAGAAGATCAAGTTGCAATTATAAGTATTTGTGGCTGCGTGAAATGTTTTTTTAAAAAGCGAATATGCGATCCATAAATGATGATCGGGCTGCACACTTCAATTCCACCTGTCTACAAATGGTTGTGAATTGAAATAGGGTGCCAGACTCAACGATGAAAAAAAGACGGCCAATGACGACTCGTAATAAGCCGCTCTGATCAAAGCAACATCAAAAGACCATGTGTTATGGGCAAATAACTCATAATAGCGACCTACTTGTACTACATTCATTTTGACCCTTGCTATTAATGTTAATGTAGTAAATGCTTGGAGTGCCAAGCCAGACACTATCGATTTTACTTGTATCATGAATTATTGTTAGCACATGTGTTATGGAATTTTATGATGTGGTCATAGAGAACCTTTACTTTATGAGTGATAGTCCTAGAGAATATTTTGGACAGACATATGAACCATACGTAGATCCAAAGCAAGATCACCAGTTTTTTTAATTTTTATTTTTATTTACATGGTAGTGAAAATTAACTCACTGTTTTTTTTTAAATTTTTAAATGAATATCAATCATCACCTCTCTTCATCTCCCTATGCAGACGCCAGCAACAAATGCTAATCAAATCTTTTAGTGTTTTTCCAGGTCTTCTTTATCCCTTTAAGTTCACGTCTCCAGTTCCCTGTAAATGTTATCACCATGTATAATGCTTCACTTTCTTGATTTCATTGATAGTTCTGATTTAAAAAAAAAAAACCTTCAAGAGGCCAGCATGATGTTATACACATTAATCATACAAAAATTGTGTGCTATGTAATGCTGATGCTGGCTAGTGCTATTTTGTTTGAGTATTTGTCTTCTGTGGTTACTGTTTCTAAGATTCCATGCTAAGATTTTGTTTGTCTTCTGTGGTTACTGTTTCTAAGATTCCATGCTAAGATTTTGTGTGTCTTCTGTGGTTACTGTTTCTAAGATTCCATGCTAAGATTTTGTTTGTCTTCTGTGGTTACTGTTTCTAAGATTCCATGCTAAGATCTTGATGTACACTATCTGATGTCATGTAAATTATGCTGTGGATTAAAAAACGTGAGCAATGTGTCTGATTATAGGATATGTCGTTTTAAATGTTTTGGTATTTGCGCCTTCGGTGCAAACAAACTTCACGGTGCTATACTTTCTGCTTTTAATTTACTTGTGAAAAGTGGAAAAGATGCAAAAATGCTAATCAAACGATGTAACAGTTGTAAATAAAGGGTTAAAATAATTACTTTTTACTTTCTTGTTTATTCTGACCGCAAAATGTCCAGCACTGAGCAAACTCCTGATAGCAGAATTTCAGATAAGCAGAAGTATTTAAGATGGTCCCAGCGACTTCTACTTATTCGGACTACACTGGATCTCAATTTTATCAGGCACAAGCAAAATTTACATCTTTAAATGAATTTGTTAGCACTTCAAAGACAGCACACAACACTTGATCTCTTTAAGTGAACTCCATCCCAATCAAGGGAAGCAATTTATAGACCACAACTTCACCAGTTAAACTGTAATATTTTCAGAGTTGATTTTCCTTAATCCATTCAATATTTAACAAGTATTCTATTATTATTGTTATTTTCTTCTCAACATAATAAATATTAACATTCTTTAACGTTCCTGAGGAAGAACAACATGATAGTCAGTCATGTTACATCTTGGTCATACGTGCTTCCTAAATACTCCTTTGTATTTCCTATCACATCTCTAACCTCTGTATATTCTAGAATATTTTTAGGTTCTTAGTAGTTTCCTGCACATTCTCCCTTCACGAAGCAGTGCTTCAAATCACTTCTTGAAAGGCTAATATTAAACAGTGGGAAGAACAGGACATGATATTAGTGACAAAACAATGATGATAGGAAACTCTTTACAGAGCGATACAACAGGAGGCAATCTGATCATCAGAAGTGGTCCCCCCGTTCGACAAGTGTTTCGGCCCAGTATACTCCTTTACACTCTAAGGGGGGTGGGCCCACTTGGGTCATGACTCCCAAGTAGATCAAAAAAAACATAATATTGTTACTGTTGATCAGAATCGACATCACTGCACTCCGGGACAAACCCCTAGGTGCTCAGTCTCTCTTAGCAAAAATTGAAGGAAATGAATGCTGATGAAACATAATAATGTGCACTATATTCAAGACAACATTTGGGTTATATATAAAACCAGAACAAAAATTAGTTAACAACTACAATATGAGTAGGGCAGACATCGATTTTATGGTAATGCAAGGGAAGCAACTACAAATTAAGAAACCACAACTTCAGCCCTTGTCACAAGGCAAAAACTGTTACATGTTATGCTCTGATGAGACTGAATATAACAAAAACATACTGCAGCTTCTAAAATTTACATTATAGGAAAAGTTTGTTTACACGATCTTTTATATAAGCTACTTTATTATCCAGACCACAATTATTTAAATAAAAAAAAATAAAGTCCCATAGGGGAGTCACGTGTGATACTTCACTATACTAGGTCCAACTTCGAGAGGTGAGGATGATCAGTTCCCTTCCTTGATGCCCTTTCCTATCCTAAGTCAAGAGCAGTGTCAGGTACCCATTTACAGCTGGGTAGACTGGAGCATAATAACAACGTGTTTCAAACCCGGTACCTTTGCCACAAGAGGCCAGTGTTCACACCATTCTGCCAATTAAACGCTCATTTAGAAATATGCCGCAGTACGTATAAATGAAGCACCTTGTGTTGAGGTTGAACATATGTGTGTCTCGCCAAAATTTGTTTTAAAAACAATTCTAGCATCTTAAAGAACATTCTTAGAACTTTTCAGAGAAATGGTTCCATTATGAAATCAGAAGTAATCTATATACCACACACCAGGGCCTCTAAGAGCTCAGTTCAGGCCTGGAGCCCGAGGAAAGCCACACAAAAAATATGGATCGATGGTATGGCTGAAGTTTATAAACACAGCAATTTAGCTACAATATAAGTTTTTTTAAAACTAGGTTAAGAGTGCCATGAATCCTTAAACAATGTCTGAAAGCAACAGCGGGAAGAAAATAAGGAAGACAAAACAGAATAAAAGAAAGTAAAATAAAATTGCTGTACTCACTTTCCGTCTGGCCAGAGAGAATTCCTTAGTACACTGTTTACAGTGGGTAGCTGTTTCATCACTGGCCCAGTGAGCCTCTCTTTGCATGGCAGTGGCCTCCCTCATGTCTTCAACTTTCAGCTTGGATCTATGGTAACGACAATCAGTGTCATCTTACAGAATATTTAGGAACCTACCACTGGGAAATCATTAATAAAAATTAATGTTAATGTTAATCAGAATCGACGTCATTGCACTCCGGGCAAACCCATAGGTGCTCAGTCTCCCTCAGCAAATGTCGAAGGGTATGAATGCTAATTGTTCCTGTTGCGCACTGGTTGTATACACGGCGGATGCGCTCTCTCCTACGTCTATCCCTGCTGGTCTTGTGTTTGATGCCAAATTCCAGCAGTCTTAGCCTTGATGATTCATCGATTGCAGTGTCATTCTCTAATAGATGAACATGAACTGCCCTCAGTATTTCTTCCTTATCCGTGGCCAGTGCACCTTTTATGGGTGCTCTCTAAAAAATCTTTATTTTATTCTTAATAAAAATTAAAAATCACACTAATGCTTTCAGAACTCCGCCTATGCCGGTCCCAAGCCCGGATGAAAAAGGAGGAGGGCGGCCTGCATGGAGGCCGTAAGGAGGCAGCCCCTCCACCATGCAAAGGCACAACAGGCCAATCACCTGTTTGTCTTAAACTATGATTACGAGCAATACAAGAGAGAAAACCGGACTGATTCTAAAGGCGACGAACTGGAACGGACTACGACTTATGGAACTTGGAACACAAGAAGTATAAATGGGAAGGAAGAGGAGCTGGTGGAAGAGATGAGGAAAGCAAAACTAGAAATCCTGGCTATAACGGAAACGAAGAAAAAAGGACAAGGAGTCATGGATCTCGATGGCAACACGTTGCTCTACAGTGGTGTACCCATATCTGAAAGAGCTAAAGGGGGCGTGGGTTGCATTGTGGCCCAAAATCAAAAAGATAGTATCAAGGGATGGAACTTTGTCTCGGAGCGCATTATGGTTGTAAAACTAAAAGAAGGAGAAACCATAGTCAACCTGGTCATAGTGTATGGGCCAAATGAGGATGAGAGAGCAGAGGTCAAGGAGGAATTCTTCGAGCTGCTTCAAAGGACAGTGGATGACTGCCTAGATGAAGTTATCATGCTCGGAGATTTTAATGCCAGAGTTGGAAATGACCATGCTAGATGGGGTGGAGTTATCGGAAGATATGGAGAAGATACTCTCAATGACAATGGAAAGCGACTCCTTAGATTCTGCAGTGAGCAGAATCTGATCATTACAAACACAAAGTTCCCCCATAAGCGCATACATGCATACACTAGATGTGAACCAACCAAGAATGAGAAGTCAGTGATCGACTATGCCATTGTTCGGAGAAGCTCATTCAGATATGTCCGAGATGCAAGAGTCTGGAGGGGGCCAGAGATTGGAAGTGATCACTACCTGCTAACAATCAAACGAACAACTGAAAGAGTTGCTCAGCCTAGGAACTGCCCAACATCACGCAAGAAACCAAGTAAACGAGCAGGAGAAATGAGCATTAGGACCTACAAGCTGAGAGAGCCAGAAATTAAGACCAGGTATCAGGGGCTTATTGCTACAGCAGTGAGCAACACAGAAGAACGACCTGATGACTTGGAAACCCTCTGGAATAAATTCAAGGATATCATAAAGACAGCTGCTGCAGAAGCATGCGGTGAAGTCCGACTTGGGAACCAGAGAAAGAGGACACCTTGGTGGACAGAGGAAGTCAAAGAGAAAATATGAGAGAAGAAAATGGCATGGAAACAATACTTAGGAGCTAAAAACACAACAGGACAAATGGAAAAATATAGAGAATATGTGACACTCAGAACAGAAGCAAAGAACAAAGTGCTAGCAGCAAAACAGAAGTCCTGGGAAGAATTTGGAGAAAAGCTAGAAAAAGATGCACAAGAAAACCAGAAATTGTTCTATAAGACCCTAAAGAACATGAGGAAGGAAAAACAATGCCCTCTCAAATTTATAAAGGACAAGCAAGGCAAATTGCTTACTGCCCCGAAGGAAGTAATGGAAAGAATATTTCTCAGAACTCCTGGATGGTGAGCATGGTGAAGCATCAGAAATGATAACCACTAGCACAGAAGAGAAAACCAATGATGGTGAAGATGACATAAAGATGGAAGAACTGAGGGCAGCACTAGAGAAAATCAAGATGGGCAAAGCAGCAGGGCATGATGGTATAACACCAGAAATGGTTAAGTACATGGGAGCATCAGGCGACCTATTACTCTTAAAGGTCCTACAGGCAGCATGGTGCAACAAGACCATACCAAAGGATTGGGAGATTGCCATCATAACACCAATTTTCAAAAAGGGTGACAATCGACAGTGTGGAAACCATAGAGGCATATCCCTTCTCAGTGTCCCTGGTAAAAAATCTACTCTAGAATCCTAGAGCAGAGACTCCGACGCCTAGCTGAGCCACAATTGGATGAGGTCCAGTGCGGATTCCGAGCAAACCGAAGTACTCAAGACCTAATCTTCACACTCAGACAGCTGAGTGAAAAGGCCCTTGAGTATAAGAGTGAGATCCATCTTTGTTTCATAGATCTGGAAAAGGCGTTTGACAGGGTCCCCTGGAGCAAACTTTGGGACTGTTTGGCAAGGAAGAATATTCCAGCACCTCTGATTCATGCTATACAGAGCTTCTACAAGTCTTGCAGAAATTATGTGAGGACAGCAAACCATAAGTCAGAAGAGTTCAGGACCACCACTGGTGTAAGACAAGGTGATATCCTATCACCTTACCTCTTCATACTCCTTATGGACGATGTCATCAAGGCATGTAAGGAGAGAACAAGAAAGTATTCAGTGGGGTACTGGAAGATGAGACAGGTCTATATTTCGGAGCTGGCATTTGCTGATGATGTTGCCCTGATTGCTAAATCAGAGGCACATCTCCAATCCAACCTGCAAGTCTGGAAGGAAGAGCTGGAAAAGAGAGGGATGGTCATAAGCAGCTCTAAAACAAAATCCATGGTGATATCACGAGAAGAAAGAAAACATCAGATTAAGTTGGGAGAACAGGTCCTGGAGCAGGTCGACCACTTTAAATATCTCGGAGCTATTATAGACCGAAAGGGAGGCATCAAAGAAGAGTTGGCCACTCGAAAAGCAGCGGCTGGGAGACTTTTTCAGGCCATAAATCGTGGATTCCTCAGCAAGAAAGAGGTTGGTAAGAAAACGAAGATGGCTGTATACCGCTCCACCTATGTCCCAGTCTTGACATATGGATGCGAGTCGTGGGCAATGACTACAACCCACAAAAGCCAGATCCAAACCTCAGAAATGAGGTATCTGAGGAAAGTGGTTGAAGTAACAAGAAGAGACATGGTCCGCAACCAGACGATCCGTCAAGGCCTAAAATCCCATTCGGCCAAGACACTGTCTTGGCGGTGTGTTCCTATGGTCAGTAATAACTGAAAAGGGTACTCATCATTTTTAAAATCTAGGTGTCATGTAACACATTCAGCAGACCACTATTTAACTCTACAACAGGAGTCCCTTATTGAAACTAAAAATTATGTTTACACAAGCAGGAGGTAAAAAAGGTAGTCCCATAGCAGATACTTCCACAGGGGAGTGAAGTGTTAGAGACTTCATCATTCTAGGTCCAGCATCGAGAGGTGGGGTGACTAGTTCCCTTCCTCTCTGCCTTTTCCTTCCCTAACTCAATGTCAGGTACCCATTTACAGCTGGGTAGACTGGAGCGATTCGATACCATGATTTGCACCTGGCACCTTTGTCACGAGACCAGGCTCTAACCACTCTGTCAATCGGAAGACAAGCAGGAGACCTACCTAAATTTAGAGATCATATTAACATTAATGCGGAGATATAAACCAGTAGATCAGTAAAACGGCGAATAATTTTAGCAGCAGCAGGAGACGACATGTAAAACTATATATTATCTTAACACCAGCAGGATCCTTATTAACGAACAGTTATGACTCATATCACTGCTGGCAAGAAATTTTTAAATAAAACTATTTTTTTTAAACTATACATAAACTAAACATCATGTTAACAGATGTATAGGACACACATTGAGGAAACCTGTTGATAACATCACAAGGCAGTCCTTGTTCTGGAATCCACAGGGAAAGAGAGGCAGAGATAGACCAAAAAACACACGGAGAAGAGAACTGGATACAGAGGTGAAAATGATGAGGAAAACATGGAAAGAACTTGAGCGGATGGCACAGGACAGGAAGACTTGGCATGTGTTTGTTGAAGGCCTATGCTCCTCGGAGAGCTAAAGGGTATTGACTGATTTGATTGACGTTAACAGTAATGGGAACTTTATTGTTAAAACTTTTAAATCATTGATTAGTTTCCCTTTTCACTCTCTATGGTGCATGCAGTCACGTAGGCCACTTGCCCCCTTGCAGAAAGCCTGCATAAAAACATTCATGTGCTCTTGTAGTGGTTGTTTCTGTAGTAACTTGTTTTACATGATGGCACTGCCAGCACCATGCACAATCTCCTATTATCTGCCTCTTACAACATATCTGAACGAACGAACTTTATTTTCAAAGGGTTAAGAATTGGGCACGCAGGCCCATCTGACATTCTGCCCTTCCCCTCTCTCTCATCATGTATACTGTATCCTTTCATCCTCACATTTACTTTAAGCATTATTTAGGCATTTATCATTATAAAATTCATTTGCGAAAGGTGAGCAGGCTTTGAGTCCCATCGCAGTATGTTGAACGTCATACATTTGCAATAATCATCCAAACAAGAAGCCTTGTCGAACCATCTAATGATATCGACACACATGTTATGAATTTTACTCATAACACTGCTGCAGTGAGTGAATTTTTAAGCCTTCACAATACTAGGTCCATGATGCGTGATGCCATATGATGATGGATGGTATCCGCATGTCTGGTTTTGTGTAGTGTGTAGATGTGTTCAGTCAAAACAATGTTCATACAACAATAACAGGGCAATCCACCTAGGACGTCAGTAAACTCACGACGTACAAAGTCAATGAGTCTTGAAACAGCCGTTGACGTTTTTCTTCATTATTTATTGTGGACGCCACAGTGACAAAATGGTTACGCAAATGTGTAGGCACATCAAACAGTCATTATCACAGCAACATTCAATACAGCAATAGACGGTAGACAGCATTACAATGATGAGTCAGATGCATGTTATATTTCATAGTGCTGTAAATATAGTCAGGTGAAAAACTCCATCCTTTTCTATAACAGCCAGGAGATAACCAGATGTATGAGATCAGTTCACTCTCCTTAGTTTGACTTCAGCAAGACAGACACGTCTGCCGAAGTATAAATAATGTCCTCAAAAATATCCTCTAGATAATAAAGGTTTTCTAAACCTAGTTCATTTAACAAAGTAGCAAGTAATGGTCCTTGGTACATGCATCAACCGATGCCGTACAATGCAGCGACATGTGAGCTGGGAAAGAACATCTCGTGACGACGACTTTCGGAGACAGGCTATGAATCGAAATCGCTCACGACCCAAAATCGATAGAGTTAATGAAAAAGTCAATTTACCTTGCTTTCATGAAATACACAGAAATATCACGCCTCCCGACATGTGGGAAAACACTAGAGGTATTATCTCGACTAAACGAAATATCCATAAGAGGACTACACATCCCTGACAGAACAAAAGAAAGCGGAGATCCCCTCTTCAACGAGGCATCTCTTTCGCCATTCCAAATCGCTCACTCCACTAGTGGTGGGCGGAAACCGATCGACCAAAAAAACAAGACAAGTCATGCGCAGTCCAGCGCAAAATGACCCCAGCTCAAAACTTAACTGCATTCGATACCAACGCGAGAAGACAAATGCTTACCGAGAAAAGTGACTATAAATTTCAAGCAGTTGTTGCCCTTGCGTTATAAAATAGATATTGTAAAAAACGATGTTGCGAGAATTTATCACGCAACATATCACCACCTCCTCCCGATAAAAAAAAAATGTGGAACATTTTTTTTTTTTAAATATCAAAGAGCATGCGATAAGCGGCTCAAAACGCACGAATTATGCGCTGATAATTAATTAAATTGCCTAACATGAGGCTAATTATAGAGTGTCTGGTGAGGATATACCTCAACAAAAAAATAAATATGTCTCAAAAAATATTCACATCGGGGAGGTGTCACCAACACACATCACGTTAGCATGTAAACACAATATACGTATGCAAGTTACCATAATCATCATTAAACAGCATACTCTAATATTGTCTTTAAAAATGGATGTACAAATCTAATAGGAAAATTTAAATAGTAAAGTCTTTGACATGTAATGACATAAGTACATAGTAAAGTTAAACTACATGATGATCCAGGACATATGCTCTGGTATTCCGAGGGTAAGTAAACAATCTAGAACTCGTCATGCTTGATACTAGTAAGGTAAGTCCTCAGCTCAACAATGACATTCTGAGAAAGTACAAGCAATATAATGCTAATTAATAACTAATATGCTTCATAAGGTACAATACATTATTAATAATTGTGGCTGTTTAGTAAACTAACGGCCCTTATATTAACTACTCAGTCCTCCTCTATCATCTTAAAAAACGAACAGAAGAAGATGACAACAAAGCACGATAGTGTGTACATATAGAGTAAGTACAGATGTGCTAATCTATTGTAGAAATATAGGTGTGTTATGACTCTGTAATATATGGAAATATAGGACAGAAGTATTAGTTGGAGTCATGTGGGCATCTAGACAAAATGTCAGCCATCACATTATCCGCACCACGGATAGCTCGTACCGTGAAGTGAAAAGGTTGAAGAGCTATAGCATATCGAGTGGATCTCGAACTCTTCAAATTCTTAGTCTGAATAGCTGTAAGAGCTTTCTGATCAGTCTCTAGAATGAAATGTGCGCCCAGGAGGAATCTTTGTAGCTTTAGAATTGACCAAACCATCGCTAACAACTCACGGTCTAAAACCGAGTAGTTCCTCTCTGCCGCATTTAGTTTTCTAGAAATGTACATAACAGGATGCAGAGTATTTGCATATTCTTGCATCAGTGCTGCTCCAATCCCAGTGGATGAAGCATCACTCCGAAGAACAAAAGTCCTATCAAGAGTAGGTAATCTTAAGATGGGAGGAGAAGAAAATATATTCTTGATTTGGTCTAGTGAAGATTGGCATTCTTCAGACCAACGGACCAGATTAGGCGAACCTTTCTTCAACAATGTTGATAGAGGTGCCATGATCGAAGATAAATTTGGAATAAATCTCCCATAAAATTGAATTAAACCTAAGAGACTCCTAACTTGTTTCTTCGTTTTAGGAACAGAGATGTTCAGTATTTTGGAAGTATTGTGGTCTTCTGTCTTCAAGAGACCATGACCAACACGATGACCCAGGAAAGAGATTTCACCAAAACCAACAAAAGCTTTAGAAGGTTTTGCTGTCAAATTATTCTCACGTAGAGTGGACAGTAAGTCATATAACCCTAAATAGTGATCTTCCCAGGTATCACTGAAGAGACAGATGTCATCTAAGTATGCGATGACATCCGAACGATGTGACAGAATTCGACGCATCATGCGAATGAAAGTGGCAGGGGCGTTCATGAGACCAAAAGGCATAACATTCCATTGAAATAGACCCCTAGGTGTAGAAAAAGCAGTAAGAGGTTTGGCATGCTCTGCTAAAGGCACTTGCCAATAACCTTTAGACAAGTCAAGTTTAGTGAAGAATCTAGAATTAGAAAGTCTAATCAGTAGATCTTCTAACAAAGGCATCGGTTCAGCGTCGAACTTTGTGACCTGATTCAATTTGCGATAATCAACGCAAATTCGTATGTTCTTATCCTTCTTCCGGACAATAACCATGGAAGAAGAATATGGTGAAGTCGATGGTTCAATTATATTTAATTGAATCATTTCATCCAATTCCTTTTCCACTTGCGACTGAAAGTGTATAGGAATAGGATACGGCCTAACCCTAATTGGATTATTGTCGGTAAGAATTATGTCATGTTCTATGACATCTGTGTGTCCAGGAATGTCAGTGAGAACATCCTGAAATGTTTGTAACATCGACGAGACTTGTCGATGTTCGTCACCAGAAAGATTAGGAGAAACAGAAACGTTTTTCCAAGATTCCGTGGAATGTAATGGAACCACTGGAAGGGGAAGATTGACATCTGAGAAGGTAGATTCCTCATCCTGTATGACAGACAGGGATGAATAATGACCGTGAGGTGCAGGAGCATCATCCGTTGCCTGGAAAATAGGCAGCAAATAGTCCGGACGTTCGTGAAATTCCGAAAGCATGTTTATGTGGAAAGTTTTATGCTTTCCATCAATATCGACCACATAGTCAACATCGGAAATCCGAGAGACTATTGCATACGGACCTTTCCATGCAATAAGAAGTCTATTTTCCCTACTGGGGAGTAGGACGAATGCTTTGTCACCTGGACAAAGTTGTCGTAGACATCTATTCTTGTTAGCAAACTGTCTTGCCTTCTCTTTAGCAATTTCTGATGAAGCAGTTGCTAGCTTACATGCCTCAATGATCTTTTGTCTAAGAGCAATGACATACTCATATGAGGATTGAGTTTCATCGCTAATATCATCGGCAGTGATGAGATCGTGTAATAAAGACATAGGGCCGCGTGGACGCGCGCCAAAGACAAGTTCGAAGGGAGAAAATCCTGTGTGTTCATTAGGGACTTCTCTATAGGCAAAGAGAGCCGCGGGTAAAAACCCTGTCCCAATCTTGAGGATGATCTTCAGTTATCTTACCAAGCAAAGTCTTGAGCGTTCTATTCAGACGCTCAACTAACCCATTAGACATAGGATGGTAGATACTACTGAGAGATCGTTCAATATGTAAGGTAGACATTACCTGTGACATAGTGTCGGATATGAGTTGAGTGCCATGGTCTGACAATATTTCTCTGGGGAACCCCAAGCGAGAAAATATCAACCAAAGAGCATCTGCGATATCTGTAGTAGATATGCTCTTAAGAGGAATAGCCTCTGGCCAACGTGTGCACATATCGACACATGTAAGGATAAACTGATGTCCTCTGGCCGACCTGACCTTAAAAGGGCCAATAATATCTATGGCCATTTTCTGAAACGGCCGAATAGGAATGTCAGCAGCCTGGATAGGCGCAGCATGTCGTGGTCCTCTAGATTTGACCTCCTGACATACCTTGCATGATCGGCAGTAAATACGAATGTCCTTATTGACAAAAGGCCAAAAGAAAGCCGCAAGGACTCTCGACTTCGTACGGGCAAAACCCATATGTCCAGCACATTGCGAGTCATGAGCATGTTGCAATATTTGCACTCTCATGCTCTTGGGAACAAGAATTTGCGAATGTGCCGACGTAGTCGAATCTTGTACCATACGTACAAGTACGCCGTTTCTCATTGCAATCCAAGATTTTCTATTTGTATCCTGATTCGGATCACCCCCCTTCGCAAGAACGAAGATTTTTTTTAAAGAAGGATCTTCTTCTTGCAATTTTATGAAAGAGTCACGAGTGATTACTAAGTGACTATCTTGGCTATCAACTTCATTATCACTATTCAGTGAAGTTTCGGGTGTTTGTAGAGCTTGTGCTCTTGTAACTACTGCATTTGTAGCTTGCATGTTATTATCTTCCCAAGCAGCAATCTGCTGTGGGGTACACTCCCTAACTCCGTGAATACGACCAATAATAAGGTCCGCAATAGGATTAGGTAAGAGACAAGCATGCACATCTCCAGTAAAGAAAGGAGTGGCAATGCGAATTACAGCAGTAGGATATTTTTCTAGAGTGCCGCCAAATGTGACACATTTAATAACCCTTCCTGTAGCACAAGATGGATCTACAAGCGATTGTCTAACACCAATAAAGGTGCATCCGGAATCGAAAAGTAGTGAGACCGGAGTATCATTAACAAGACCCTTATGTAGAATTAAAGAACCCCTCCCGTCATGCGCAACAGCAGGAAGAGCGGGAAGTGGGTGACCACAACTCAAAGTAGTTATGGTACCCGGTTCGAATAAAGTACTGCATTGGGGGCATTTGTTTGCTCTCTCAAAGTCAAAAGCAGAACTAGTGACAGCGTCAAAGTTTTTACTATCAACAACATGATTACAGGCTCCCTCAGTTTCCTGTTGTACAGCATTAGCCTGCTGATATCTCTTTCTCTTGTGTTGAGATCTACCCCGACTATTATTACCTCTGAAGTTATCAAAGTTATTATTATCTCTGCAGTTATTATTGTCTCTATTGTAATTGTTATCCTGGTTCGAATTCCAGTTTCCACGATTACTATCATGTTCACATTGATGCGAACATCTATTTGTTTGGTTTTGAGGTCTTCGGCAGGAATAACCTCTATTACCATATCCTCTTTTGAAATGCCTATAATTATTAGGGTGATAGTAACGACCACTATCAGGTTGTCTCCAATTCTTCGACGAAGAATCACCATGAAATTGATTTCCATGATTTTGACAGAAATTACCGCTACTCTTTCTATCAAAATTTTGTTGGGATCTACGAGCAAAGTTTTGGCCATACGGAGCTGCCGAAGCAACTGGTAATCCTTCTTTCACCTTGGAGTTACCCATGGTTATGTGTGGGTGCGCAGTTACGTATTGGCAACAGAAATCTTCCATTTCTTTTATTGTTTTAGGTTTACGTTCATGAAGGAAAGCAAGGAAAGACTCATTGACAGACGACATGACTTTGTCTCTAAGTATTAAGTCCATAAGTCCTTCATAAGTTTTTTCCGTCTTAGATAGTTCAACCCATCGTGAGAAAGTAATGCGTATTCTTGCAATAAACTCGGAGAATTCAACTCCATTTTCAGGTAACATGTTTTTAAATTGTAGACGATAGCCGTCTTCGTTAAGCTGATATTTCTTTAACAAAGCGGCCCTGACAACCTCATAATTGTTCTTGTCAGGTTCATCCACCATATTTAATATACTTAGAGCTTTACCTGTCAGTATCCCTGATAACTGATAAACATATTTTGCTTTGTCTATGTTATGAGCTGTACATGCTTGTTCAAATCTGTCCAGATAGAACATTATGTCATCACTGGAAGGACTAAATGTTGGTAACTTAATCTTAAAAGTATCATTATTAGCCTTCCCAGAAGATGAACCCTTGTTTGAATCATTACCATTACTCATGCTCGTCAATTTCAATTTCTCCAACTCTAAAGCTAAGAGTTTTTCTTCATGTTCCATTTTTGCTTTCCTCTCATCAGCCTCTCTTTGTAACTTCCTTTCTTCAGCTTGAGCCTGCATTTGAAGTCTTTCATTTTCAGCTTCTTTTTCAAGTCTTTTATTTTCAGCTTCTTTTTCAAGTCTTTTATTCTCAGCTTCTTTTTCAAGTCTTTTATTCTCAGCTTCTTTTTCAAGTCTTTTATTCTCAGCCTCTAGCTGTAGCTGGAGTTTTCTCTCCTCAGCCTCCGATTCCCCTTTTTGCCTTTCCATTTCCATTTGGAATCTCTTTTCATCCACCTGCATCTGCAGAAGCTTTAGTTCAGCTTCCATATGCAGCTTCTTTTGTTCAGCTTCCATTGCTTTATCATATCGAGCAGTTGCAAATTCTTCTAACTTATCACCAGTCTTGCCAAGCAATTTACCCTGCTCAATAAAGTGCTCAAATGTAGACATGTTGTCTAACATATGAGTCCAAAACCTGAAATAATTAACTAATTTATTTCAAACCTAAGTGTAACAAGTCTTAATTAAGCACTTGTATATTCACATCACATTATATTATCCCAGTCTCTGTGGGAAACAAGTCTCCAGTCAAAGAACTTGTATATGAAATATCAGCACTCAATTCTTGATCATAAGTGCACTTCTCATTCAATAGTGCACGACACTATTCATCATTCATTTATCATCAGTGTAGTAGTAACAGTGCATTAGCATAGCCCATTAACTAATTACTATAACTGTAAACAATGACTATGTAAACATATGCAGAATGTAAACATTGAAAATGTAAACAATACAAACAATGTAAACAATAACAATGTAAACAATAACAAAGATCAGCAACAATACAAAAACGTTCGCAGAAATCAACTAAAAATAAAGCAGAAATTAATGACATATCACAAAAAATGTGACGATATCTGCGCTATAATTAAACAAAATACATGACACCACAGTGTATAAACAAAAATGTTGTATGAAACTAAATTATAGACAAGAGTAGGCTAACAAATACAAACAAATCAAAACAAAACTAAAGAATGTGAAATAATAACGAAAACAATATTAAAACATGTCATCACAGCTAACATAAATAGCAACAGAAGTCGCTTAGCAAATTCCAGTATCGGAAATTTGCAAACCCTACAGAAAACGCTCACAATAGACGACCTCTATGACGTGGCATAATCTAACGGAGACACCACCCAACCGAGAACCCGCTGAAATATAAACATATAAATATACAAATAACATATAGACATATAACATATAGAATGAGATGATACACAGAAGACTCAGCAGAAGTATAAGGGCACAGTTTACATACAAACAGGCCACTTAACTTATAGGCTTCCAATCGTAGAACAGCAGAAAAAAACGGATGTCAATCAACGTCCTAAAGAGCGAAGCTCCAACGATGATGGCACATCTGAACTGCTTCCACTGCTAACACGATGGTACAAGAGCTTCTGAAATACTGTGTGTTGAGTTGTTTCGGCACTTGACCTTCTAATCCAAAGTAAGTTGATGGAAATCGGTACTTGGCCTTCTTCAGAAAACAACCCGTTTCAACCGGCACTTGACCTTCTCAAAAAACGACAGCACTGGAACCTTGACAGCAGCAACTTGCTTGACTTGCGTAAAAGATAACAGCAGTCCGAGTTATCCGGCAACATGTAACAACGCCGGGTACTGTCAAATTCTTGTTTCCGTCAAAAAGTTGAAATTTTGACTTTTACCGGGCAACGCCGAGTACTTTGAAAATTTTGAAGATGTTGACTGTATTGAAGAATGTTAATTTCTTGAAGGATGCTGATGAATTCTTGTTGAAAATGAAGTGGGTAAGGGACCCCGTGTTTGCTGGTACCAGAATCAACCCAGCTTATGGCCACCAAATGATGCGTGATGCCATATGATGATGGATGGTATCCGCATGTCTGGTTTTGTGTAGTGTGTAGATGTGTTCAGTCAAAACAATGTTCATACAACAATAACAGGGCAATCCACCTAGGACGTCAGTAAACTCACGACGTACAAAGTCAATGAGTCTTGAAACAGCCGTTGACGTTTTTCTTCATTATTTATTGTGGACGCCACAGTGACAAAATGGTTACGCAAATGTGTAGGCACATCAAACAGTCATTATCACAGCAACATTCAATACAGCAATAGACGGTAGACAGCATTACAATGATGAGTCAGATGCATGTTATATTTCATAGTGCTGTAAATATAGTCAGGTGAAAAACTCCATCCTTTTCTATAACAGCCAGGAGATAACCAGATGTATGAGATCAGTTCACTCTCCTTAGTTTGACTTCAGCAAGACAGACACGTCTGCCGAAGTATAAATAATGTCCTCAAAAATATCCTCTAGATAATAAAGGTTTTCTAAACCTAGTTCATTTAACAAAGTAGCAAGTAATGGTCCTTGGTACATGCATCAACCGATGCCGTACAATGCAGCGACATGTGAGCTGGGAAAGAACATCTCGTGACGACGACTTTCGGATACAGGCTATGAATCGAAATCGCTCACGACCCAAAATCGATAGAGTTAATGAAAAAGTCAATTTACCTTGCTTTCATGAAATACACAGAAATATCACGCCTCCCGACATGTGGGAAAACACTAGAGGTATTATCTCGACTAAACGAAATATCCATAAGAGGACTACACATCCCTGACAGAACAAAAGAAAGCGGAGATCCCCTCTTCAACGAGGCATCTCTTTCGCCATTCCAAATCGCTCACTCCACTAGTGGTGGGCGGAAACCGATCGACCAAAAAAACAAGACAAGTCATGCGCAGTCCAGCGCAAAATGACCCCAGCTCAAAACTTAACTGCATTCGATACCAACGCGAGAAGACAAATGCTTACCGAGAAAAGTGACTATAAATTTCAAGCAGTTGTTGCCCTTGCGTTATAAAATAGATATTGTAAAAAACGATGTTGCGAGAATTTATCACGCAACAGTCCATCATCATGAGGTGGGGTAACCAGTTACTTTCCCTGCTGTCTTTGCCTTCCTGAACTCAAGAGCAGAATCAGACTAGGTAGATAGTTAGATAGACTGATAGATAGTTAGATAGACTGATAGATAGTTAGATAGACTGATAGATAGTTAAATAGACTGACAGATAGTTAGATAGACTGATAGATAATTAGATAGACTGATAGATAGTTAGACAGACTGACAGATAATTAGATAGACTGACAGATAGTTAGATAGACTGATAGATAGTTAGATAGACTGATAGATAATTAGATAGACTGACAAATAGTTAGATAGACTGATAGATAATTAGATAGACTGATAGATAATTAGATAGACTGATAGATAGTTAGATAGACTGACAGATAGTTAGATAGACTGATAATTAGATAGACTGATAGATAGTTAGATAGACTGATAGATAATTAGATAGACTGACAAATAGTTAGATAGACTGACAGATAGTTAGATAGACTGATAGATAGTTAGATAGATTGATAGATAATTAGATAGACTGATAGATAGACTGACAGATAATTAGATAGACTGATAGATAGTTAGATAGAATGAGTATGCATTAGTAGTCATCTTCTTTCTTTGTTTCCTCATAGAAGCCATGAAAAAACAACATGGGGGCAGTTTGCAAATCAAAAAAGGTAAAGATAATCTCATAGCAGATACTGCTGCAGGGGAAATGAAGTGTTGCAAACTTTACTTTGTCCAGCTTCGAGAGGTGAGGGGGGGGGGGGGGGGGGGGTGTGTGTGTGTGTGTGACCAGTTCCCTTCCTCGCTGCCTTTGCCTTCCCTAACTCAAGAGCAGAGTCAGGTACTCATTTACTACTGAGCAGACTGGAGCATGACACCACTGTGTTTTGAACCCAGCACCTTTACTGCAAGAGGCCAGCACTCTAACCACTGTGCCAATCGGGCGTTCTTTCTAAATCACGCTAACACTTAATTTTTCTCACCACTGCCTAACACTTAATTTTTCCCAACACTGCTTGAGCTAACAATTACTATACATAAATATTATCTTCAGCTCTGCTTAAATTACACAATTTATAACAGTGTTTCCCAAACTTTTTTCAGGTCACCACCCCTTGACTCCCAGGGCATGTCCCCAGCGCCCCCTTCATTTCCCCACAGTACATAAAGAAAACTATAAAGAGTGAAAGATAAAAGCAACTGCTAATTCAAAACGGTAACAACTAATTGCTTTATTTATTACATTGTAATATAAAGCTACAGATACGCTTATTTATTAATTTAATTTAAAAAGAAAAAACTTAATTACTTAATCCAGTATAACAAACAGCAGTATACGAGAGTATTTTAGTAACAAACTTACTTAATCCAGTATAACAAACAGCAGTATACGAGAGTATATTAGTAACAAACTTACTCCATTGTTCTTTTAACTTCAGTGAGATGGATGTGCATGGAGCAGTGATATCAGCTTCTGAGCATCAGGCTGAAAGTTACTCAGGAGTCTCAGATCCCCACGTTCAGCAATTTGCAGTCTGTTTCTTTGCTTCGAAAGAAGTTGGACAACCGCATTGAAAACACGCTCTTCTAAATACAACGTTGGAAAAGCAATACAGAACAATCTTAACCTTTCCTCACACTTCTATAATGAGCAAAGCATACGAGTCATTAAAGAATTCTACCAGTTTCAAAAACACATAAAAGCATCTTAGACAATTTCCGTTTGAGAGCCATCTGACATCTGTGTGCATCAGCAAGAATTAAATTGTTCATCATTCTCAGTACAAAGCTCTCGAAATAGTATAGAATTGAGAGCATGGGACTTAATTTTATTAGTCGCTGTGATAACAGTATTTAATGATTTGTGAAGCCGATCACTTACATTTTTTTCGACAAGATGTTGTCTGTGAATTACACAGTGTATTGTAAATATACCAGATACAGCTTATTTTAAGAAAGCGATAAACCCGCGGTAACAATCTTTCTTTGATGGAGCCCCATCTGTTGCACAAGCAAGAATGTTAGTAGGCAGAATGTCCTTCTCTTTGAGAAATTGCTCAACTACAAAAAATATTGACTCACCTTTCATATCTTTTACTAGTTGCCTAGCAAATAACAACTCTTGAACCAAGCTTTCACCTTTTATGAAGCGAACATATGCAAGAAGCAAAGATTCATTGCTCAACAAAGTTGACTCATCCAACTGCAATGCAAATTCTGTTGTCCTAAGAATGTTGCACAATGTGTCTTCAAAATTCTCAGCACCATTTCATCTATTCTTCTTTGAAAAGAGGTATTGCTGAGCGGAATCGCCTTAATTATTTGTTCAGGTGACTTATGCATAACTGTCTGGAAGGTTTCATCACTGTCTGGAAGGTTTCATCGCCTCATTTGAAAAGGCCCTCTCACACAAAAACACATTGGCAACTGTTGGTTATTTAGTGCTGGAATAGATTCAAATTTCAGATATTCCACGCTGTATTGTCTGCACTTTTATTTTGGCTTGTTCTGCTTGTGACCTATTTGTTCTGGATTCTGAAACAAAAAAATGATTTTACAGTTTTGCAGATGGATAAAAATGTGTCAAGTATACAACAAAAACTGAATTAAAAGTGGCTTTACAGAAATTTTGACACAAATGTTCTTACCAGTTTACTTTTCTTGTCTATAAAGTTTCTTAACCACATCCATCAATAAATTAGAAAGAAAAAAAAACAGACAATCAGCAACAGCCACAACAACACTGAAGTAACTCAATAATGATTTCATAAAGTATAATAATAGTTATTTAATATGAAATAATGTAAAATAACTCACTTTTGTAGATAGGCCTTAAGATTTAAATATTGGGAGCCAGTGGCATAACTACAATGTGTGGAGCTCCCGGGCACAGATTAAAAAGGGTGTAATATAATGGACTGAACAACAATATTCAATCAATCAATACCCTTTAGCTCCCAAGGAGCATAGGCCTTCAACAAACACATGCCAAGTCTTTCTGTCCTGTGCCATCCGCTCAAGTTCTTTCCATGTTTTCCTCATCCTTTTCACCTCTGTTTCCAGTTCTCTTCTCCATGTGTTTTTTGGTCTACCTCTGCCTCTCTTTCCCTGTGGATTCCAGAACAAGGACTGCCTTGTAATGCTATCATCAGGTTTCCTCAATGTGTGTCCTATCCATCGCCAGCGTCTTCTTCGCAACTCTTGTTCCACTGGCACTTGTTTGGTTCTTGTCATCAATTCCACATTTGTGACTTTGTCATACCATTTCAGTCCTTCTATTCTACGCAAGCACCCGTTTATAAAAGTCTGTAGCTTTTTGGTTGTTGTTTTTGTTCTCCATGTCTCAGAGCCATAAAATAGTAATGACTTCACATTTGATATTCAGTATATTGCAAATCTGTATCAAAATGTGTATGCTTAATTAATAATTAGTGTTAATAAAACTGATACTAACTAACTCTGTGCAAAAAAAAAAAAAAATAATATAAAAACTTACCTAATTGACAGGATGAAATAGTCTGATACCCAGTATAAGCTTATTTGAAATCCCTGTTCACAAAAATAGCCAGAAAGTATGTTGGTTTTGCTCACAGGCAGCGCCAAGATGCAATAGATGGGAAACGTATGTCGCATCACTTGATTTATGAAAGTCTGAATGTAAGGTAGGAAAGCCGGTTCATAGAATCAAAAACTGATTTCTACTGCCAAATACTGTTGATTAACTCATTCATTCCAGAGTTATTTTGCACGCTGTGCCAGACTTTTTTTGTGGGCAGAATTTTATAGAGTGAAGTGTTCATCTTTCAGTCTAAATTTGTTTGTGAATTTTCCTTTGAACATGTACTTATTATATACCAAACTGTAGGGAAATGGATAGAGAATTCAAATATATAATGTCTGTGGTAGTATTAACACAAGTATGTTCGGTATAATTTAATCATTTTGCATGTAAAATTGAAAAACGCTAAAAAGTTGACTGTAGAATACGATCTTACCAAAGACAAATTACTGTCGTAGACAATAAAACTTTCTTTTTAGTCTTCAAACGTCAAGTTAATCCATATACAAAGTAAAAAAAAACACGCTTATGGCTAAAATTAGTAGATTTAGTGTTATTCGCACCAGTTTGTCCGTGGTAAATAAATAAGAATAACGTCATATAAATACTTTTTTACTCTTGTTTAATGTTTTAATAGTATCCCTAGCTTCATCTTCTACCAAGAACTAGTGATTAGATGTTACGGTAGGTCTAGTTTTGTTGCTTTTTGATCGGCCAGAATATGACTACGCCCACTCATCAACTAAATCTAGTGTGTCTAGCTTTTCTGCATATATTCCGTATTTTGACAACAAACTGTGACTACCAAACAATCATCATCAATGTCAGCAATGTTTCAAAGTAGTTTGACACAATTATTTGCTTAGGAGACTTAGAAAATGTAAATATAAAGCGTGACATATTTCTCTAGCAAAAACAACGAAAAACGTAAACACGCGAATCTTCACAAAAATTGTGATAATAACATCAAAACACGCACATGTGCTGATTAACTAAAGTCAAATTAGTTGTTTAAATAGTAGCGGAAGTCATTCTACGAGTTTTAATATATGAACTGCATTAAGCGGACGATTTTTAGGGTTTATTCGTGATAAACTAAAAACCACGCTCTGAGCGTTGCTGGGGCACGGCGTGTTAAATTTTGCAACGCTCAGAGCGTTGCTGTGCAGTCAAAGAGTTAAACACTTAGCTCTATTGAACCTTTCTTCTTGCTTATTTACGTACCGCAATTATCATGTTACTACTAGCCCCAGGAAATACTGACACAATAAAATCCGCAACAAAGCAAAATCGGTCATTTCTGAAACACCAGCTGGTATCTAATTTCGTCCACTGACAGCCGAAAGGACACTCTGGCATTCCTTGCCAATGCCAAAGCTCATATTAAACCAGTAAACACACTTTATGAATGGTTTTCACCTTCTGTTAAAATCTTAGTAAACCAACCACAAACTTCTCGCTAGTTGTTTCTCTTTCTTCAGGAGTGACTGAATGGACAATAGGTGTTTAGTTATCCCCGCTTTCGTAGCAGTTCCTGATAACAATTTATGGTCAGCGATGGTTACCTGAGCTCAGGATGGAACTTACTGACGAAACTATGCTTTGCTTAATGATCCTAGTAATACAACCATCCACATCATCCCCGCCTCACTGATATTGTCTCTCAAATCCAGAACTCTTTTCCCTCCGTATGTACCGAATTTAGCCTGTCAAATCCTGAACCACACCTTACTACTGAATGCCCCCTGTTTATAACTGAACAAGAAAGAATAAGCAAGAAAGAAGGCTCAATACCTTCCATTTGCGGTGTCTACGCCGCATCCTCGGCATCTCGTGGAAAGATAGAGTGACAAATGTCGAGGTGTTGTCACGTGCTGGCCTTCAAAGTATGTATACGCTTCTTAGACAGCGCAGACTTCGCTGGCTTGGCCATGTTCGCCGCATGGAAGATGGTCGCATCCCAAAAGATATCTTCTACGGACAATTAGCAGATGGCAAGAGAACAGTTGGGCGACCACAGCTGAGGTTCAAAGATGTGTGCAAGAGAGATATGAGGGCACTGGACATGGATCCAGCAACATGGGAGGATGAAGCTGCCGATCGCACTAAGTGGCGATGCTATTTACGGCGCCACCTCAGATTGGGCGAAGAGAGGCTCACACAAGAAGCAGAGGTGAGGAGAAAACGTCGAAAGGTGCACCAGGAAAATAAGCAGCTGAGGGCTGTCACCTCAGAGGCGCATTCCCATAGTCAGTTATGACTGAAGGGGCTATTATTATTATTATTATAACTGAACGCCCTCCTCTAGCCCCTTTTGTCCGTATCGTCCCCTTGGATCCTCCCAACGCCCCCAGGGGGGTGGTATGGTCCACATTGGGAACCACTGATTTATAACAAGCAATCTTAATAATGTTTAAACTGAAAAACACTACTGGTCAAAGTGTGACCTGAAAGTCAGTAACAGTAAAACGTACTCGCTGAGATGAGATCCAAGCTCTGCTAAAGCACTTTCTTGTTCCTGGCACTGTATCCGTAGTTCCTCATGCTTGACTATTAACATTGAGTAGTCCTTGAGACAATTAAGAAGAATAAAAATGTACACTTTAAAACAAACAAAGGAGGTCTAGAAAAGCTAGACTCTATAAAAATATGAACCAAAATATATATAGGAACTATCTGAAACAACAAAATACTGGAACTATTCTGACAAAAAATATCTTGGAACCATCTGGTACAAACAATGTGGGAACTGTTCTAAACGAAAAATATGGGAACTTATGTGACAATTGACATGGGAACTTATGTGAACAATAGATATGGGAACTTAACTCTTTGACTCCACAATTATTTTCAACCCTGTGCTGTAATTTTAAGTGATGATAGACTAAAAACAATGCTCAGAGAGTTATTTTGGCACGGGTGTCAAATCTGACCAACGCTCTGAGAGTTGTTACGGAGTCAAAGAGTTAAGTGAACAGTAGACATGGGAACTTATGTGAACACCAGACATGGGAACTTATGTGAACAACAGACATGGAAACTTATGTGAACAATAGACATGTGCACTTATGTGAACAATAGACATGGGAACTTATGTGAACAATAAACAGGGAACTAGTCACAGCAAGAAATATTGGAACTCTTCTGAATAAAAAAATGTGGGAACTATCTGGTACAAATATGAGGGAACTAGCAAGTAACATGTCAAGAAATGATGGCAAAGAATTATATAATGAACAAAAATACCTTCATAAAAACTAATCGAGATAAAGGAATAAAAAATATAATTGAACGTTTGCTTGAAAGGCAACCATAAAACCACTGATGTGCGTAACTATACGTGGTTTTAAAAATCTTAACTATGTTAATGTATACACAATGCCTAATAGAAGCAAGTAATATTAATGTATTACAAGAGTCACAATAAAGTGGTAATCAAAATAAAAAAAATAAAAATAAAAAACATCAAAAGATTGTGACTTAAAAAAAAATAATGTACAACATTCACCTGACTCCTGCAACCTTCAAGCGCATGCAAGTTAATGTCTGAGCATCTTGGAAGGAGGAAGGGAATATTTACACTGAGTGGATCAAGGGATATAATTATTTGCCCTTGTTTGGATTTTGATTATTAAAGGATTGCATCCCGCAGTCAGTGTAGCGTGTCATTGGGTTAGTGGCCATATTAAAAAATATTAGTATCTACATTATTTTGAACACAAAAATAAGGGAATAATTCTGACATTCTGAAAATAAAACTACAGGAGTTTTTCTGAAAAAAATTTTAAGGGGATTATTCTAAACAGAACATACTGGATGTATTCTGAACCTTTGTCAGCTGGAAGACAAGACTGCACTTAGCATCAGTGATGAAAACAGAAATGTGAGGAAAGTTCAAGAATATTTCTGTCACAAACATATACAGAAATACATTTTAACTAACCTTTTTAAGATCTTTGAGCTGGGCAATTTCCATCTGAGTTTGAGCTACTTTCTCCTTTTCTTGTTCATAGCTAGCTTGCAAAGCTGTTCTCCATTCTTTTTCTATTTGAAGGCTTGTCTCTAAGGCAGATCTGGGAAGAAATTACAGAAAATTGTTTCAAATGGAACTAACTACAAAAAGCTATTTCCACACTACTTTAAAATCTCCAACATCTTTGCTCATCATAAGATGCACAGGCCTTAAAAAAACGCATGCCAAATCTTCCTGTCTCATATGAATTAGCATTCATACCCTTCGACTTTTGCTGAAGGAGACTGAGCACCTATAGGTTTGCCTGAAGTGCAGTGACATAGATTCTGATCATTAATAAACAATGTCTTACTTCGATTCGACAGGTCACATCTTCAGTCTGGATGCTGTTCATCAAGCTCATCAATGTTCTTGCATGCCTACCAATTTGTTACATGTTGTAACATTTGCATTCCACTGTTTATTTACTTGTTGTTTTTCTTTATCCATTTTCCTCTTCTCTATACTCACAGCCATCATCATCATCAATTTTCTTTTGGTTCCCTGTGGGGCATAAAGCCACCACTGCAGCTAGCCTCTTTGAAGGAGGCCTGCACCATAGCATTCATGTACTCTTTTAGTGGTGGTTTCTGTAGCAATCTGTTTTACATAATGAGGCTGCCCCCCCCCCCCCCCCCCCCCAAGCACAGCCTCATATGAGTTACATTATATGACATGTCTAATGGAGTAGCACAGCTATCCTTTTATGTCTTCCCAGAGACCATAGTAACTATACGGGGCTTTGGATTTAATAAGTATATTAAAATAAGCCAGATTATGACAATACTTTGGTTTTACTGAAGGGGCAGAGAAGGCCACTCTCCAAACCTCCGATGTCTTGCGGGCAGTGTTAGGATGTGCAAGAACATGGACAGGAAGACTCCACAACTTCCCCACTGAAGACACGCCCACGGCGACCGTTGCCTCAATTGGCTGTGTGTGGTGTACCCGGAAACGGGGCCTCCCAGTACTGAGGCACAGTTAAGTCCCCGATGCCACTTATCGGTGCAGAGTTGAGAGAGATGGCTGAGCATCACAATCCCCCCTGTGTTGCAGCATGATGAGAACCCAGCATTGCACACTGAGCTTGGGAGGATCACTTGGGCACCAGACTTAATACTGGCTCTTGACTGGATGGCCGCATGCAGGAGATTTCTACAATGGAGGGTTGGCAGGTGGTGGGTATCTGGAAGTGGCTCTGTGCAGGACGTGAGGATTCCTTGGGAGAGCCCAGAACCAGAGCACAGCATTGTGCAAGCTCTGCATAGTTGGAGAGCCCCCTGGATGACGGGGAATGCACAGTGTGCTACCCCACCTATCCCCAACTGCTAACTTAGAACCAGAAGTGGGGTCCTCTGTATGCGTGCCAGGCCAGGATAAAATGCCTGGGAAAGAGACTGGAGCTCAGAACTCCCTAACTCAAAGTTGCAGGATGGCAGAAAAGCCATGGGAAAGACAGGGCTATTTTGAAGATAACGCAACCATATTTTCACCATACGAGCTCGGACGCCGCCTCGGTAAACAAGGTCCGCGCAGAGCAGTGACACCCCCAGGCTGCTTGCGAATAGTCTACTACTGGGAACATAAACAGATTTAGGGATGAGCCCACTCTCCCATTGAACAGGTGCTAAAGTCATAGATACTGGGCCAGAAGGCGCACCGGAAACCACAGTATCACGCAACTCGCTTTTTTTTTTTTTTTTCTATGGAGAGTACACCGTCACTGAAGGGGACATTACTCCAGAGGTAGTGTTTTTCTTGTCTTTTATAGCTTTTATATTAAGAGTGAATCTTCTTCACTTAGTCTAAATTTGATGCACATTTTTCACTATATGTTTCATGTTACAAAGCAACTGTTTTAACCACTAAGTTGGCCCATTGTTGTGATGTGCGAGTAAGGCTACAATTCAATTTTGAATACTTATTGTCCACGAAAGTCAATGTTCTTCTTAAGCCCATGTGGAAATAACCCATTGTGCAATAGATTTTGTTCATAACAAGGAAACCGTCCAACGTAGTACAATAGTCCCACGAGTAACAATGAAATGGAGTAGGTGAGGGAGACAACATGGCGGGGGTGTTGTGTACCCAAATGAAGTAAAGAAGAAGAAATTATTCACAAAAAACGAGCGGAAGAGGAAAAGAAATGTTGACCTATGGATGAGATGTTGACAGGCACATAATGGAAGGTGGAGACGGATTGACGAAAGGAATCAGAGTGAAAATTTGGCTGGACATTTTCCACGGGATGAAGAAAGAAATATTTTGTTAAACAATGGTCGAATGAATGACCAGGGGAAGACAAGCCGGCGGGGTATAGACAAACAGCAAAGAGAACATATCAAAGGATTAGAGAAAATTCACAGACATCAGAAGTACACAGAAGAGAAAACCTCAAAATGGCTAAAGGCAATATCCCCATCATATAAGCCAGGGAAGACCGTCCTTTGGCATTACTGGAGAAAAGTAATCCGCCAGCCGACTTGGACCTACACCGTATTCTACCCGTTAAGGGGAAAGATTCATGAAAATTTTGAGTGCCTGCCGTGGTTCGAATAGCACGAGTGTTCAATGATTCTGTATACGGAACCAAGTGGTAAAGACAAGATCGGGAAGCTTTACCTGTCAGTCGTCTTATTACCCTGGCTGGCGTTTTGGGTTGAGCTAATGAGTAGGGCCAGTTAGATATACTGCTATGACACGTATCTCACTACTGCAGACACCAATAGCCAATACAGCTCTATCTAACGCAACATAGGATGGTGGTCGCATAGTACAGAATACCTACACATATCAATATCTAGGTTCCAAACCTACAGAAGCAAACGGGGGTTGAGATCGGAAGTTACAAGTGTAATGGAGAGATTCTGCAAACAGCCACCCATGCAAAATTTTGAGATCAGAAATTACCAGAGGTAATGGAGCGATATATATATATATATATATATATATATATATATATATATATATATATATATATATATATATATATATATATATATATAATCCCTGTACTTTCAACACACATATCACAGCAAAGTGGCCACCACAGAAGATTCGGTCTAATAACGAAACACATAGGCATTCAATCCACACGAGACAATCTACCAATACAACAACAGAGCCGTGTGTTACCTTGACCAACCTTGCATTCGGAAAGAGAATAGCCCGTTTAATCGTCAACAAGAAGGGCTCTGGTGAACGGATAGTGCTATTGTGATTCCAGTGAATACAGACAGAGGCAAGCCCATAGTGTAGGGACGTCACAGGTCCCAGTGACGTTACAAATAGGTCAAGTAAAGGGATTCTTTTCTGGACCCTGGCAGTAGATAACATATTTAGCATTTTAGTATTAGGCTACATTTATTATCATCATCACCTGATTACCACATAGTTTAGAATTAAGAATAGATTGTATATTTTATGCATTTATTACTACATTCTTTTCCAGGTATAATCTATATTTAGTTGTCATTGCACATGTATTATTTTTTTTTTGGATTGTTCTGCATATAGTTAGTCAATAAATGTTGTAATCGTGTTTTTGCTACAAACACAAGTTAGTTACATCAATAGAAAAGGAAAGAAAGTGTATTTCTTACTCTTCTGTTCACCCAAGGTGATGAGAGGGGTTGGGGGCTCGTGAGCTATAGGTGAGGATAGGTAGATTAGTAGAGGCGATAGTGTCACGGGATTCTGAATCACTGGGTCTGTATCCTTGGAACTTATCCCAATTTCCCAAATTCGACTTCCTCTGTCTCTACAGTCTATCTCTACCGCGTTGCAAGGCAACTCTGAGCCACTGATAACTCCTGTGCAACCAAGACAAACTCTCCTTGGTTAATCTTCGGGTTAAACATGTGACACCCATATGGTGTTAGTATTAAATATGTACAGTTTTTTTTCAGACCAGATATAATTCATATGAAGGGAATGAGTGATCTCCCCTTACCAATATGGCGACTTAACTTTTTATGGCACCGATTTTCTACACGTTTTTTTTAGAAACCAGTCAGAGAGACCAAACTGCTGCCTTGCAGATACGCTGGGGACAGTCAAAGGCTAAGGAAGGCAACCCGACATAAATGCCAGTTGAAATCGGATGCACTGGGCCACAGGGCTAACGAAACAGTGCAACGTACGCCACTTGATGATGACGTCATTAAATAGTAAGCAAAATGTCACTAACTCCGAAGAGCTCCGCTGGGCTACACAGAGGGCAAATGGCAAGAACTGTAACTGTGGCACTGATAAAATGACTGCTGAACAATTGCTTCAAAGTTGCCCGATATATGCGGAACAGAGGAAGCGCATATGGCCGACACCAGTACCATTCGTGGAACAGTTATATGGAGATTCAAATAGCCGCAAACTGACTACTGCTTTCTTTGAAAACATTTAAGTAGTCGTCTGAGAGTGTAAGAAGAAGAAGAAGAAAACAAAAGAATATGAGAAAATAACCGTACAACGGATGCATTGCTTCCAGGTAAGCATTTCAAAAGGTCGAACTTCTTCATGCTGTAATACGGCATTATTGTCTTTAAAATGAATAAAAACTTCAAACTGTCTCTTGGAAGGGGACTTTGAATTACACTTGACAACAAATTTTGACTTTTTGTGTGTATCTGAGATGAAACCAAGTTACCTTTATGTTGTTTGGGCTGCTGAATATGAAAATGGCCGTTAAAACACCAGATTAGCTCTAGTTTTTTTTAAATATTTGTAAAACAAGTTTTACACATTTGCATATACATACCATATGATAATAATGCTCATAGCGGAAATGATTCACAGCGACGCCTTTTTGCCTGTCGCTTGTAATGAGTTTCTGGAGCATCTCTCACAAGAGTCCAACAATAGTCTGCTAGCATTGCTGCATTCTATTTCCCTTGGTACCTTTTTTCGATGGTAGTAATGTCCTGATGAAATCGTTCCCCATGCTCGTCACTGACAGCACCGCAGTTAGCAGGGAAGAAATCCAGATGAGAGTATAAAAAGTATAATTTCAAAGACATGTTGCACTCTAGTCTCTCGTAGCGCTGCAAGAGGGTTTCTACAAGCTCCTGGTAATTGTCAGCCTTATTGTTTCCTAGAAAGTTTGTGGCTACTTGCTGGAAAGCATTCCAAACTAACTTTTCATCACCTGTGAGGATATCATAAAAACGCTGATCTCGGAAGAGCTGACGTATCTGTAGACCGACAAATACACCTTCCTTGATTTTTGGCCTCACTAAATCTTGAAAATTTATCACGAAAGTATAAAAATCCTGCCCCATTTCGATCCTGGCCTTTACAAAATTCTTCATTAGTCCAAGTTTGATGTGGAGAGGAGGGACCAAGATCTTGTGGTAAAATGTTACCAATCATCGTCTTTGTAGTTGATGTGCAGTGCTGCCATCAGACCCAGTATATCAACGCAAGCAATGAGGTTATCTGTCATTTTGAAATATGGAAGCAGATCTTTTCGCCGAGCACGAAACACAGACACATGCACATTCTCTTCTAGAAGATTCCATTGCTGCAGTCTGGACCCTAACAGGTCTGCTTTATTTTTTGGCAATTCCAGATCTCTCACTAGATAATTCAATTCACTCTGGGTAATTTTATGTGGCCGTGCAGGATCTCTTGATGTAGATGCTTTCACAGGTGACGGATGTCCACTGGCCTTATTATCTTTTTCATCATCCAGAGTATAAGATTCTGGTGGGTCCGGAACAGGAAGTCCTTCCCCGTGAGGCACTGGCCACATAGCAGAGGGAATATTCGGATAGGTCACAGGCCGCTTTTTCTTCTTAGACATACCATGTCCAATTGGAGGAGTCATGCAAAAGTAACAATCATTAAGATGGTTTGTCGGTTCCCTCCACACCAATGGAACTGCAAAACGCATCGATCGTCCTTTTCGGTTCAACCAGCAGCGCAGATTCGTTGCACAGGATTGACAACATATATGTGGGGCCCAATGCCGGTCTTGGTCACCGATCTCACAACCAAAATAAAGGCTGTAAGCTTTCTTTAACAACCCCCCCCCCCCCCCCATTATCTTGAAAACTAAGAGCTAATTCGCGATTTTTAAGTTCATATTCGTGATTAGCATGTCCAAATTAGTTTAACATAGCTACTTTTGTCTCGGATACATTTTGGCTGTTGTCCAGTGTTATCAGTTCGTTTTCTTGTTGCATCAGATATTCTTGTATGTACGTAAACAGCGTTGTCACTCCTAGGTGGATTCACTAAGATCTAGGTTTTTGTGGTCCCGTCTAGGTGTCATTTTCCTTCATTAGTTGAAGAACGCACCTAGACTTCGCCCAACATCGGCCAAAATAGACTAAAAATCGCCCAAAGTCGCTCAAAAACCGCCCAAAATAGCCCTAGTTGCCGACATATAGGTTTTTTTTTTCTTCAAAATTCAGTGTGGCAGCGCTGTACGTAAATGATCAAACAGCTCTTGGGGTATGACGATTAGCACTTGATCAGTTACGCCTGTCAAAACAGTTCCTTTTAACATCACAGTCCAAAACAAGACATCAAATCTGAAAACTCGGCATTGTGCTAATAAAACACCTCTAAGTAAGATAAAGCAGCTTCATTATTTTGCTGTCCTAAATCAGATATTTACTGTCATATTGTTATGTTCAACGAAGACAAAGAAGTTATTTCTTCATCACTTGTAGGGTAAAATATTGATTGCTTCGTATTCATATTCTTTAACAATAAGGTTCTTACAGTGAAAAGTGAAGCATGGGATTGTGCAAAATTAAGCAACATATCTACATGGTGAAAAAAGATGTTTTCTGAGAAGGATATAGTTTCTGGATTCTTTGAAAAGCTCGAAGCAATGAAAACCATCTTGTATTAGCATAACTCAAATATCTGCTTGTTCTCTTGACCAGCACGTTCACTTTTTACGAGCTCTGTATATGTAAAAATAGCCTAAGATTTTCGTAATAAGTACTTATACACATATAGGCATAGAGTCAAGTGCCGTCTTCGTACATTAATGAATGATGTATACGTTGAATCCCACACTAATTATAAATCGTGTTTATCATCATTTAATTGCAGCTGGGAGACTTTTTCAGGCCATAAATCGAGGATTCCTCAGCAAGAGAGAGGTTGGTAAGAAAACGAAGATGGCTGTATACCGCTCCACCTATGTCCCAGTCTTGACATACGGATGCGAGTCATGGGCAATGACTACAACCCATAAAAGCCAGATCCAAACCTCAGAAATGAGGTATCTGAGGAAGGTGGTTGAAGTAACAAGAAGAAACATGGTACGCAACCAGACGATACGTCACGGCCTTAAATCCTACCCCCTGCAGACCCAAGTAGAACAGTCCCAATTAAGATGGTTTGGCCATGTCTGCAGAATAGGAGAAGATCGGATACCACGACAAGCATGGGAAACAAAGAGCCAAGGATCCAGACCCCGAGGACGACCCAGAGTCCGCTGGGAGGACAACATTAGACAATCTTTGAAGGATCGAGGACTAGAATGGAACCAGGCCAGGAGGAAGACAGCCGATAGGATAGTCTGGCGCTCTCTCTTCCAAACCTCTACACCTCACGGTAGAAGGGGAACGACTAAGTAAGTAAGTTTATCATCATTATCTTTATTACCATATAGCTCCTGTGGAGTATGTTTTCAATCAGTTCAAGCCATGCACTCGTGTCTTGTGTTATCCGCTCGCGTTATCTCCATATCTTTTTTATCCTTATTTAATCCGCTTATCCCATATAGTTGTCTTTTATATGTTCATATTATAATCCCAGTTGGCAACAAAGTCTGGTTTGATGTATTACATCTTGTGTGGCATTAAACGTGAAGAACAGTGTCATGAGTGGGTAGATTCTGTGTGAAATCCTTCATGTTTTTTGCATGTAACGTATTTTATGATGTCTGATTTTAAATGTTCTGAATTTCCACGTGCATCGTAAAATCTTGCTGTATACGTCTTTATGTGTGTAAGTTTAAAAGCTTTTATATATACAAGGTATATATAAAAAAACTGTTTATGACCACAATGTCAGAAAACCAGAAGTGTGGAGCTATTTCAGGAGATAAGAACGACGCATACATTAACGATTCTATGAGCACACATAATTTAGTCTGGGTAGGCAAATAAGCCGAACGATCCTGTGGGACTTGAAACTATTTGATTTTATCTTCACTTCAAGAAAAATAAGACGACAAAATGTGCATCCAGGATAAAGATTTTCCCGGGATGACTACCCCAGATCTGGCGGCACGAAATCCGCAAAACACGATTGCGTATTCTTCCGCTGAAACTACCATATCAGGTTTGTGTCACGACTGTAATCGGGATAGCGGGACAGAGACTCGAACTAGCTGCTCGAACACTTGAAGCTTCATTCAATCTTTGGATTCTGACATGTGCCATCTCTCTTTTAACGAAGGCAGCAACGATTACTGTACCCGGGGCTAGAAGACAAGTCAGAAAAGAAAAGTTCGAGCAGGTGGTGCCAGTCATTAAGTGATCGGTAAACAGGTCGATAGGGGCGTAGGCGATGGCTGCGGAAGAGATAAGTGCAAAAAAAAAAAAAAAAAAAGGAGGGAGGATGGGGAGAGAAGAAAAAAAAAACAACGTCAAACAGTGCAAGGGAATAAATCCATGTACAGAAATATTGTGGTAGCAAAACAATCTGTCAGATCAAACTTGATCTCTTGTTTCAGGCAATAATTAGTTTTTGGGGTTTTATTTTAGTTTTTTTTTAAACGTTTGAATGTTTGTACGTTTGAATGTACGAGAAAGTAACCGCCAAAACATGACGCGCGGGGGAGGGGAGGGGGGAAGAATAACTATGTTTTGCACTTTCTGTTGCATGTCCTGACGACAGTGGCGTATTCTCTATGTGTGCTGTGCGTGCTGCGCACACCTATGCCCGAAGGAAAATAAAAATTTAATTTATTATTCTATAAAATATTTCTCTTCTAAAGTTCTGCTTTCGGACCGCACGCATCAGGATAACGGATTTTCCCGCATAGAATCTACGAGTACATCTAGTTTCAGTTTCCCAGACGCGTTTTATAGTGCAGTTTTTATTGGTTGGTTGCAATCGCTCGAAGTTTCTCGGGAAATTCCGTCACAACGCGTGCGGTACCTTTCGGATTCACGTCTGAATATTGGTTTGTGTGGATCGGGGTCATGGCCAGATACGTCAATACAATACGAACATGCGTGCGGTGGTCTTGCAGCTCTCGGGTTGTAAAAATCGGCTGTGTCCGTCCAGTGTTTTTTGTGATTAACTTTTGTTAGTTGCCGGGAATGCAGATTATTACAGTGTCAGTGAGTTTCAAGTTTTAAGTTAATTAGTATTTCGGAGATAATTGACATATACCCCTAATAACTATCGTTGCGTAATTGAATATAGTTGGTTTTTAAATTAAGAGGGGAAGAAGTTAAATAGTAGGCGTACATATTCATTTTAAGTAGCAGCACGCCTAGCTCGCATTACCAGGATACGCCACTGCCTGATGATAGAACTAATTCTCCCGTGGCCATTTTTTTCCCCCATTCCATTTCAAGATCATTGGTTCTTTGAAGTCAAACTTATTGTTATTGTTAATCAAAATCGACGTCACTGCACTCCAGGCAAACTCATAGGTGCTCAGTCTCCCTCAGCAAATGTTGAAGGGTATGAATGCTAATTGTTCCTGTTGTGCACTGGTTTTTTTACACGCCGGATGCATCTTCTCATACGCCCGCCCCTGCTGGTCTCAACGGATGATGCATAATTCCAGCAATCTTAGCTTTGTTGATTCACTGATTGCCGTGTCAATAGGCGATCATTAGTTGCCCTCAGTTTCTCTCCCTTATCCATATCCAATGCACCTTCTATGGGTGCTTTTGAAGCTAGTCTGTCAGCTCTTTCATTGTCGAGTAACCCTGCATGACCAGGACATTGGATCCACACCAGTTCCTGAACATTCGAGGCTTCTATGGAAGTAGTCAAACGTATCACGACTTATGGTAAATAGTCAATGCAACACAAATAAGAAAATTGAACAGTCTGCGTGCTATTTTTAATGGGTGTTCAATTTATTTTTATTGTAGCAAAGAACGCAGGTTCCGTATTTTCCCGAAAAGGTGGTGGAATTTTTTCACTGTTCATTACACAAATAGGACGTTTCACTTAGACAATTTGTATTATTGGGATTATATGCTTACGTAGGTATGTATGTATGTGCGTATGTAAGCATACATAACTTAATTAAATAATTCATTCACTGACTACCCTTTCAGTTCCATAAGTGGCGACGTCCTTCAACAAACTCATGCCACCGTTTCTTGTCTTTCCTCACCTCTTCCAGGAATAACTCCGCTTTACAAGATCAGAACCATCTCCAACCAGGAACTGCTTACACGGTGTAGACAAAAAAAGGCATACACCATCATTGCAGGCAGACACTGGAGCTGGGTTGGCCATGTCCTCAGAATGGACCCTGACACCATCATCAGAACTGCTATGCTATGGCCCCCAGAAGTATGGCGAAAGAGAGGCAGACCAAAGACAACCTGGAGGTTGGGACACGGCACGAAGGATGGCCACCGACCGAGCGAAATGGGGACAGTTTGTTGCTAACCTAGTTATGTATCCATTATTACAGCTTGGTTGGCTGCAGCGTGACGCGACCTGGTTTCGAACCGGGTCTCTTCGCCTCAAGAAGCGTGCTATTACTACTCTGCCACTCGGACGGTCAGCTAAGTATTAGAAGCTATTAATTAACTCTTACTATACGGCTCGCCAGCTGAAGTGGCGCGAGATTGTTACCATAGGGGACCCCGCCCCGGGTTGCTACTTCCAGTTTTGAAAAAAAAAGGAACGCCATACAGAAGAAGCTGGATTGGAAGATCATACTCAAAATCCTTCACCGAGATAAAATTGATGAATGTTACATCATTCATTTTTAGTCTTCATTTACTTTTGTTCTGATTAATGTCACGGTCGAGAGAGAGGGAGGAAGAGAGAGAGAGAGACACACACACACAGAGAGACAAAGAGAGAGTACAGTTCGAAAACTCAGGAAAAGAACTTGTCAAGTCTTATGCTGGTCAAGGACACTGAAGTACTGAAGCCAATTCTTCATTCATCATATTCTAGAAAGCCATTGACAATCCTGCAATTCCTAGCGAGCGCCGCTGAGAGAGCTACTGCATTTCTAAATTCGTTTATTGCTCTACGCATATCTTTGACAATGCCAGTCACATTGGCATCAGGGGAAAAGGAGCTTTTACAACTCAAAATTGATCAAATCTTACCTAAGGTCAAATATGCTTCAAGGCAGACTCAACAGCTTTGCAATATTATCAACAAAATATAATGAAACAAAAACTTAAACATTTTGAAAAGAGTTTGTGGAACTGAAGGAAAGAAATATTTCTTTATAAGTATAGTTATGTTGTAACACGTTTTATGTTCAAATATTGTTAATAAATAGAGTTACTATTTTAAAAAAATATATATATAAAATAACATATATTTCTGATATCTAACCTGAAATAATCTTCAGGGGCCTCATTACAACAGTCCAAATCGGGCCCGAGGATATAAAGGCCAGCTCTGGCTATCACATACTTCGATAGATCTGTAGAAATCTAATTTTTACACTGACTGGTAAAGTCTGTCGCAGTCAAGTTTTACAGAGACTAAACTCATGACTACCAACAGGGTTTTACAGCTATCTTATTCTTTGATCCTTGACACCTGAATGACGAAGCAGCTAGTGACCATCACGCCTGGTGGAGTCTTGTAGGGCAGCAACAAACTGTCTCCACACTGCTCGCTCGGCGGCTATCTTTCGAGAGGCGCCCCAACTCTGGTTCATGCTTTTCATCTTTGCTTCCTGTCATGAAATTAACAGTGATACAACGTAAAAATATCTCCAAAGGATAAAATGTAGGGATAAAAAGAATGCGTAAGTTACTAGAAGGCATGATCGCCCACGCCGCGGGTCATCACCCGCCATGGAAATTAAATTGCTAGAACGGTTACCATTTGAACGGGATGAGAACGGCGGATCAAAAAGGAAAAAAATATGACTGAAAAATTGCGTGAAACTAGCAAGGCTAAAAAGATGCAATTGGGGAGGGGGGGGGGGGGGGCGGGGGGGGGGGGAACGGAGGAAAAGTCACGTCCCCAAGTTGACACAAGGTAACGAAATCGACAAAAGGGACCATAGTTATTATACGCAACAGTCATTTTTTGGACGCTTTTGCAATATTTTGTCCTTTATTTGAATGCAGCGGCACACGTTTCACAGAAGATTCTAGAAAATATTTCGAAAAAAAAAACAACTAACCTTGAAAAGTAACTTTTTCTTAATAATGATGGTAGGAATATAAAAATTAGCTGGCCGGATGGCCCATTTTGAGCAGTGAAATAATATGCTTTTATTTATACAGACGGATAGATAATAATGAAGACATTGACAAAAGACTGTGTTGTTCACATCAGCGAAAGACTGCATTGAATCAAACATGTCACTAATTTGCACAAAAACCGCGACCTTGAGACTCCAGTGTTCAAATCTAGTTAGAATGAAAGAGAGGGACATTGGTGGGAGCTGTGGCTAAAAATAACTTTAAAGACAAAATTTGCAGAGGGGACGGATAGGTTGGTTCAAAAACCAAGTACGTTTTTGTGAAAACGCAAGTAGAGACGGACGGACTAACAGATAAAAATCCATACTTGACTGAAGCATGACTGAAATGACTTAAGTGTAGGAAATTTGAATTTGAAAAAACACAAGGCATTGATTGGCCACAGACAATCATATCATCAGCGCTCAGACGCGCTTTTTTGCCATTCCTCAATAGTTGTCCAGTGATAGACACAGTAAATTTTAAGTGTGGTGATTTCCAATGAAGTAAATTGAAATAAGTTCAGGGACGCCATACTATAGCCAGCAGCTCAGCTGAGTTTTGCTAGCATTTCTGTGTTCTTTATTCATAATCTGGTAAGATTGAAATTATTTCTTTGTATATTTTAAATATTGTTTAATGTTTCGAGTGATTTGATACTGCCATATCGAAATCTAGCCTTACTGTAGTGGTGTTTGATGGTATTGTATGATGGTGTTATTACTAAATGTAAAGTGTATGAGGCCAGCTGTGAAGGCTCCTGAGATAAAATGTAGTGGTGAATTGTCAGAAGGCCTTTCTTGCTACCACTAAGACCTCACACTTAATTTTTTTTAATGAATGTGGCTACGTAAAGTGTCTAGGGTTATGATATGTAGTGTGGTGTAATGGATTATAAATATACCCACAGATATTAACAAGACTAATAATATTAATAAATGTTAAAATACACTGAACTAACTCACGTGTATAAAATTTTTTGATATAAGTATATTACATTTATTTTGTTCTGTGTCAATTTTTTAGGTTGACCAGAACTTAAAAGGATTTAGAGATTATGAAAAGAAATGCATAGAATATTATATCATAAATGCAATAGTGTACATATATATGTACTATACTAGTTAGTTTTATTAAAATGTTCTAGTATTCATCTACTTGGGAGGGTATGTACTGTTTGTGCTGTTGGGGTGGCCTCATCACACCTGTCTATATTGACTACACAGTGTCCAGAAAATGGTGGGAATCTTTATGGGGTTCTTAGTAACTAAAGGGCGTTGGTGAAAGTCCAGCAGACCAGAGGCTCACTCATCTTGTGGTTGTCGCTCTGGTGCTGAAATCAGGTGGTCCCACCTCTCCGTGCTGGCGGGCAATAATGGTGGTCTCTGTCACAAATACTGCACAGATACACTCGAGTAAAGTCACCAACTGAATAGACACTGCTTTGTTGACGACAGAAACTCCCAGCTCTGCAATCAAAGTATGGGCCATGTGTCAAAATCTATTCTCTACCCACGTCTGGACACAACAGTGACACAACAACCACATCATACAGACAGGTCAGATCTCTCTGACCAAACAGCACAGTTACCATGGTGGTTTTACATCAGATAGATCCTCCCAGACTATAGATTCTGAAAAATATTTATTAGTTGTCTGCCCTAAAAGAGGATAGGTAATATGTTTCATTATTCTCAACACTTGATCTGTCTTGCATAATCCTTGCTGGAGTTTATGTACATTGTTGGTCCCTAGACCCTGACTAGGCGGGGGGTCTAGAGCAAATCCCTACTTGTTTGTAAGGCTAGATTTCGATATGGCAGTATCAAATCACTCGAACATGAAACAATATTCAAAATATATAAAGAAATAATTTCAATCTTACCAGATTATGAATAAATAACACAGAATTGCTAGCAAAACTCAGCTGAGCTGCTGGCTATAGTATGGCGTCCCTAAATTTATTTCACTTGCTTTCATATGGAATCACCACACTTTAAAATCTGTGTCTATCACTGAACAACTATTGAAGAATGGCCCCACTTTCGCGTCTGAGCGCTAATGATATGATTGTCTGTGGCCAATCACTGCCTAGTTTTATTTTCAATTCAAATTTCCTACCATAAAGTCATTTCAGTCATGCTTCAGTCAAGTATGGATGTTTATCTGTTAGTCTGTCCGTCTCTACTTGTGTTTCTAAAAAAAAAATGTGCTTGATTTTTGAACCAACCTTTCTCTCCCCTCCAAAATTTTGTCGTTAAAAGTTATATTTAGACACAGCTACCGCTCCAAAACCCTCTCCTCCATACTAAGTAAATTTGAACACCTGCGTCCAAGGTCGTGTTTTTGTGTGCAAATTGCGACACTTTTTTATTCAACACAGTCTGTCGATGATGTGAACTACACTGTCTTTTGTCATTATCTTCAATATTATCTATCCGTCTGTAAAATTAAGACCATATTAGTTCACTGCTCAGAATAGGCCATCCGGCCAGCTAATTTTTATATTCCTAACATTATAGGCGATTACATCAGCAGCCTACGCATATGTTTTTTATCCTTAAAGTCTTTGGGTATCTCTGAACTTACTTACAACAAGTATTTGCTCTGCCCTAGTTCAAACAAACAATATATATAAAACAATGGTAAGATGTGTTGTATGGTCAGAGAGATCTGACCCTGTCTAAGTGGTGTTATTGTAAATTGTTACGTGTAGAAGTGGCTCCTTAGGTAAGGTTCTGAACCTAAACCAATACTTTATTTCAGAACAGTGAGTTTTATGTTGACACCAAAAGGTGGTGTCAAATGCTGGGTAAATAATTGACAGTGAGGAAGTTCATTGTGTTCTAAATTTTATGATAATATTATATTATTTAAACACATTACATTCAGTACCCTAGATTTTAACGTAGCCACATTCATTAGTAAAAAAAAAGATAGGTGTGAGGTCGTAGTGGTAGCAAGAAAGGCCTTCTGAAAATTCACAGCTACATTTTATCTCAGGAGCCTTCACAGCTGACCTCATACATCACACTTAGTAATATCACCATCATACAATACCATCAAAACCACTACACTTCCACAGTTCTCCACAAAACTGGTTTTGGTCGGCCTCTCTTTTGCCTTCCTTATGTGGTCCAAAGTAAGGCATTTCTGGGGATAGAGTCAGAGTCTCTTCTGAGGATGTGGCCAACCCAATTCCAGCATCTACCCACTTTTATGGTATGTTTATCTTCTTAGTAGTTCCGAATTAGCAGTTCTTGTTCAGTGATGGTCTTTGGGCAGAAAATTCGAAGAATTCTCTTGAGGCAGGTTAATAAAGTTTTTTTTTTTTTTTAACATTGCTGGACAAAACTCATAAAAAGTCAAGTTGAAAATGATCTGATAAGTTTATGGAAATCAAGATTTACAGTGATTAGAGCTATATTTCCAGTCCATTCTACCATCCTGTGCGCAACTACTTTCCGGTTACCTGAATTCTTCGACTTGTTTGAGCAAGGTACTCCAGAAGTGAATGCTGAGTGGGTTTGGTGCCAGATGACATTTGTAATTATATTAAGTAACAAGTGACTGAAAAGAACGAGGATAATTAGCAACATTAAAAAAAAAAAAACTGAAGTTGAAAAAATATCCTGTTCAGCCTCTGAAGGATTATAATTAGGATATATGGCAAGGCACAAGCAAAGAAACAAAGTTACAACTGATCAGAGCATGTATATTCCCAGTAGCAACATACGGCTGCGAGACTTGGACACTCAATAAAACAGTTGCAAAAAAGATTACATCATTCGAAATGAAATGCTACAGAAGGATGTTGAGAATACCCTGGACAAAAAAAAAGACCAACAGAGAAGTACTGCACTCACTAAACGTACAGGAACATTGGCTCCTAAATACCATCGCAATAAGGAAGCTGAAATTTTTCGGTCATATAAAAAGACATAATAGTCTGGAAAAAACAGTGATGGAAGGCATGGTCCCTGGAAAAAGGGGAAGGGGTCGACCTAGACGACGGTGGACCCAGGACATCACAGAGAGTCTGAACTTGTCTTTGGCTGATGCAGGTCGACTTGCCCAGAATCGTGATGCGTTCAGAGCAGCTGTAATGGAGACAACGTTCTGGAAAGAATACGTCACATGATGATGATGAGCGTCTTATGTCACTTAGCAACAAAACTAACAAGGGATAGTACATATAGAAGAAGAAGAAGGATCCCGTTACACGCCAACTGAGGCATATTGGGAATATGGTGTTAGGCCCATATTTTCTTGACCATCGGCACACTAGGGGTGATGTGGTCAGTATTACGCCGGCCGCCTTAACCTTCCCAGAGTTGCTCTGGTACCCAATTCTTGAGGCTGGGTGGACCCCAGAGCCGTTTGCGGTCTAAAAAATCCCACCTCAACTGGGGATCGAACCATGGACCACTGAGCTAGGAAGCCAGTGCACTAACCACACTATATAGTACATATAGCAGTGAACTTATTCAATAAATCAAACAGTGTAAAATGTGAAAAAAACCTTAGAATAACATGTGGACGCGGAGTCTGTAATTTATTTTGTGGCACAGACAGTGACGTAACTACGTATATATTCTGCTGGGAATTTTGAGTGGGTGTGGTGTCTGCTAACATTTGTAATTACACTAAGAAACAAGTGTCACGGAATTGCCTCCAAGAGTATCTAATATGGATCTTCAAAGGTGTCTACTTTCGCACAATTAGTCTTGGCAGAGTTGTAGATAGAAGGATAATGATGCTTCTATCTCAAGGGAGTTTTCATAAGATATTTAAGAAGTCAAGAACAATGCTGCGTTGGGCAGGGCAATTGTTAACGTATATCTGATCCGCCTCCTTTTATTAAGAATTAAGCAATTATTAATTTCAGCTCGTTCAAGCCTCCACCCTGATTTACTCAGTGGAATTATTGTTATTATGGTATAGTTCTGTTTAGAGTGTATTTAGTAAATTGACTGAGACAAACATGCAGTATATCCAAAATGATTAAACCGACGTTAAATTTGTATATTTACAAATAAGAAATTTAATAATTAACTAAGTTTTAACAGTTTAAAAAAAATTGAATAATCTTTAACAGAAAATACTCATCATCGTGTGATGGTATAGTGTTTTATGTAAGAAAGTCACTTGGCAGCTTTTAGGTTTGACTTAGCTGCACATGGTTGTTTCTGCTCCCGCTGGGTTTTTGGGTTCTGTGCAGATATGTCACTGGAGTTCTTGCGTATCTGGTCAAAATTAAAGGCGCAGCACGTTCCAAGTAAGATCAGGGAGTAACTGCAAAGCTGGTCCCGTGTCTCTAAGACCCTCTGATGATGGTGTCTAGTTTGATGTCAGGCCACTTCCACCCTCATTTTGTTCCAGAGATTAGTACCCACAACTGGTACCACCAACTAATATGGTAAAAGAATAGAAACAAATACCCTCTGAGTATTGAGTTTCCCGACACATAGTTATGTGTCCCCATCTTCCTATTCCACCATCCCATCTACCTCAGAACTTACCCTTGATGAGAATTAAGCTTAATCCCTCGAGAGATAACTTTCTTTACATTTAAACTGAATAGCTTTATATTTACTTTACATTCAAATGAAAAGGTTAATAGTATAGATAGAATATGTTTGCATGTACATCTCCACTGGTTAAAAAATGCTCACCATTTAGATTGAATATGTTTTCATTTACATCTACACTGGTTGAAAAATGCTCACAATATAGATAGAATGTTTTCATTTACATCTACACTGATTCAAACTGTAAATATTATAATTAGAATGTGCATCATTTCTTTCATCTTTCCCTCCCTGCTCCCTATGGAACTTGGGACTACCTATGCTTTTAGTTCTCTTTAAGAAACTAGCAATAAAGCAGTAACCAGCCCTTGCAGTGTTGGTTCCTGAAATCATCATTCTACACGCTGATGTTGCCAGCCTCAAATGACTTGGACATCCACTAGCAATTTTCACAAATTAATGTTCACAATTATTAAAATGGTTTTTCTGGCCTCTTTAAGTCCTTCAAGATGTTCCTTAAAGTCCGGTCTGATATATATGAAATCTGATTCTAACTATAGCAGTCTGATGGTCTTTTTGGCACGAGTGAATTTTCAGTGTCTTAAAACTGAAAAAAGGTCAGGTTATATTGCCTGTCCTCCCCCGCATTTGTTTATTACGATGCTAAGCAGGGCTCCAATCGCTTCAAACATGCGTGTTTAGGTGGGGTAATTTCAAAATTATTTCCGCCTGAAGTTCTGTGAGTGATGCAAAGTCGCCTCTCCCATATATGGCAATAAAACATCCGATTGCCTTCTCTGCAAATGCCTACAATTACATCTTACTTTCCTCAAGGTCTGCAGTAAACGATTATGTCATCCTTGTGCGCTGAAAAATAAGTTATCTTCCCGTAGTGGCTATCAAACTTTCAGCGTATTACCATCTTGGTGAAGAACGCACCCTGGCTTTATCAGCGATTAAACAACTGCGCTGGGCGATTTTAGCGTTAATCTGTAGTCTGATGTCGGCCACACCAGAGATTAACCAACATGGTTGTCGGTTAATATTGCACCACCTGTCTACTCTCTCAGCAGGGATGGTCAGGTAAACAGACAAGACGAATGTGACGTATAATGGAGATATAGCTTACAGTAATCTGACAGCCTTTGCTTTCCCATTTAGTGTCTACTATTTGCCACGCCAAACCACGCAATTTTCTGTCTGTAGGCTGCGAAAGGGGACGTAATCTAAGTGAGGCCCGTTGCACGGCCAAGTCTTCTGATGTCGGTCAGCATCGCTGAGTAGAGCGAACGAACAAACCTTTCATCTGGGAAACGCAGTTTCCTGATTTCTCTGCTATGCAGAATGTGTGAATTATAACATCCTCTAGAGATAATAACACCATGATCTGTCTATATACTGAATTCTCTCCAAATCAGTTATCAGAGTCGCTCAGAAATTTTTGGATAATCTAAACACGCCAGACTAAAACCATTCTTCACTAAATGTGTTAAATAGTCTCGTGGGAATTTCATTTTTCTGATTTGTGGTAATAGAAATTGTGCTTAAGTGTTAAAATGTGTTGAGTTTACCATTTTAATTCACTGGGATTCCCTAGCGTTAAAACTAGCGAAATAACATAACGCGTAGATATTTTCTTGCCAGTTGTTCAGTTTAATGTAAATTCCATCACCCCACTTTCTTACACAAGAAGATACGGTTTAGCTGACTGGGATTATTAAGCGTGACGGATGAGTGACAAAATAGAATTCGCATTATATTTCATTGTGCGAAATTATATGTGACTAGTTGTCGCAGAGATATTATGAGTAATAAATTTCAGATATCTATTTTTTATTCTACACTGGTCTTTTCCTTTTTCTTCCGCTCTTTTACCATTTTTCCGCTCTTTTACCTTTCTTTTGCATACACCAGATTGTTAGCAATTCGTACCTTTGTCTTCTTATAATTTAGCAAGCATCTATTGCATCTCTTTGATGTAGATCACCAGCAGACTTAATTATCTACGTGAGCTGTAAGTTTTACACCAGAGCCAGAGATCGAGTATAGTTGTAAAGTGACGCAACTATGGGAGGTGGCGTTAAGTTAATGTATGGTTCGATGGACAGCGATCAAAGGGGTAATTAAAGTTTAGTACTAGAGCAGTAAACTCGGGAAACAAGTTGGAGCAGATTTTTATTACCTCCCTTGTAACCCGCTCGCTAGTGAAGTAATAACCACGGTGAGGGCAAGCAGTTCAAAGACTTTCCTCGCTAGAAGACGAACATAGAGAGGTGAAGAAAACTCACACTAATTAGCAATAGTCGAGGGTTTTACGTTAATTTTAAACGCCAGAGATCGAATCGTGTTAACTCGTTCTAGACAAGTATCATCAGGGAATCTTAGATCTAAGACGAGTTCGCGTGTATTACATTTTATGGCCACAGTCTGCAAGCAGTATTCGTGTGATCCTGTAAGTCGAGGAAATCTTCGCACGGGGTCTGGTCTTTTATGTTACGTCAGTTCTCAAATAAGTCCATACGCAACAGAGAGAGACCTGGTCGGCATTGGTGCGAAGTAATTCGGGTGAGCAGATCTTTGATTTTGCAGATTTGAAGGTAAATCTGAACGTAGGTGTAAACATCTGGATTTGAGTATGTCTCAAGTCTTAGACGTAACCTTTTTCTTTCATCAGAGAGATATTTATACCTGAGCAGTTGAGACTCAGTATCCAGTATTCATTTAGACTCCGCAGATTTCTAGACACATTCTAGCTTCGTTTCTAGATTTGCTGTATTAAGTAAAATCTCAGTTTTCGTTGGAGATTAGTCTTAGTAGGCTGTGCGAGGTATATATATATATATATATATATATATATATATATATATATATATATATATATATATATATATATATATATATATATATATATATATATATATATATATATATAGTAGTGATTGAGTGATTTAAATGGTGATCGCTTATTTTATTTTACTAGTTTCTTTTGTGCAGAGTGATTAAATGATAAGTCAGTTATATTTTCTCTAAGTTACTGCGTTACCGTGGAAAGCAGAATAAATTATAATTTCTAGCTAAACTCATTCGGCTATTAATAAATTTGATTAAACTGCTAGTAACCAGTAAGAGAATAGTTTTACTAAGTAAATGCACTGATGACTCATGAGTATTGACGAAATATATTTATATGTATTTCTAATTCATGATGACTGATTTTTTTTAATGACTAGAATTTATTTCACGGGGGAGTTTTAACGATGAGACTAGCTCTAAGCTTATGGTTTATAGTTTAGTTGTATAAACGAAGTAATATGATTTACGCGTAGGATTAGATATACTATTAGGGTTGAGTATTTATGTGTTTCTTTCTTCCCTATACAGTATTTGGGTCATAAACCCTAAATCTTACCAGCGGCTTTCAGTACCTATGTAACTGAGAAGAACTTTACCTAAAGAACATTCTGAATTATAATTACCGGGTTTTGCAAGTGACCTGTCTGGCCTAGCGTTTTACACCCAGAAGAACGACAGAGGGCTGGCCCAAAAGTAATATTAAGAATAAATGGTAACTGGACTTACTAATATCCAGATTTCTTTCTCAAGTTCATATATATTTCGCCTGTGGTGGCGACTGAAATAATATTTGACACTTCCCATATACTACCATTGTGTTGTGAAGGAGATTTATCCTAAACCGATTTATGTACCTGACATTCACCTTAACGAGTGAAGTTCCAAGCTATTGTACCCTGTGAACATTAGATATCATAAGTACTTTCCTAACTGGACCAAGATTGAAGTGACCTTCATCAGCCTGTTATTACAACAGTGAGACAAACGTTTCCCAACATTTTGATTAATTAGTAGTTGGAGAAGCTGAGGTTTGACTCGCCAGTAAACTCAAAAACTTGGATGGTCTGTGAGTCACTGAACAATTTGTTCCAGATGTTATGAAAAACAACGATTAGGTAAGAGTGCGCATGTTGTCTGTGAGCACATCTGTCAGAGCGAGAGAATAACAGGAATGAATAATTCGTTTATGATTTAACCCTTGTAATAACTTTGTATTTTCTCTTGTATGCAAGTTTTTGCTAATGCTGTTTTCCTCTTAGGATAGATTAATATATATAAACTCTGTGCTTTACTGAGAGAGGGAAAACCTTGGACCTTAGCGTATAAATCTGTGACTCTTTGGGCTATAACTTCTCTTATAACGGGATCTTGGCAACAGAGGGGGGAACAAATTTCACCTATGAGTCTATCTCTTTAATTGATTCTTAACCTATGTTTATTGTATTTGATTTGATATTCAATATTGTCGATGTAAAGTTTTTTTAATGATAAATAAAAATTTACATAACTTTATTCACGTGTGGCGGTCAGCTTGTTCAAAAAAAAAAGATCCTTATTTCATAGATATAGTTTTCACGTATGTGCGTCTAATTGTCGTCACTTATCTGTGTGTGTGTGTGTGTATGTGAGTGGTTAAATATATAAATAAATATATTTATAGGAAACTGTCTGATCCAAACTCTCAGTAGTAATCGATAGGCTGGTTTGATTATCTATCAAATCCAGGGACAGATTTTACCTTTCACCATTTCACTTGTGAAATTCTATTTCTTTACCTTATTTCTCACTGAGATATCACCTGTTCTAGTCCTATTCAGTCCTATTCAGGAGGGACCAAAAGTGATCATAATTACCCTATCGAAAATATACGACACTAGTGTTAATATCATGTGACAAAACAACAGACGCCGACAATCTATAGCTAGTAATGACAGGCGATATTTGTTAAAGTGAGTGTATGGATAAATTAAATAATAATTGACTTTGTGCGCTGTTCATTTTCTCGCGGGAAATAACGGGGGAGGGCGCATACCCTTTTTTCCCGACATGCCATAGCGGAAAACCTACGTGTGGATAGGATAGTAGCATTTTTTTTTCATAAATGTTCTTTTCTTCCTAAACAGTACCTGATCAAAAACCAGCGGCCAGCGGTCTTAATTTGGGTCTTCGACTTTTGGGCTAGTTCAGTCCTCTTTCTTCATTCAGTGAAGGATTAATGGTGTCTTCTTCTTGGCTTACAAGTCTTAAGTTCCTTCATGAACCGGTTGGGCCAAAGAGACAAATAAACATTAATATTAAATCTCAACTGGACTGTACCTTACCCAGAATTATTTATTCAATTTTTCCAGCCCACTGGGCATACGAAAGAACATATATTCCTGACATTTGACAGCCGTAACAACGGAGTGATCCAGAAAAATTACGCTGTTTCAAAATCGGCACTCACCATAGAGCCAACTGATAGAATTTACCATCATCATTTTTACATATTGTAACATTTTTCTTAGCAACCAGATGTTTCACAATACTGGAATTATTTTTCTCCTTTTGCAACTGTGAACGTCAAGTGCACGTCTTGCTTCAGTAACTATTCGCGGTGACCTTTTGTTCATCCAGGGAAAATTAAACCACCAAATTTGGCGTCCACCTTGTAATTATTATTCGATATATAGGCTGGACTGGGGCCATATTTGGGCAACCCACCTGACAGTATAGGTTCAGGAACTATTGTAATTTTTTTCAAGGGATATCAACACCACGAGTGGGTAAGCGATATTGTTTGTGGCCATGTATGACACACAGAGAGAGAGAGAGAGAGAGAGAGAGAGAGAGAGAGAAAGAGTTAATATTTTCCTTTGTTAGAAGCACTGTACTAACTTCTCTTTTTTATTTCGCTAAACTTGTGTACTTTACTGAGTAGTAATTTAGTGGGAACTGTTCTTCACAGTCTATTCTGTAACCTAGTGCTAATCTTTGACCCTTGGCTTATTAACTTCTTTTGGGATCCTTTCTCAACAAGGGGGAGGGCACTTATTCGGTTATTTTCATATGTCTGTAAACATGATTTTATTGATTTCTCTATATGTTTGATGTTGTAAAGTTTAATGATAATAAACAACAAAAAGAACTTAACTTTGTGTGTTGGTCAGACCCATACCCATTAACCATAGTTTTTCACGTTTGTGTGTCTTGTTGTCACATATATGAGTGTTTGTTTTTAGTTTAACTTATATTTCTAGATATAGGGAGGTATTAGATTGTCTTATACTAAAATTTAGTCGTATAGATAGGCTGGACTAGAGAAACTACTCAATCCAGAGACAGATCTTTTCCTTAAACTATTCACTCGTGAAATCTATTTCTTACACCTTTATTCTCACATATTTACCACTATCACCTCTGCTCAGACGGGACCATAAATATCTTCTAACCTTTCTAAAATTTACGACAACGAATTATAGCTAAGAGAAGTGTAAGAATGTTTGAAAATACAAAATATCTGCTACATAGCAGAGAAAGAAAGAGGTGCCGACCATTGAAAAGCACGTAATTAGTCAGTACAACAAAGGTCACATAATACGGTCGTAGTGAACAAGAGCGCGACCCAAAAATTATGTCACAAGTGACTCAATATAACCAGGATACTTTTCAACAAAACTCACAATAGTAGATTACATACATCACTTTACTTATTCAATAAATCAAACAGTTTAAAATGTGAAAAAAAAAGGTAAATGTGACACAGACAGAAACGTAACTGTATATTCTACGCGAAGACTTGGAAGTCTCTCATTATTGCTAATCTCAAAATACAGTGCTCGCATTTCACCAACTAACAATTTGCATGGTTGTAAAGTAATACTATATGTGAGAAGTAATCAACTGAGAACAGATAGGACAGCGGTTCTGAGCACTTCTTTGGGAAGATCCAGATTTCTTTTTTAAGGACAACACTGCCACCCACGTCTCATTTATAGGTTAACATTCGCTGGGTTTATATTTCGTGACATTTTCTTTTAATAACTAGAATCACGGCTTTACAAGCATATCAGCATGGATCGAGTGTTGGGACCTACATTAAGGATTAAGAACCCCCAGGATTAGATATATATTTATATATATGAAATATTCGAAAATTAGAAGGCTATAGTTTGTATAAAGCGTATGCGGTAGAATTTCAATTGATTATGACAATCAGAACATTCACTTTTAAAATGTCGTGGCTCACGCGGAAGGCTTGATGTGGAAAGGCAATATGATTAAACTTTAAACAGATAACTACAGTCAATACTGCTGGTGAGTCTTCTTCTTCTTCTTCGTTCGCCCTGAAAAGGACGGTGGTTGCGTTGTGTCTGTTTACGCCTAAGCTGTGATATCTGCACCTTTCGGTCGACACATCGGACTTCAGCACGGCATTTTTTAGGGATCGGGTTTGCCTTCCCATTGCGATCCGCACTCGCTCAGCCAGACTGCACTGCTGCAGACTGTTTCCAGGACCACCACGTGGAGGTGGAGTGCGGTCTTGACCAGCTCTGGTTCGCTGGTCCTGATGCAAGCAGTACAGCTATGGGTCGCTGACTGCATTCACTATTGCTGTATCTTGGGGTCCCCTGCTGGTGAGTGATTATATATTGTTATTTTTGTTTTCCACATAGCAGCAGTCGAACTTTGCCTCGGAAGGCTGTGCGTGGAACGCAACGGGCCCTCCCAGTTTCAGATGGCGAGGCAACGGCTGCGTGTCTGTGTAGATGTTGCTCTTTCCGGAAAACCTCTACACCTTCAGGTAAAAGAGGAATGATGGGCAAACCTCTATATCAGTGTTTCTTAACCTTTTAAAGGTCCCGCACCCCTTAAAGCATCTTAAGAAGTCTCGCACCCCTTTAAAGCACCTTAGCCTCGTACCCCTTTACAGCATGTTAAGAGGTCTCAGACTCCTTTGTCTTCTAGCTCGCAAAACATGCCGGAAATGCTAACGAGAGATAAAAGGTTACTTTGAGAAAATGTTATTTACAGAATGTGATTAAGGTTCGGTATCTAATTCACGTTGCCAATGTTCTATTTTCTACAAACACATTTGAGTTATATGTATTGTATACTGTTTATGACGGTTCGCATTCTAAAATATCTGCATGCCTCGGACACCCCAGAAGGTGAGACTCTCACCCCCAGGGGGTGCATGCACACCTTATTAAGAAGCACTGCTCTCTTCCTTCGGATAGAAGAGGAATGAAAGCCCAACAGTTATAGCGGCATTTTAAAAGCCCGAACGGAACCAAGAAGGGATCAAAGGTTTCATAGCGATATAATGCAATCTATAGAGGGCAAGTCATGACACAACAGGCTAATCCCTTGTTTGTCTTAATATTTGACTGCATGTTCACACTGGAGCCACTGCGTTCCATGAGAAACTTCAACGCCCAACGGTAGAAGAGAAAACGACATTGGGATGAGATAATGGATTTGTTTAACAAGTGAATGTCGTGTATAAATACAATTTTAGAGACTCGAAAAAAAACCAAACTATAAGGTTAATCTAACGTGGCATATAAATACAATTCTGAAAATAAATGTATCGTAATGTTTGTCATGTTGCTTGTTCTCGTCTGAAAGAGCATGTGCGCACCACACAAACGACATTCTTGCAGGAAGCAAGCGCCGAAGCTGGGTTTCTGTACCAAGCTGGTGGATCATGATGAGGCTGTCTTAACAACTTACATGTTAGAAAACAAAATTATCCTAAACGTTATGTCTAGCGGTATCGGCGATCAGCGTCCTCTATGATCATCAGCGTCCTCTATGATCATCAGCTTTCTCTATGATCATCAGCGTCCTCTATGATCATCAGCTTTCTCTATGATCATCAGCGTCCTCTATCATCATCAACTTTCTTAATCATCATAAGCTTCCCCTATCATCATCAGCGTCCTCTATCATCACCAGCGTCCTCTATCATCATCAGCGTCCTATATCATCATCAGCGTCCTCTATCATCAGCAGCGTCCTCTATCATCATCAGCGTCCTCTATCATTATCGGCGTCCTCTATCATCATCAACTTTCTTAATCATCATCAGCTTCCTCTATCATCAGCGTCCTCTATCATCAGCAGCGTCCTCTGTCATCCCCAGCGTCCTCTATCATTATCATCATCAGCGTCCTCTATCATTATCATCACCAGCGCCCTCTATCATCACCAGCGTCCTCTATCATCATCAGCGTCCTCTATGATCATCAGCGTCCTCTATAATTATCAGTTTCCTCTATCATCATCAGCTTCCTCTATCATCATCTGCTTCCTCTATCATCATCAGCTTCCTCTATCATCATCGCTTTCCTCTATCATCATCAGCTTCCTCTATAATCATCAGCGTCCTCTATCATCATCAGCGTCCTATCATCATCGGTTTCCTCTATCATCAGCTTCCTCTACAATCATCAGCTTCCTCTATCATCACCAGCGTCCTCTATCATCATCGCTTTCCTCTATCATCATCAGCTTCCTCTATGATCATCACCTTTCTCTATCATCATCAGCTTCCTCTATAATCATCAGTTTCCTCTATAATCATCAGCGTCGTCAATCATCATCAGCTTCCTCTATCATCATCGCTTTCCTCTATCATCATCAGCTTCATCTATAATCATCAGCGTCCTCTATCATCATCAGCGTCCTCTATAATCATCAGCTTCCTCTATCATCATCAGCGTCCTCTATCATCATCGCTTTCCCCTATCATCATCAGCTTCCTCTATGATCATCACCTTTCTCTATCATCATCAGCTTCCTCTATAATCATCAGTTTCCTCTATAATCATCAGTTTCCTCTATAATCATCAGCTTCCTCTATCATCATCAGCGTCCTCTATCATCATCAGCGTCGTCTATCATCATCGGTTTCCTCTATAATCATCAGCTTCCTCTATAATCATCAGCTTCCTCTATAATCATCAGCTTCCTTTATCATCACCAGCGTTTTATCATCATCGGTTTCCTCTATAATCATCGCTTTCCTCTATCATCATCAGCTTCTTCTATAATCATCAGCGTCATCTATCATCATCAGCGTCGTCTATCATCATCGGTTTCCTCTATAATCATCAGCTTCCTGTATAATCATCAGCTTCCTGTATAATCATCAGTTTCCTTTATCATCACCAGCGTCCTATCATCATCGGTTTTCTCTATAATCATCAGCGTCCTCTATCATCACCAGCGTCCTATCATCATCAGCTTCCTCTATCATCATCAGCTTCCTCTATCATCATCAGCTTCCTCTATCATCATCAGCTTCCTCTATCATCACCAGCGTCCTATCATCATCAGCTTCCTCTATCATCATCAGCTTCCTCTATCATCATCAGCTTCCTCTATCATCATCATTACGAAGCATACAGTCACCACTGCTCCTGGCCCCCTTACGGGAAGCCTGCACCAAGCATTCACATGCTCCAGTAGCGGTGGTTTATGTGGCAAACTTACTTTACACTGAGGTTGACAGGCTCATGCACACACAACCTCATATCAGTCGCCTTGTACGACATGCCTGAGGGTGCAGTAGTCCTATTATTTCTTTGTCTCTTCAGAGGCCCCCGCGAACTACACGGGGCTTTGAGGGTATCACAAATACAATGGCATTGTCAATACTCTAACAGCTCCGGGTGCCTTAGCCTTCTCTTATACGCCTTAGTGCCCTTAAAAAAGGAAACTTAAAAATGTTAAGGCACAGAGTAATTGTCCGGGTGGTCTCTGAGATAAAGAAAGACCTACTGCCCACTCAAGGCGACCAATATGAGGTTTAGTACGGGACTGTCAACCTTATCATGTGAAACAAGCTGCTACATAAATCACTATTGTAAGACCACCTGAATGCTTTGGGACCAGTTTTCTGCAAAGAAGCCAGTAGCAGTGCCGGCTCCATGCCCCACAGAGACATTATAATAATGATACAAATTTTCCCCGTTTTATTTCATTCTTACACTTTCTCTCTTCCACTGCTAGTAATTTGTTTATGTGTTCTTTATTTTTGCTGAAGCCTGTGCTCATTACAGGAGACATGAAAACTACGCCAATATCACAGATGCAGAAAGCTGCTAGACTACAGACATTGTCCCATAGAAGAGACACAAAAAGCATGATCCAGATGGAAAAGTACAACAGTATGCCAACGCACCCAATGAAGGCAAGACTAGATGATCTGGCATTGGGACGTCTAAAACGTAGCAGCTTTGTCCATCGGGGAAAAAGACTTAAAAGACAGCATCAAGAAGACCTATCCATGAAGACAACACCACTGAAGCCCACCCTATACCCTGTGAACAGACCAGCAGTACCCTCCAGATTAATATATCAATCAGTGGTCTCACAATTGGATATGAGTATAATGATCTGCAAAAACGAACTGCTACATTGAGTATGATCCAAGAAAGCTATCCCGAACAATCATGGATACATGCCTACACAGATGGATCAGCAACAAATGCTGTTAAGAATGGAGGCGCCGGTATCTTTATCTCATATCCTGACAACCACTATGAGACTAGGCATATTCCCACTGGTAAATTCTGTTCCAACTATACAGCTGAGGTTCAAGCTCTAGAGCAAGCTGCAAATATGATTTATAACACCAACTCTGACTGCCAGCAGGTAGTCATCCTCACAGATGCACTGTCTGTACTGCAAGCTCTCAAGAGTGGTAAACTCCCGCATCTGAGAAATGAACTAAGCAAGGTAGCTGCCAAAAAGCGAACCATACTTCAGTGGGTACCATCCCATTGTGGTGTACCCGGAAATGAAAAGGTAGATAATCTTGCTAAAAATGGAGGAGAATGTGAACAAGAAGATAATGAAGTCACGTACTTTGAGAAAAAGAGAGCATCCAGACTATCAGAAGAGAACAGAATCAACCCAACGACGACTACCCCACTCTTGACCGGCAGGGACAGATCACCATTTTTCGCCTCAGGACAGGGCATAACAAACTGAATAAACACATGTACAAGCTACGACTGTCTGCTTCACCACTGTGCACATGTGGATTAAACGAACAAACTGCTGAGCATGTTCTACAAGATTGTCCTCTGTACGACCAGTTAAGAAAGATATACTGGCCCAATGACTCAACACTAAACTCAAAGCTGTATGGAGCTAAAGAGGAACTCCAGACAACGGTCGAGTTCATCATGAGAACTCGTCTGACGGTGTAAACATCAGACAACGGTCGAGTTCATCATGAGAACTCGTCTGACGGTGTAAACATCAAAGATGCGATCGCAAGAAGAAGAATACGCTGAAGCCTGTGTAATGGACTTTCGTTTTCTTCAAATTTCTGTAATTTATCTTCCAACCTTCGTAATAGGATTCAAAATAACCTGGTTTCCTCATCTGGTTTACTATTATGTTTTTAACCGTAATCTCTCATTTAAATTGTGTTATTTTTCTCTCTACCAACGGGCTGATCACCCGTTTGCCAGACACTTCGATTACGGAAACAACGGCAAATGGGTTGATTTGCCATTGCCCTAAAGACGCCACTAGGCGTGATGGGAAACAATGGCAAAGAAAACCTATCTGCTGTTGCCCTAAGATGCCACTAGGCGTAATGGCCACTGACTGCTTTGACGGTCGGTGGCTAAGGACGGAAGAAGAAGAAGAAGATTTTTCTCTCTTGTTGTTACCAATATTTCCGTACTTGGAAATACTTGGATTTAACTATATTTTTAAAAATAGTTGCTCTGTTCATTAGGTCCACTAGTTTATGTAAGTTTATTCGCTTCTGTTACAAGCAGTGTGTTTTTGGTACACCATGAGTTGTGGATCATATCTTCTAATAATATTATTTTGGAGAAGTCGTCAACGTTGCCGCCATCAATACCATCACATCATCATCATCGTCCTCCTCATCATCATCGTTCCCGTCATCATCATCATCAATAATACACCTTCCCTTTCTTTTCTTTATTCACTTTTTTCTTCTACCCCGTCTTATTCACCTTTATCATTACAATCACTATCATCATCACACTGTGTCATACGCCTTTGCCGGGATTCTTCTGGACTCCAGCTGGTAGTTTCTTCAACAGTAGATTCTGTACATTTTTTTCTCCCTGGATTAGGATTGGAGTTAACTTAACTCCCGGAACCGGAAGCGCCAGTCTTTCCCTCTTTATTTAGCCTTTCCCCGTTGATCTGTTCGGGTTGGTTGAACCTTCCAGCTGCATAAGGTTCCCGTCAACATAGATCATGGTATCAAGGCATATAAGCCGTTCCGCTATTTCAACGTGGTGTATCTTATTATCTCCTTTAAAAGGGTTCTCACACAACTGTTTCACAGTACACACTGAAGATGTCTTGTGACAGCTGATATCCTCATTTTAAGCTACACCTACAAATAATTAACCAGCCAGTGGAACAACTGATGACAAGAAGACGCTGGCGCTAGATAGGACATACACTGAGGTAACCTATTGTCAGCATTACAAGGTAGCCCGTGCTCTGGAGCCCCCACGCTAAAATACCTAGAGGAAGACCGAAGAACACATGGGGAAGAAAACTGGAGACATAAATAAAGGCCATTAGGACGACACTAACAGACTCTGAGCTGATGGCGGGGGACAGGAGCATTTGGCATACGTTTGTTGAAGGCACATGCTCCTTGGGAAACTAAATGATGATATAAATAATTGTAAAAGAATACCTACAATTGTGTTTAAAAAAATAAACAAACAACAACAACAAGGCAGTATTAAACAGACTAATCCCGACAATATTTTCTACACACCTGAGAAGGTCTTTCCAATACTCACCTCTTCTGGTCTTTTTCGGCTATAATCTGGCCCAGTTTTCTCGCAGTTTCCACAGCGCCGACTTTATCCGACTCCGATTGTTTTAATCTTTAGTACCAAGCAGCATAAAGGTAAAATGGCATTTGGTCACGATCAGGTCAAGGTCATGTCATGCCCAGTGGGAAGGTTACGTAGATCGGTACAACAAATGGATGGCAGGTGAGCAGAAGAAGCAAACGACACGCGCAAGGAAAGAAAAATAGATAAAATAAATACAGCAAATTAGTAACATTGCGTGCTGATAACAAATATTGCAAAACAAGCTAAGCCCGCATAAAATTGCTAAAACAAGGAAGAAAAAACGACTTTTATATGAAAGAATTGCACTAACATACATTTTGTTCATACAAGAAATTAATACAAATGAACAAGAAGGTGCTTGTATATAATGCATCATTGTAAAAACGATTGGAAAATCATTACAGTTAGCAACTCATGTTCAATTTTAACAAAAGCCAACGACTGGGTTATATTAAATTGGTCTAAACGGTTTCATAACGAGTGACAGTAAAACCAAAGTCCAAAATGGACTGAGATGCTGCATTTCGGACTTTGCATTCACACATGACAAAAAATGTGTACGTTGAAATCTGGCAGGACTGACAACGTTTCTGTTGACTCGACTTAAAAGGATTACGGCTTCCAGACTTCTCGAAAAAAAAAAAAAAACTAAAAAAAAAAAAAAAACTAAATAATAAACTGAAGAAGTCCTCACGCTGTCGTAAAGTAAGAATTCAAAGCCGTTTGCGAAGAAAATTATGCCACTGCTCAGATGTCGTGCCTGTTTTTTTTTTTTTTTTTTTTTAACATCTCCCAATGGAACACAGACCTTCAACCAGATTTCTCCGTGTCTTAATTTCATTGGGTATCCTTCTTAATTTCACCAGTGCCATCCCTGTTCTTCTAACTTGCCTCCTATTCTCTCCAATATGTGCTTTGTGTGTTTCCTTGTCTGCCTTCTACTCAGAACAAGAGCTGTCTTGTGATGCTATGTATTGACTTTTTTTTTCAATATGTGTGCTATCCATCGCAAAAGACTCTGTTAAAGAAATTGCCTGAATCTGAGGACTTAAAATATTATTATTAATTACGTAATGCGTTAAGATATATTTGAAAGAAATTCACGGAACATTTCACTTTGCTGGTTCAACTTAGCTGAAAGTAAGAGGGTTCTTATACGCCTCCCCCAACTCTTTAAAAAAAAAAAAAAAGGCTGGGTCGTTCCTCCGTCCAAAATTCCATGAGGCGGTCGTGCTAGTGGCCACTGTCCACAAAGCACTATTTTGTGGTGCATAGTTTGCAGTGTGGTTAGTCACGATTCACTCCCGTAACGAGACGGTTATGCCGTTCGGATGGTCCTGAGTTCGAGTCCCCGGAAAGCTTATCACTTCTGTTGTTTTGTCTGTTGTCTAGGTATATACTTTTTATTTGGGAGCCGCGCTGGTGTAATGGCTTCGGCGTTGTACTGGCGACCAGGTGTTCATGGTTCAAACCCGGGCGGCAGCATTTGAAGAAATGTTTACGGCCGGAAATTTGACTGAATAACCTGAACGGCTCCTGTGATAAACCCTCTGTGGATGGGAAGGAGCGAAGCTCCTGACCGGGTTGGAAGGAAAGTCCTCAGGTTCCCCAGCCTCGCAATGACATGTCATTGGGCCGAAGGGCTGAAAGCCCAAGTGCCGCTGGTTAAGAAAAAAAAAAAAAAAAAAAACTTTTTATTTCTTACTAGTGCCTGTAACATGCCACATTATGTGCATTATTTATTTACTTTTCACAGGCCTTGTGTTCCCCTCTTTATTTATTTACTTTTCACAGGCCTCGGGTTTCCCCCCTTTATTTATTTACTTTTCACAGGCTTCGGGTTTTCCCCTCTTTATTTATTTCAAGAACAATCAAAGGATTTCGGAATACTGTATATGAGACAGAATGACAGAAATCACTGTGACCCACATTAAATCATTGGAAGTTACTATTATCTTTAGATACTGGTTTGGTTTGGTTTTAAGGACCATCTTCATTGCACAACGGACAACTTCATCAATGCTCCGATCTCCTCTCTTAGAGCATGTGACAAAACGGGGTGGCCCCTATCGACCTTTGTTTCACTCCGGCAGTATCGGTACATTTGTGGTACTGATTTTTATTATGGGCTGTCAATTATCGCACTTTTCTTTCTTTCTTTCTTCGTTATTTTTTTGCTAAGTAGCAGATATTTGAGTATTGTCGAATCATTCGACACTCCCTGTAGGTGATAATAATCACATTCGACGGACGAGGCAAGGTAAGCAACTCGTGGTGCCTCTCCCCTTAAGACCCTCCGTCATGAAAGTGGCTCGTGTATCATCATCAGGAGAACATGTTTCAGTAGGAAATACTAAGAGTAGCCTTAAGGAGGATTACTTTTGGCCTAGACGGTGGGCAGATGTGCGTGAGTACATTGAAAACTGCACACACTGCCAAGCGAGAAACTCAGTACTCTACAAGAGAGAGAGAGAACCCAGGAGACAGTAGAACCCATCGAGAAGTGACCGCCCCTTAGCTAGATATTCTTCAAATCTCTTAGGAGAGGGGGTATGTGACAAAACGGGGCGGCCCCTATCGATCTTTGCTTCACTCCGGCAGTATCAGTGTATTTGTGGTACTGATATTTATTAGTGCTGTCAATTATCGCACTTTTCTTTCTTTCTTTCTTCGTTATTTTTCTGATAAGTAGCAGATATTTGAGTATTGTCGAATCCTTTGACACTCCTTGTAGGTGATAATAATTACATTTGCTTGGCGCTGCCCAGACTGGTTGGCTATAGGCGCGGCAGATTAACACGCACATCGACCAGCGCTTTCGGCGGAATATAATCAGATCATTTTTTCAAACTATTTCACTTGAGAAATCGCTCGCCAAGACACCAGACTGCTACAGTGATGAATTAGAATTCAGAATTCTTTGTTAAAATACCGGACACCTTTTATTGGAGTATTTATCAGGACTGACGATATAGCCCAGGAAATCTCTAACATTTTAAATAAGGAAACCGGGACTGAGGAAACTGAAGGACCACACACTAAGTCAGAGAGGGAACTTATTAAATTAACGACACCCCAGACACGTGTAAGAGGCCGATTCAAGTCTCTTTATTCATCCGAGCAAAATGACTGTGAGTCAGGATTGGCGTAAGTTGGGATTTACATTTTATATTTATTACTAACATGTGAACTAACATATATATATATATATATATATATATATATATATATATATATATATATATATATATATATATATATATATATATATATATATATATATATATATATATATATATATATATATATATGTGATAGGGTGGGCGATAAATATGCCTTGAACATGAAGGGGGCGTCTTTCCGGTCCCATCACATATCTCCCTCATGATTTTGTTGTCGTCCCGACAACATCACTACCTCTGGCGCTTCAGTCGAAATCTCTCAGATCGTTGGTGCTGCGCCTGATTATTTCTCAGCGGCGATGTTTTGGGCTCAGATTCTGTATTCGGTACAACCCGGCTGGGGACTCTCTTGGTCGTCATGTCCCCAGTTGTACGTTGTCGGACTGTCAGCCGCTGTGGTCTAGAAGACTCGCTCACCTGTGCCGCATCGCTGCTGGCTTGTGACTTCTGCCTGTCAGTGCATGCAGCTGTCGACTTTGTAAGGGGATCGCTCTTGACGTGTTTTACACTCATTTTGTGTGGACGGTGGCTCACATTCCCCACAATCTGCTTTTGATGAGTCTCCTCTTCTGGACACCGACGTGCACTCCCTCCTATCTGCTTAGGACGGATTTCCTCCCCTAGACAACGACCAATTTTCTCGGCGCCCCAGGGCGACAGTTGCCACGGCCATCTCTTGGCTTGCACCCTAAAGGTAACCTAGTTGTGGCAGTACGCCTATGGAAAGAGCTCATTGAGGGACAGGCGGATATCAAGTGTTCTGTAGACTTGCATCTAAAACATCGTTTTGGAAGAGGGCCTTGAGGGCATTTGGCTGCCATGTGGCCTGAGAACTCACCACAATTATAGCACCTCAACCTGGTAGGCTTTCTCTGTGCCATGGGTCACCTCCTACTTCCTTTGCATTCTTGACCGCCAATGCCGCATATATAAATTGCTTCCATGCCCTGGACCGATGGTTTGCTGTCAAACTCTACTCGTTCATTCCTCGCCAGACTCCGGAATCCCTTTCTGAAGATCTTGGTCTGATGTACGAATACATCAATACCTCCATCATCTGGCGTGATGAACCCCCATCCCATGTGGACACTATACCACTTGCACATCCCTTTTCGTCTTGTCGGTGCAACTGCGTTTGTTGGTGCTGTCAGCTCACAGCTTTCCTTGACAACAGCCTGACTCTCACATACCAGAAGGTCTAGGTGAGGTTCCTGCGGACACACCTCCTCGTCTTGCGTTGGCTGTTCCCGCGGTTGGCATGGTGCTCTCTTTCTCTGCACCTCCTCTTGTGCTGGCAACTGGCCTGTGACATCTGTGCTAACTGGAACTTTAGAAGAGATAATTCTGCTTTGAGTGCCACCTTTTCATTCTGATCTTCTGCACTTGCTATCTGCACCAGAGTCTCTGCCTTCTTGACTTCACAGAAAACAGCATATTCCCAAGGCCCGTGACTCACGGCCTGGAAATTCCTGGTCATCTCACTGACTGGTGCTTGCTCACTGTAGGCTTCTTCTACTATCTTGAGTAACTGCTCAGGGCTGGCCTTGGCTCCGCCACGTATCCGTAATTCCCTAGAGACCACTGGTGTAATGTTGTTCCAGATCACGTCTACCTTGACTTCTGCGCAAAAGGGCGCCATCTTCCACACGGCCTCTACATCTTCCACAAACTCTTGCCAAGTGGGATTTGCCTTTCCATCAAATAGCCTTACCTCTGGCACCTCCACGTGTACTACCTTCACAGGCGCATTGATCGAAGCCATCTTGCTGCAAGACCGCACTGCTGGGTGTTTACACTATTATATTTGCTCGTTTGCCGTTTGCTCAGTGTCACTGTCTGCCTGATCCTGCCAACAACGCCAATTGTGATAGGGTGGGCGATAAATATGCCTTGAACATGTCAAAGTCATTTTGGGGGTGTCTTTGAACCACCACGCAGCATTCCCAGGTTCCAATGGAGCCAGGAGGGAGAGATGAAAGAAATGATGTACATTCTAAGTATAATACTTACATTTTCAAAGCAGTGTAATTGTCCCTATAAACATAGCCACTTTAAAATTAATATAAGTTTTCAAGCTTTAAACCAGTGTAAATGTCTAAGTGAAAATATTCATTTTAAAGTAATGGAAGTTTATAACTTTTCAATCAGTGTAAAACATAAATGCAAGTCTGGAAGGAAGAGCTGGAGAATAGAGGGATGGTCATAAGCAGCTATAAAACAAAATCCATGGTGATATCACGAGAAAAAAGAAGACATCAGATTAAGCTTGGAGAACAGGTCCTAGAGCAGGTCGACCACTTTAAATACCTCGGAGCTATTATAGACCGAAAGGGAGGCATCAAAGAAGAGTTGGCCACTCGAAAAGCAGCAGCTGTGAGACTTTTTCAGGCCATAAATCGAGGATTCCTCAGCAAGAGAGCGGTTGGAAAGAAAACGAAGATGGCTGTATACCGCTCCACCAATGTCCCAGTCTTGACATATGGATGCGAGTCATGGGCAATGACTACAACCCACAAAAGCCAGATCCAAACCTCAGAAATGAGGTATCTGAGGAATGTGGTTGAAGTAACAAGAAGAGACATGGTCCGCAACCAGACGATACGTCAAGGCCTAAAATCCCACCCCCTGCAGACCCAAGTAGAACAGTCCCAACTAAGATGGTTTGGCCATGTCTGCAGAATGGGAGAAGATCGGTTACCACGACAAGCATGGGAAACAAAGAGCCAGGGATCCAGACCCCCAGGACGACCCAGAGTCCGCTGGGAGGACAACATTAGACAATCTTTGAAGGACCGAGGACTAGAATGGAACCAGGCCAGGAGGAAGACAGCCAATAGGATAGTCTGGCGCTCTCTCTTCCAAACCTCTACACCTCAGGGTAGAAGAGGAACGACTAAGTAAGTAAGTAAAACATAAATGAAAACATATTCAATTGATATTGTGAACACTTATTAATCACTGGAGATGTATATGTAAAAAGACTATCTGTATTGTTAACCTTTTCATTTCAATATAAAGTAACTATGAAATCTATTCTATTTAAATGTAAAGAAAGTTTATCCCGAGGGGTTAAACTTAATTCTCATCGAGGGTAAAGTCTGAGTAATTGGGATGGTGGTATGGGAAGATAGGAACCCATAACTATGGGGTGGAAAACGCCATACTCAGAAAAGCGTTTCGTTCTATTCAGTTACCATAGTTATTGGTGGTACCAGCAGAAAGTACTATCTCTGGAACAAGAAGGGAACCGTGGCCTAAGCTTTAAGACGAAGGACCCACGTGGCAGACTCTCCTTGACATTACTGGGAAACGAGCTACCCACGACAACCTTGATCAGAGACGAACGTGAGCAGAGTGAAAAGAACCAACCCATAAGAAGGAGCAGAACCGTCATTGGCAGCTAAGTTCAAATATATGCTGCCACTTGAACTTCTTGTAATATCTCACATTCCCTAAGGACTGTGATGATAACATTTCTTGATCCATAACTATTCAAATTATTGTCCAACTGTTAAAACTTAAAGTGATTATTAAATTTTGTTATTTGTAATGTTACAAATTTAACTTCGATTTAATCATTTTAAAGTTACTGCATGTTTGTCTCAGTCAAATTACTACACACACTCTAAACAGAGCTATATTAAAATAATAAAATTCCACTGAGTAAATCAGGGGTGGGGGCTTAAACGAGCTGAACTTAAGAAGTGCTTAAATCCTTCACAAAAGCGTCGGCAGAACTAGAGAGTTAACATACTCAGCCAAAGCAGTATTGTTCTCGCTTATTCTGAATATCTTGTGAAGACTCCCTTTGTAATAGAAGTGTCATCCCCTTTCTATCTACATCTCTACCAAGAGTAATCTTGTGCGAAGGTAGATACCTTTGAAGCCCATATTAGATACTCTTTGAGTTTTGGCCACTGGTGGACCACTTCTGCAAAGCAGGGGAGGCAATACCGTCACAGAGCACACACAATAGGAGGATCTCAGCACTGTGCACGAACTCCGTAGCCCAGGCGAGGATCCTAATGTGTGTATACAGGAATCACACATTGTATAAATATGTTTGTGGTGGGTAGGTTTATTAATTTTTAAATTTTGCCAGGGCAGCGGCCGTATGACCTACTCTTTTCGATTTCCAACTGCCGAGGGATTATTAACGTGTGCAACTTACACACGGGGCCTCATATTTTGTCGCCATTATCCAAGAAGGCTAGGCATCTGATCTCACTACCCAGGGGATCAGGGGGGAGGAGTATGACATCATTAGGAATCCCTGGTTCTGAAAAAAATTGTCATCAATTATATTCCCTGTACTGGGAACGAACCCGGTACCTTTAGAATTAGAGGTGGACGCCATCCTTCTTAGCCACTCTGGCCCTCGAAATGAGATTTCAATGCCAAAATAGGGAAGGGAAAATTGAACGATCACCCATGTGTTACCGGGGCCCGACAGGGGAGCAAAGAATAGTAAAACTGCATACTACCAAGCATGTCGTACAGATGCTGCGCTGTAATTACGGATTAGCAGAAAGAAATAAGAGACGAAATAAATTAACAGAGTGGGCAAAAATGCATATGGTCTTTGAAAACATCTGGTTCAAACAACACTCAAGAAGGCTGTGGGCATGGAAAAGTCCCGATGATAAAACGCGCAATCAAACTGATAACATTTTGATCAATAAAAAAGATTTTGAAATGCATTATTATCAGCCAAAACAAGTCCAGGAGCTGATTGTGATTGTAATTGTGATTGTAATTGTGATCACATACCAGCGCCGGAAAATAAGAATGAAGTTAAAGAAAACAAACAGAAAATTCGAAACGTCAAACTAGACACTGAACTATTAACAGCAGGTGCAAAAGTATGAAAACAAATGTAGTCTCTGTAATACATAATGCTTTAGCTAAAAATACAAAGCGTAGAAAGCCCAATGGGAATGCTTAACGACTTGATTCAACAAACAGGGAAACAAATTTATAAACATAAATAAATAAAGGAAGAAAGATAGATAGAAAGAAACTGCTAATACATTCATTCATTCATAACCCTCCACTCCCAAAGGAGCATAGGCCTTGAACGAACACATGCCAAGTCCTCCTGTCACGTGCCATCATCTCAAGTTCTTTCCACGTTCTCCTCTTCATTTTCACCTGTTTCCAGCTCTCTTCTCCATGTGCTTCTTGGTCTACCTCTGCCTCTCTTGCCCTGGGGGTTCCAGAACAAGGTCTGCCTTGTAATGCTATCAACATGTTTCCTCAGTGTGTGTCCTATTCATCGCTATCGTCTTCTTCTCATCTCTTGTTCCACTGGCACTTGTCTAGTTCTTGTCCTCAGTTCCTAATACATGGTTGACAGGAAACAATTACTACAATTAATGGATACAAAATCAACAGCAAAACTGACAAAGAAGCATACAAAACGATAAATTAAGAAATAAAAAGCAAATACAAGACTGCAAAAGTAATGTCGTTGAGCAAACAATGCCCCTTCCCCCCCCCCCCCCCCCCCCCCAAAAAAAAGAAGTATTATATTAACGATGAAAAAAATGGCCACAAAGGAGTTTGGGAACTAAGAGCCTAGACAAAAAATACACACACACACACACACACACACATATATATATATATATATATATATATATATATATATATATATATATATATATATATATATATATATATATATATACATATATATACATATATATATATATATATACATATATACATATATATATACATATATACATATATATATACATATATACCATATATACATATATATACATATATATATATATATATATATATATATATATATATATATATATATATATATATATATATATATATATATATATATATATATATATATATATATATATATATATATATATATATATATATATATATATAAACGTCCACACATGAAGTCCAAAGCTGGCAGATTGTTAATGGAGAAAGAAAACGGTTGATAGATACCCAAATGATAGGTCGAATGGTGAACTGTATGGAGATGAACGACCAGAAGTAACAAACAGAAGTAACCAGAAAGGATTATCCAATAATGGAAAAAGACATCAAAGAATGCTATTAAGTACACGATAAAAAGACAGGCAACAGGGTCTGCCGACATCACAATAGAAGAATAAGAATTATAAATACTGGACGGGTTTTGAATAAATATAATAATAAAACTATTGAATATAACTGTTACCGGTGTATTTTCTTTAGTGGTCTCTCTCTGACACTGATGTTGTCAGGGCTGTCGGGCTTACAACATGTGGCCGACGTATTTCTTTATAACGCGAATGTGTTGTGGGCCGTTGTTTGATTATATGATGGTGATCTAGTTAATGATCATGAAACTCGGTAACAAGCAAAGAAGAGATGCTGGACTCGTTGCAAGATTTAGTACGAACACATTTTATTTGACGATACTTTGACAGCAGGAGTTCAGACATTATATACGTTGACATCAGTAAGGTAGACGATCATCAATATTATATTCATGGCAGAAACAATACATAGTCAATAATGATAATCAACATGGACGTTGACTGACTGCACTAGCCGTTACCACACGAAGGCTGCATCACGTGCGAGATATTTCCAAAACGAGCCGTTTCTGGCTAAATATTAGAAATCAAACAATTCTTGGTTTTGTTCATCAAGAATGACATCTTCATGTTATAGATGATTATAATTACTTTATGACCGTGTCTTTCCTGAATTAAGGATAAGCACGCGAAAAAATTCACGTCTATACAAGACGGAGGATATCGAGATCTGCCTCAAGTACGTATGCTGGATAGCAACAGATCACCGCGACAAACCGCGCCATACCCGTTTAAGAATGGTGCACGGTCGTACGCAAATAATACAATGAACCTACAATTAACTTAGATGCGCTCAAATGTGCGTCTACAAAATACTAGACTCACATGTGAGGATCTCAAACATTTAACTCCCCCTCTATGAATATAACTTAACAATAACATATATAACAGTGGATACACATCAAAAGACCTTCTGAAATACGTCTTTATAGCCTTACCCGAGAAACCAGAAGCCAATTAATGCAAGATTATCAGGCAAATACCATATGAGCTATGCGATCAAACTATTATTACGACTGATAATGAAGGGAATAAGACCTGAGATAAAAATGGAAATTTCAGATGAAAAATGTTAATCTGTTAAGTAAATGGGGACGAACAACGCCGTGTACATAATTCGAACACTAATGGAGACAGTTTCGGCAGTACTCAAAGATCTACACATGTGCTTCTTAAATTATACGAAGACCACTTGGTCTTCAAATCTTTTGGTCGAACACCATCACCAACGAAGAGCTGCTTACTCGGAGAAACCAAAAAGATATCCACACCATCATTGCGGGAAGACGCTGGAACTGTATTGGCTATGAAGACCTATGCTCCTTGGGGAGCTAAAGGGTACTGATTGATTGACATGACAAGGTCCAGGCATGTTGTACATGACGACTGTTACGCACAGAATTTTTCTAAGACTGTGTGTAATTAATCTGTATGAATTGTACACTTTAAATTTTTTGATCAAAGGTAGATAATCCTTGTTTAACTGTGGTTACATTTTACTATGGGGGTTACCTTATATTGTGTCTTGACTCGTCAATCCATTTTTTCGAACGATGTCTCCTTATACGGTAGTATCGGTCAACTGTTTCTTGGAATGATTGAAACCAGGGTTGAGGTTTATTCCCGTCCATATAAGGCGTGATTTCTGAACATAGCTTTGTTGGAATGTTTCCTTCATCGTCTCGTTTTGAGTGTTACTCAGGCGTATGCGTTCTGCGCATGTCTGAACTTTAAGAGAGTTAGAATAGTCTTCCGCCCAGGGAGTCGAGGAGATGTACTGAGCAGAGAGGACGCCATGCTGCGTCTGTGATTTTTGATAGGGAATTCTGTAGTCCTCCTGTGAGTTAGTTAACTAACGAGGCTTTCCCTATATGATTCGAAAACGCCTGGAGGCGTATGTTTTGTGGTGTTGATTCTGAAGCAAGGTAATACCCTCCTTTATTGAACTCTGTGATCTACCTAGATGTTTGACATTTTGTCGTTCTCTGCTCGCTTGTGTGTTACAGAAAGGAGAGGTTCTTCTACTAGGAATTACACCCCAGGTATCTTCATACCTGAGATCTATATATATATATATACGGGTCGCTCTAGGCCCAGAGAACAATTTCTATGTTCTAGGATCTTCGCTATGCCAGCGATTGCACCTATGTCGAGGGTTAGACTTAGGGATGCTATAAAGGTCAAGTCGTTGGCTGCTAGCTGCACAAGCCGTGCTTTGTGAGAGGGCGCGTTGTCTTGAAGCAAATGAAGATTTTGAGTGCGCGTTATCCCTCGTTTCCTGGTCACAACCTTTCTTAGTTTTGTGAAAAGATCTGCATAGTACTGTCCATTAACTGTGTTGCCACGAGGCAGATAATCTTTCAAAAGGACACCTTTGCCATCCCAAAAAACAGTCAGCATCACTTTTCCTGCAGATTTCTGCGCCCTCGGCTTGACAGGTGTTGGGGAGCCCGGGGTTTTTTATTGCATGCTGGCAATTTTGGATTCGGGGTCATAATGGTGTACCCAAGTCTCATCTACTGTCACCATGGTCTCCAAAAAATTTTTTGACTGACTTTTTAAGCAACTGTTGACAGCAATTTACCCTCGTTTGCTTCTGTTCACGTGTCAACAGTCGCAGAACCCAGCGTGCACACACTTTTCTCATGTTCAGTCTGTTGTGTAAAATTCTATAAACTGTACTTTCATTTAGTTTTACTCTACTAGCTATCTCCACAATTGTCATTTTTCGATCCTTGTCAATGATTTTCTTCACTCTTGTTGCATTTTCATCGTTGCACTCTGAGGCTGGTCTACCAGATCTTGGCAGATCAGCAACATTTGAGCGGCCGCACTTAAACTGTTGACACCAGTTTTTTTTTACCGAAGTATATGAAGGACAAGAATCACGAAACACTGTTTCCATCTCCCTGTGTATTTCTGTAGGTGTTTTTCACTGAAACATCAGAAATTTTATCACAGCTCTGGCCTCCTTCTTTTCCATTGTTTTGTCAAATCTTTGGAGCAGCAGATCCGGTCAATAGGGTACATTGCGCCGTGCATCGTAGCGGGAAAACCCATTGAAGAAACAAACGCGTACTTTACACATTCAGTGCAAATATGATGAACTTT
>JAMPIV010006244.1:345000-405130 GCA_024509875.1 Oreohelix idahoensis
GTAATGTGCCCTCAGCTGCTTTTTTATTCTTTCAGCGTGTTCTTTTCTCTTGTGCTTGTTGTGAGAGCTTCATTTCACCCAATGGGAGATGGCGCCGTTGGGAGCATTGCCACTTAGTGCGATCGGCAGCTTCATCCTCCCAGGCTGCTTGATTTATGTCCAGTGCCTTAATGTCTCCCTTCCACACATTTTTTAACCTTAGCTCTGGTCGCCTGGCTGTTCTTTTGCCATCTGGCAGTTGTCCATAGAAAATATCGTTGGGGATGTGTCCATCTACCATGCGGCGGACATGGCCAAGCAAGCGTACCAGGGCATGTTTCCTATATCCACGTCGCTGGTAGACCCAATGGAGGAACTACAATAGGAGGTACCATTTCACCGATAATATTCATGAAGGTTTTGCGGGTAATTCTAAGTTGCTTTTCTCTTATACAACCGGTGTTCGCTGAGGAGGTACGGGCAGCGTCGGGTAACTGGCAGCCCTTTTCAGGACAAGTCATTTTCAGGGCTTCGTCATGCTAGCTGATAGATACTGTTAGTCCTTTTCACGACGTAGTATCTATTAGCGCTGGTTGGGCTAGCAGTACTTTTTCATGGCTAAGTATCTATCAACGAACGCTGGTCTGGCTAGCAGTCCTTTTCAGGACCAGCCCTTTTCATGGCTACATTATTCTAGCTGACAGAAGCTATCGGTTCTTCTCAGGGCTTAGTTTTCATCATGATTATGCTCAAGACCACGCGTCGGTGAACAGAGTTCACTTATTTTAGATTTGAGTGGCAAATTGTGCTCTGATATAAATAAGTGACTTAAGTCTTAATCGTCATTTTCACTTCTGCCTCCAGAAGAGAAAGACCATTAACAGATTCACGCTATGTCTTCCTACCTTATGCCGTATATAGGTCTTTCCAAACCTTCTTTATCGTATTCAATTCTCGTCTCCGTGTAATTTTCCATCTCCCTCTATTTCTGTTATGTTACTCTGTGGATTCCAGAAAAAGGACCGCTCTATAGAGTTAACAGTTGGCCTTCTCAATGTGTATCCTATTTAACGCCAACGTAATCTTCTTCTCTCCTCTTGTTCCACTGGCACTTACCTGGTTCTTATCAACTATTCCACTTTGATGATCCTTGTCATAGCATTTTAATCATACGCTGGACAAGCACCAATGCATGAAAGTTTCTCACTTCTTGGTTGTCGTTTTTGTTGTTCTCCATGTTTCACAACCATACAATAGGACATCCTTGACTTCTGAGTTGAATATTCTTATTTTCGTGTTGGGCTTGAATTATTTTTGATTTCCATAAATTTCCCAATGCAACGAAAGCTACTCTTGCCTTCTGTGTTCTTATTTTGATACCACTGTCTGTAACTCTGTCTATATTGCTGCCAAGACACAAGTACCAGTTTACATCTAAATCTATATTCTTCCACACGTATCTTCTTGTACACGTACTCTTCTTGAACACACAGCAAGCACCACAGCTTTCACACGTTTACCAAAATACTGCGTCTACGCTCACCTTTGTTCCATTTCCTTCATTGCGCTGACCAACTGGTTTGTCTTCTCTTCTAGCTTGGATACCATTTCTGTTTTATGCTTCACGGTACTCTCACAGGCCTGCAGAAAATAAGAAAATAAAAAACCCAGTAAGGATGTGAGTTAGTCAAGAGTACTTTCTGGTCCGACCATAATGATTATTAATTACTAGTTTTTAATTGCAACCATCTTATCATTTGGATCCATAATAATAAGTCTGCAATACTTTAAATTACAATTTTGTCTTCAAGAAACAATCAAAAACTAACATTTTAAGGTTATTTTTAAGAAAATGATGAGTTAAATCCGTTTCCCGAATGAAACTGGACAGAAGAGTATCTTGATTGTCTGTTGATTTAATCTGCATCTCCGCACCTTCCTGGCTCCAGTTCATGTACTGTTTATCAATTTTGTTGTTGGCTTCATTCCATAATCAAACTGTTCATGCACACCGTCATTTGCGCACTTTTCTATTTTCGGGAAAATACATATAAGGGAAACAATACAATTATTGTCTAACTTTCAACCACAGTTGCACCCCTTAGCTGTGGTTGAAAGTTAATGTACTCTCTCGAAAATAGAAAAGTGCGCAAATGACGGTGTGCATGATGTGACCGACTGACGTACTTACGGCGGGAATTATGGTATTGGATGATATGACGCCATGTCTATACATCTGACTATTTATTGACGTTCGTCTAATTATCTTGACTTTATTTAGTCTACTAATTATCTTGACTTTATTTAGTCTATATTACGTTGAATACAGTGGACAGCTAGAAAGAGTAATGAAATGAGAATTTCACGAGTAACCAGTGGGTAAAAGATGTTTATTACATATAAGAAGGAAGCATTCCACTTTCTTTGGGTATGTTTTAACGGAGCGAGGAGTAAGAATAGTATATGATAACGAGAAATTCTGATGGGAAAACAGAGACAGATGGCAACAAACACAGACGATATAGAAGCATCATGGGAAAAAGCCAATAACAGAACTCATAAACACCACTTGGGAAAGAAGGTTGGTTGTACATTACTGGTTACGCCACTAGGTCGTACAATACTGGTTATGCCATTGGGGCGTACATTATTGGTTACGCCATTAGGACGTACATTACTGGTTCCGCCACTAGGTCGTACATTATTGGTTACGCCATTAGGACGTACATTACTGGTTATGCCACTAAGTCGTACAATACTGGTTACGCCATTAGGACGTACATTACTGGTTACGCCACTAGGTCGTACAATACTGGTTACGCCATTGGGGCGTACATTACTGGTTACGCCACTAAGTCGTACAATACTGGTTACGCCATTAGGACATAAGTTACTGGTTACGCCACTAGGTCGTACAATACTGGTTACGCCATTGGGGCGTACATTACTGGTTACGCCATTAGGATGTACATTACTGGTTACGCCATCAGGACGTACATTACTGGTTCCGCCACTAGGTCGTACATTATTGGTTACGCCATTAGGACGTATATTACTAGTTACGCGATTAGGACATACATTACTGGTTACGCCACTAGGCCATACATTACTGGTTATGCCACTAGGTCCTACATTACTGGGTACGCCATTATGACGTACATTACTGGTTAAGCCATTAGGACGTACATTACTGGTTAGCCATTAGGACGTACATTACTGCTTACGCCACTAGGTCGTACATTACTGATTACGCTACTAAGTCGTACATTTACTGCTTATGCCACTAGGTCGTTCATTGCTGCTTATGCCACTAGGTCGTACAATGCTGCTTACTCCACTAGGTCGTACATTGCTGCTTACATCACTAGATCGTACACTGCTGCTTACTCCACTAGGTCGTACATTGCTGCTTACTCCACTAGGTCGTACATTGCTGCTTACGTCACTAGGTCGTACATTGCTGCTTACGCCACTAGGACGTACATTACATCTTAGCCACTAGGACGTACATTACTGCTTACGTCACTAGGTCGTACATTACTGCTTATGCCACTAGGACGCTCATTACTGCTTACGCTAATAGGTCGTACATTACTGCTTACGCTATTAAGTCGTACATTACTGCTTACGCCACTAAGTCGTACATTACTGCTTACGCCACTAGGTATTACACTTGTAGTAGTATCTATATTTTATGTTATTTTGCGAAAACAGATATTCTATAGGTAACAGCTATTGGCAGCTGGTATGCGAATTTAATGGCACTTCTCAAAGAGTTAATGTTTCTTGAAAGGTAGCAGAGACAAGAGCAAAGCTGTAAGGGGTTTCAGGTGCAGGGACACGAGCTAAGTTGCCTGGGTGTTATGTGCAAAGATAGGAGCTAAGTTGATGGGGTTACATGTGCAGAGACAAGAGCTAAGTTGATGGGGTTACATGTGCAGAGAATAGAATGAACTAAAATGGTATGCGAAACAGGATAAGATAAAAAAGGAGAGACCAAAAACATATGCAGCCGACAAAGGGAGACAAACATTTAAAAAAAGATAAGGAAATACATTGAACGGATGGCAGGGAACCAGAAGGCTTAGAGTGTATTTGTTGAAGACCTGCGTTCTAAAGGAAGCTGAAAGGTAATGAAGATGATAAGAAGAACAGAGACAAAGAAGAAATGACACACATCGTTAAGAATAATACGACATATGGGGATGGAAAAACCATCACGAAAAATCGGCGTTGGCGTAGCGGGCGAGTTCTTTTTAGGGCAAGTCCTTTTCAGGGCTTCAGGCTAGCAGATGGATAATGTTAGTACTTTTCAGGACTTAGTATCTATCAACGCTGGACGGTCTAGCAATCTATTTAGATTGCTTAAGAGTTCACTACAACCGGTGTTCGCTGAACACTGAGGAAGTACGGGCAGCGTTGGCGTAGCTGGCGAGTCCTTTTTAGGGCAAGTCCTTTTCAGGGCTTCAGGCTAGCAGATGGATAATGTTAGTCCTTTTCAGAACTTAGTATCTATCAACGCTGATCGGGCTAGCAGTCCTTTTCAGGGCTTTTTCATGCTAGCTGATAGATGCTAGTAGTCCTTTTCAGGGCTTAGAGTTTATCAACACATCGCTTCAGTTAACAGAGTTCACTTATTTTTGAATGGCAAATTGCGCTCTGATTTAACCAAAGGACTATGTCTAGGTTGAAACGACGTGCCTCGCCACAAGACGGCAAAACCTGCAAACTAAACTAAACATCACGTAAAACAAATTACTACACAAACCACCCCTGCAAAGGCCTGCGAACGCTTTGTTCAGGCTACCTGCAAGGGGGACAGCTGCTGTGATGGCGCCATGCTCCATACAGAGCGAAAATGATGATGATGAAAAGAAGAAAGAAGTTGAGAAACTCTGGGTACCAATGCCATACGCAAGTAGAGAAACACAAACTATCCGAACAGACTCAGCTGTCATAAACAGTGGTTAAAAACAGCACACAAAAATATCACAAAAGTGCGTCAACAGGAGAGGTGATACCAGACTAATCAGGCGAAGTGTCTGAAGGCTTCCACTAATTTGTTACCAAATATATTGACAAACAATTTAAAATTTGAAAACAAGAGCTAGAATAACGCACGTTCACGTCTTCATCAAGCCCCCCCCCCCCCCCCCCCCCCCCCCCCCCCCCCCCCCGCTGGCGTAGATGACCATTGCCACGAAGTCAAGCTGTCTAGTTTCGTCTCTCTCATTTGTTCTGTCAGTCTTCCCTGTTGTCACAATAAGTCCCAACTGTTCAAAGACAGTGGGCTGTTTCCTTTAATATGAGTAAGCTGATTTCTTTGCGCACTAGCTTTTTTCAGGACATCCGCATTTCTCTTTGTTTTTTTCATACATTTTTATTTAATTTGATATCAGCGTTGATTGGATGCTTCAAATCTTTGAGCCCATGGATCAACAGGTTTCAGACAACCTAGGGGGCTGAGTTTTCACACACGACCTGGTGTCCGTGGTACATTATAAGCTAATAAATTTGAAGGAACCTCGAGTGACATGTGTATAGAGCCTACCATTAAAAAAATAAAGCTAATTTTTAGTGCATTTAAAAATAAAACTGTGTAGCCTAAAAAAAAATTTTTTTTTAAGCACTAATTAGTGTCAATGTATTCTTAACATTCTTTTGTAAAACAACATCTATGTGGTATTATGGAATTATTTGCTCGTCTACTACAACAACATCTATGTGGTATTATGGAATTATTTGCTCGTCTACTACAACAACATCTATGTGGTATTAAGGAATTATTTGCTCGTCTACTACAACAACATCTATGTGGTATTATGGAATTATTTGCTCGTCTACTACAACAACATCTATGTGGTATTAAGGAATTATTTGCTCGTCTACTACAACAACATCTATGTGGTATTAAGGAATTATTTGCTCGTCTACTACAACAACATCTATGTGGTATTAAGGAATTATTTGCTCGTCTACTACAACAACATCTATGTGGTATTAAGGAATTATTTGCTCGTCTACTACAACAACATCTATGTGGTATTAAGGAATTATTTGCTCGTCTACTACAACAACATCTATGTGGTATTAAGGAATTATTTGCTCGTCTACTACAACAACAATAAGGAACCAACAACGATAAAAAAAAACTGATGATCCCGGAGGAATGAACGGAGAAGGAAAAAAATAAAGGACTGTTAAAACGAAGCCAAACCTGCTCCAGCATCATAACAAAAAGAACAGCAAGGTCAAGGTGGTGAAGCAGTCAACAAAGAACAATACAGCAATTACTACATAAAACATTTTTTTTTGGTCTCGTTTTAGCGAGGCGCGCTCCGTTCAAATTAGACACAGGGTTCGCCGGTTATATTAGGGTGCGTGTCCAAGTATAAAAGAGCGGGTGGTCTGGTTATGAAAGTATGTTGTTGAGCAGCTACATAAAACACGTTTAACTTACAGTGAATTATAATTAGCGAAGGGGGTCGGAGTGGCTAAGAGGTATGGCGTCCGCCTCGAGTTCTAGAGGTACCGGGTTCGATTCCCAATTGTGGGAATATAACCAGCGGTCTTAATGATGTCATACTCCCCCTGGTCTCCTGGGTAGTGAGATCGGATGCCTAGCCTTCTCGGATAAGGGCGAAAAAATAGGAGGTCCCGTGTGCAAGTTGCGCACGTTAAAAATCCCACGGCAGTTTGAAATCGTAAAGAGTAGGCCTATCAGGCCGCTGCCCTGGTAAAATTTGAAAATGAGGAAATCTACCCACCACAAAAATATTTATAGAATGTGTGATTCCTATATACACACATTGGGATTCTCGCCGGTACAACGGAGTTCGTGAACTGTGCTGAGATCCTCCTTGTGTGATCTAAGGGAGGAGATCGGAGCACTGATGGAGTTGTCCGTGTGCAATGAAGATAGTCCTTAAAACCAAACCAAACCAATAATTAGCGAACTAATTAATGCACACATTCACTGAATCAGGGTTTCTCAACCGGGGTGTCGCGGAAGGTCGCAAGGGGTTCCAAGAGAAATCGTGAGTGGGAGGGGGAACAACCTATTTTTAATTTTGCACACCGGGCGGTGTTAGCGCTCGCAGTGGTGGGCAGTGACCAAGCAGCCTTGTATAGCAGTGCGCAATAGGACCGTGTTCAACCTTACACATACCATATTTTATTAGCATCTTGTAGTCGGCGTCTGTGGCCTAATGGATATGAACGCAGTTTCATAATCCAGATATACCAGGTTCGAAACCTGTGTGATAAACGAGCGCAAAGGCCTTATTGCTCTATTTTTTCCTACCTCTCTCTTATTGTATTTTCTCCGACATGTGTGCTCTTTCGTCCCACATTTGCTATCCCCCATTTGCTATTTCATCGTTGTGATTACTCGCGACCGGTATGTAGAGAACCGCATTTGTTCTTTCATCGGGGGAAATAAAGTCTTTTGATTGAGTCCCCATACCTGACATCATCGTTTGAAGCCCACATTGCATCGTGATAAATCTGGTGAAAACACATCTGGTCATCCCAATCAGACATCTGGGCATTATACAATTTCTGTGAACTGTTGTTATCTTTGTTGCTCGGCCAGGTCACCACATTGGACGCCCAACTTGGCCAGGGGAAAACGTCTCATGCTGTTTAAAGCAACCGGCATGTAATACAATAGGCGGCGCCACAAATAGGACATGCTAGCATGCTGGCGACAATGGGCGGAGTTAACAAAGAGTGCCGCCAATACATGGAACAATAAACAACCAGAGAATAATGTGACAGCACTTTTGAATTGGCCAGCCAATTATCTCACTACCTGTTTGTCAAACAAGCCAGGCAACGAAAGTTGGTCGCGAATTACCACACCCACGTTTGGACTGACAGGGGACAAGAGCGATCCTGCGAATGAGTGACCAGAGAGGCTCTCAGGAATTGGTTGTATTGGTGGAGCTGTACGTTACAGGTGCAAGAAACCCACATTGGACTTCCAGAGATATAATACCGCGTAGCTCGCTAGAGCGGAAGCAGTCCAGTTTTACATTGTGAGGTACAGAGATCCTTATAACGCCTAGCCTAAATACACGTGTTTATTCAGAGTGGATGATAATTCAGTCCTGTGGTGAATTGTGTTCTTAAAGGATTTTGCGAAGGGAAAAGAAGTTCATCAGAAGTCTGAGTCTACACGCAACGTGTCTGACGTCTAACCAGAAATAAGTTATCAAAAACGGACATTTGGCTAGCAGAATTCGCCATAGGACATTCCTCAATTAAAAAGGAATATTGTCTCGCCCACAAGTCAGAAGGTGGGCGCAGCATTTTTCGGCACCATATACTACTGGCTCACAAGTTCAATACATAGTTACCACAAGTTCAAATCACTCGAAAGATCATTATTATCTGAAGTCAAGCTAAAGAGCTCAAAAGTGAAATCTCATATTTATACTAAGTGCGACACACTCTTAAGCGCATTCTATGAAGCAGACTCTAAAGTATATTTTATGAATCACGACTACATACGCAAGATTATGAGTCTACATATCACTAACATTTCGTGAAGATATCCAGCCTGACCAGTACCCTCGGGAGATTAGACAACAGACCTTTTGTTCATATGACAGCTATTAACTGTTGATCAACATTACAGAGATATACTCAACCAGTGAAGGAATATATATCTCTCGTCACCGTTCTCAGTCTGACAACAGTTTTCGTCAGAACGTCCTCGACTTAGAGATACCCCACTCGACATAACGTATAACAACTTGGGACATTTTATGCATACGTGTGAATCATCATATCAATGAGAAGCATTTAGAGACACATGGACTGTGTAGATTACTCACCATTTTGGTAACACGTATCATATCACATCATCATCATTTCGCTTTGCACCAGTTCATTCTTAATTAACTACTACTTAATTAACTGCAATTTTATTATCTCATCTGTGTGTTTTGTGTGAATCGTCTTTCACCATCATCACGTTCTAACCATTACTAACCCTATATGTGTGGATATTTCATTAATAAACCCAACGATCGTTTGATCATTATCTAGTTTGTTAATGTATCATTCGTGCTGTCGGTGTTACATATTCACCTATTGGAACATTTCTCTACTCAGATGAGGTTGGGGGCTTTTTCTGTTACGGGATCTAAGAGCAGAAGCTAAGGTCATGGGGAAACAGAACTCTTTCCATAACTAATTAGAAAACACTGTCCAGTGGAAAGCATTCGCATTCCCGTCTTCTTGTCCCTATCTCGAATAGGTCTTTATTCTTTCTTAACGAGCCAATTTCTAGAGACCTTCTACCTAATATATCATAGGCTATTCCTGGCAAAAACTACTGTCGTAGCTGCCCCAACACGCACCACACGACAATTGTGGACTCGTCTTGGGATTAGTGAACCTGGACTTAGAAGTGTGAAAAATCATATTTTCATCCCTGCTATACAGTTGCGATAATTGCAAAATTTGTTGGCATTTTGAGGGATTACCTCCTAGACTGACTCTTACTATAATTTGTCTATTTCATAGGGGTGGGGGGGGGGGGGGGGTGGGGAGGGGGGGGATAATTTATATCTCTAAAGCACGAGTGATACTTTTTAAATTAAGTATCAAACGGACAGAGTGAACACTTTTTGAGAACAGAGGATACTGTAGGGAACTGAAATTTTTTTTTTTTTCTTTTTCTGTAACTGCAGGGAAAATTTTTTATCATAAACATTTAGCAAATTTTTCACAGAAACTTCGAGATAATCTGTTATATAATTTTTCAGAATACGCTGAGAGAGTGATTTTTAAGAACTATTTGAACTTGATTACTAATTTAAACCTAGCTGGTTTTAAAGAGATAATTACTTGTGTGAGTCAAACAGTTTTATTTGGAGATCACTGCCAATTTTTCCCTTCACGAACCCGTACTGCATATCATGGCAGATGCCACAAAAATTAGAACTAGTTTAATGGAGGTAGGGCGTGAATACGGGTTAAGTGAAAAAGACCTGATGAAATATGTAAGTGAGGAGACTGATAAACTCCATGCAAGAGAGATGGAAATGCAAAAACTTACAATGGAGAAGGCCGCAGCAGAAGCAGCGGAGCGGAAAGCCGCAGCAGAAGCAGCGGAGCAGAAAGCCGCAGCAGAAGCAGCGGAGCAGAAAAACGCAGCAGAAGCAGCGGAGTGGAAAGAGAAAGCCGCAGCAGAGGCAGCGGAGTGGAAAGAGAAAGCCGCAGCAGAGCATGCACTTAACATGAAGCAACTGGAAATCCAGGGACAGACCAATCAGATAGAGCTGGCAAAAAGTGCAGCGGCTTCTAACTGTGATGGAGGGTACTCACCCCGCTCAGATGGTGTGCCTACTTCGCAACCTGCACCACCCAATGCCATGAACTTTCCGCTGGAACCTTTTTCAAAAAGGAACGATACCATGGACGCCTTTTTAGACCGATTCGAACGCTTTGCAACAGGGTTTGGACTTGAAGAACGGAAATGGAACTTGAAACTTTCCCAGGGCCTAAGAGGAGCTGCCTACTAAGTTTTTAATAAACTTCCGGCCGGAGAGCAAGATGACTATCAGGCATTGAAAAAAGCTCTCTTGGTGAGGTACGAGCTTTATTCAGAGGCTTAACGGAAACAAATTTCGAGGTTCTAGGAAGGAGGCCGGAGAGACTTTCTCACAGTTCGCAGCCCGTATTGAAGACTACCTAGTGAAGTGGTGTACACTGGGAAACTTTACCGAGAACTATGACGGAATTGAAAGAGCTGATTATGATAGAGCAACTAAAAGAGTCTATGTCAGTGGAAATGCGTAGATTTCTCACTGAAAACGGCGCTGACCGGTTAGAAAATATTCTTACACTGGCAGAGCGATTCCAAAATGCTCTCATGGAGTCTCAAGGAGTCAGAAAGAAGTTTCCGGATCAGGCGCCAAAGCTACCAGCTCGCTCCAACCAGACCAGCAAAGCAAAGGACCACACATCTCGCATAACAGCACGCAAAACAAGATAACTACAAAGAGCAAAACAAGAAAAATGCTGCACCACACCAGAGACAGGGAGATAAATGGTGCAGGTACTGTCGCTTGAACAATCACAACACTAATGAGTGCAAGCGCCGCAGACCCCCCCCCCAACATGCTGCCTGTCTGCAGACAAAATCGTCACTCCGGAAGGAGCAGAGTACCGGAAAAGTTTCTCATCCTCCCGTCATCGAATCAGTCCTCGTAAACGGACAATCTAAGGAGTGCCTTTATGATACAGGACCTGCTTTCGATGCGGTGGTCAGGGCATCTCTTGTCACCCCTGACCAGATAACAGAAGAGAGTGTCGACATCCAAGGTCCGACGAAGGATGTTGCACCCATGACACTGCCAATTGCACTTATCAGAGTGGAATCTCGTTACGTGACAGGAGAGATTCGTGCAGCTATAATGGAAGAACCAATTTACTGTTTAATCTTGGGATGTAGATATGTGTTCCTTGGAGAACCTACTCAACCACTAGTCATAGCGGCCGCACAGACTAGAGGACAGAAAAAAAGACGCAGAGCAGGAACCTCCTACCAATATCCTCCCTGAGGAATTGAAGAGGGCCCAAATGGAAGATTCCTCACTGGCGCCCTGTTTTAAAAAATTACCTAGGACACACAACCCACCTACCAAGGGAGACTTCTTTATGAAAAATAGATTGATGTATCGCCGAGCTGGAAACGAAGGACAGGAACACAACCAATTAGTAGTTCCTGCAACCTATAGGAACCAGGTGCTTGAAATGGGCCACTCTATCCCATTTAGTGGACACATGGGAATAAGCGCCACGACTCAAAGGATCGCCTGCCACTATTATTGGCCAGGGATCACCGGCGACATTGAACTTTTCGTCAAGTCTTGTCCTCAGTGCCAGAAAGTTGCACCAAAACACTGGACAGCACCTGCGACCCTTGGGGAGATGCCAATCTTGGTCACCCCATTTGAAAGAGTGGCCGTGGATATAATTGGACCTCTGCTGAGAACTAAGAAGAGGAACTCCCATATCCTTACCTTAGTGGACACACGTTCCATGTGGGGCGAAGCAATAGCCATGCCAGCATGCGACTCAGTGCATGTAGCTGACGCTTTACTGAATATCTTTACTAGATTGGGCTTCCTGCATGAAATTCTCACAGACAACGGGTCACAATTTAGAGGCAAGTTGACAGAGGAGGTGCTTAGAATATTCAAGACTAGGCATATTCATACTTCGCCCTATCACCCCCAAAGTAACGGGCAAGTAGAGCGTTTTAACGGGACGCTCACCTCTATTCTTTGGAAGATGGCACAGGAGAAGCCAGAAACTTGGGATCAGTATCTTCCTGCCGCATTATTTGCTTACAGGGAAGTACCGCATGCGTCAACGGGAGTCCCTCTGGCCACATTAATCTTCGGAAGACCTATTAAAGGCCCATTAGAAGCCTTACTAAGAACATGGACAGATGACAAAGCAGACGACACTGTCACATCAGCCTTCCAGTACGTCACAGACTTGAAACAACGTCTGAAGACTGGCTGGGAATTAGCCACAGTGAAAGTACGGGAGGCTAGGCGGAAACATGTCAAATATTACAATCGCAATGCGAAGGACCGAGAACTAGCAGTAGGAGAAAAGGTGCTACTTCTTCTGCCGAGTAGCAGTAATAAGTTGCAGATTTGCTGGAGGGTACCCTACAAAGTTGTGGAAAAGATTTCTCGTACCAACTATAAAATCGCAGTGAACGGAAAGCAGACAATTTATCACTTAAATCTGCTTAAGAAGTTTTACGAGCGAGCCCCTGCCGAACCAGCGCACCTCATGACTATGGCCATTGCTATGCAAATAGAAGAAGAGCCTTTATCATCCGTAAAGTACCCGGTGATACAGGAGGAATCACATTTAGATGTGAAAATAAGCTCCACCCTAACGGAAGCCCAGCAAGAAAAAGTGAGGAGATTGATGAAAAACCACGCCGACTCCCTGACAGACAAACCGGGCCGGACAAACCTGATGGAGTTTGACATGGAAGTCACGGATCCTACGCCCGTCCAAATGAGAACCTATCCAATTCCATATGCCAAGGCGACGGCATTAAAGCAAGAAATTGATTATTTACTTAAGGAAGGCATAATTTCGAAGTCGGAGTCCCCTTACAGTGCGGGAGTGGTGCTGTTACGCAAACCCAGTGGAGAACATCGCCTGTGCATCGACTACCGACAGCTGAATGCGTTAACACAGTTCCAGCCAGAACTGTTACCGGACGAGAACCAGCTATTTACTAAGCTGAGCAGGGCTCGCTATTTTTCAAAGATCGACCTCAGAAAAAGGTACTATCAAATACCGGTAAAAGCTGAGGTGAGGAACCTGTTAGTCTTAAGTACTCCAGATGGACACTTCGAGTTTAATGTGATGCCATTTGGGCTAAACAACGCTCCTAGTGTTTTCACAAGGATGATGTGAACGTTATTGGATCCTCTGAATCATCCCGCCATCAGCAATTTTATGGATGATATCCTAGTAGCTACTGAATCATTTTAAGAACATTTATCAGCGCTATCCTTGCTGTTTAACAGACTCAGAGAAGCGGGACTAACCGCCCGCCCAACCAAATGTCAAGTTGGATGTGAACAGCTTGAGTTCCTAGGACATACTATCACCCATGGAACCATGTTCCCCGAGACTCAAAACGTTGAGAAGCTGAGAAATGCACCGAGACCGTCCACAAAAAGGGATGTCCGGTCATTTGTATCCCTCTGTGGATTCTACCAGAGATATATAAAGGATTTTAATAGCCTCTGTGCGCCGCTTACATCACTAACCAAGAAAGGAAACCCAGATAAAGTGATATGGTCAGCAGAATGTGAACACGCATATGCACTCTTAAAAGAGAAACTCACCACAAACCCAATTTTACGGCTCCCGGATTTAACCAAAAACAAAGAAAAAAAAACTTACTAACTATTCATAGGACAAGGAAAGACAACAAGGTATGAAATAAAAAAATAAAGACAACTCAAAAAGAACAAATACTAATACAAAGTAAAACCAAGTGTAAAGGACAATAGTTATCAAGAAACAATACAAAAGAGAAAATAAAATGGTCAAATACTAATATAAATTGAAATCAGCAACTGCTAAAGACAATAGCAATAAAATTAAATACACAATTAAAAAATAAAATGACACTAAATACCCCAATTATAACCAAATTTCAGGTTGAACAGGGTAGACCAAGATGGAACGAGAATAGGAAAAAAAATTTTCTCAACTCAAAAGAGAATTGACAATTTTTATTGCATTATTATATTGACAGCTTACTGAATACGCTAAGGTATCATGAGCTGTTGATATCATAATTTGTATGCAGGGGTTCCTTGAGACCTGAATATTATATCAAGGGTTCCTCCAGGATATAAAAGCTGAGATAGGCTGCACTGAATAAATTAGCCTGCTACAACTACAGTTGAGCGTCCGATTGGCTATGGGGTGAGACCGCTTGTTTCCCGCGGCAAAGTTACCAAGGTTCCGGCATCGCAACTTGTCTGCCCAGCTGTAAATGACCATCTGCCTCCGCTCTTGACGTTAGGGTACGCAAAGGCAGAGAGGAAGGGAACTGGTAAACGCACGTCATAATGCTGCACGTAGTTGGTGAGGTCTCTAACACTTCATTCCCCCTATGGCAGTATCTGCTATGGGACTATGTTTACCTTTACAACTAGAGCAGTGTTGCATTTGATGTGGATTTAACTTGCGCGAATTCAACTATGCATATATAAAACACATACCCACAAACAAACAACAAACATTAGTAACTCCACCTTTGAATACTGGCAAAGTGTGGGCATGCGACATGATGCCTAGATGGCAGGGAGGATAGTGTGATTCGCTTGCATAGCTAGGCGGGGTTGTCGCACGGAAGGTCCTGGGTTCGAGTCCTGGGTAAGCCACTCACGTCTGTTGTTTTTCTGTTGTCTAGTTTTCTACTTCTTTATTTCTTACGAGTGCCTGAAAACATACCTTTATGTTTGTCTAATATTTATTTATCTGACAGAAAGCAGCTGACGGAAAAGTTTGAAATAGCAGGCTGCAGAATAAAGTGAGATAGCAGGTTGTAGGACAAAGTGTGAGTGTGGGGTCAATATTTATCCTAGGTTTAGCCATGTTCCTCTCCCGCGCGAAACCACGACCAATGAAAAACTTCGCTAGTATGTGTGTGTGTTTTTTTTTAAATCTCGCACGCGCATTATAAAAGGAAGAAGTAGTCTGGACACTACGAACAGTCACGTCGGTTTTGTAAAAATACTGTCCCAGAAAAAAAAAAAAAAACTTTTAGTTCTTTTTTTTCGTTTCGTCTATCGTCTGCGAAAAGGGTAAGAAACTTCGTGTCTGTCGTTTGTTTCTGACTTTGTCAAAACTATTTTGTAATGTATTCTATATCATTTGTACACTGCTAAACATTTATTTAAGAACAGAGTTGTCTAAATTACTTTTACTATAAATAACTGTACTTTGTTTCACTGTTTAGTAACTGTGTAACAATTATGTCGTGACTTATACAGCACGCGGTTTGAGAAAGAAAATCAGTATTGCTAGGGGGGAAAAAGCGAAATAATTTCATTTGTCGACAAATTAATAACAAAAAATTGCATATCTATGTTAATTTTGTTTTTAAAAATGACACTTTCGTTGTGTAGTAAATCCATCACAATTATTTTTGTCCCCTTCGTGATGTTGCGTGAATGTCCTACTTATACATTTTAGGACCAATCAAAACATTCTTTCTTATACATTTTAGGACCAATCAAAACATTTTTTCTTATACGTTTTAGGACCAATCAAAACATTGTTTCTTATACAGTTTAGGACCAATCAAAACATTCTTTCTTATACGTTTTTGGACCAATCAAAACATTCTTTCTTATACATTTTAGGACCAATCAAAACATTCTTTCTTGTACGTTTTAGGAATAATCAAAACGTTCTTTTTTGTACATTTAAGAACCAATCAAAACATTCTTTCTTATTCATTTTAGGGTATATCAAAACGTTTTGGCTTGCTTTAAAAAAAAAAACAACTAAAAAGTCTGCTTTAAAATTATTTATCTTAATATTCATTCTTGTAATTCTATTTTGTTGTAAATGCTATTGTGCTTCAATAAAATGACACTTTTTTTCATACAAATCATCTGTGCAAAAATGGAAAGAAATTGTTTTTTTTTTAAAATGTCGATATTTAAAAACACATTTTTAAAAATTACAAGAAATCTCTTTTCAATAAATTATCGTAAATGTTATATATTTTTTATGCTGTTAAAAACACACTATAAGTGTTATGTACATCACAACTGTACTACTTTCTTATTATTGATAAAAGGTTGTTTTAGCCCATAAAATGAATAAACATTTTGAAGATTTTTTTAATACAACAGTCCAGGAGATTAGAAAATGTTTAACACAATATTCATTTTGAGTTTTTTAACACCTTAGGGGCTAAGTAGATTTGTACTGGAATCCCAAATTTTATACTGTTTCTGATGTTAAGATACAATGTTTCTTTTAGAAGGAAACCTCGTTTATAAGTCTGGAAACCATTCACATAAATGGCCCGTATATGATTAAAAAGAAATTAATACATTTTATAATACAGTTTGATATACAGACAAATAAGATGCGTCATATATGAGATGCAGGGCTGTTAGTTGTGTGAGAAAATATATTCCAAAAATTTTATTTAATGATGTTATGGGGAAAAAATTTCTACTCGCATATATCATGAACATAGTGCAACAGTAGTAAAAATGAAAAAAAAAAAAAGAAACTACAACTACTTCGTTAACAATCTAATAGAGGAAAAAATTTTACTTAACCATCTTTCTTTAAGTCTGCCATTGTTTAGTCTATAAGCCCAGAGTACCGTTTTGACCGAGTAAACCTAATGTTCAAACCTCTCGCCGTTCCCCAGATAAATCATTAAATCAATCAAGACATAATCATTTTGAATAATGTGTCGTGATCTTAATCATGTTACTTATACCTTTGTGTGCCTGTCTATTTATAGTTTTATCGACGGGTTCGCTGTGTCGTTTGTCATTTTCTCATAGATTCACTATATTTCTCATCTCTGTCTCCTTTCTGTGACTGGCTGAGGAAGGATATTACCTGAAACGTCCCGTGTTTCTAGTTTATCACCCATTTACAGAATTGATTCCATATCATTGTTATTATTTTTATTTTTAAACGTTACAAGATACCAAATTACGATGACGCGGCAGGATTTTATTTCTAGCCAATTCCTCACAAACACAAACAAATAAAATTAATACATTACCTTAAAGATATAACTGTTGCTGTTTTTCCTTCAGTAAGAGCAGAAATTCCAGGGACAGAATTAAGCAATACTAGGTGCATGTCATGCTTGGCATGTAACCGATTTCTTGCCTATGTTGGAAATCCAGATTGGCATAGATAGGTTATAGAAAATCGGATCAAGGATAAAGAGGTAAAGGATCCCGTTACACGCCCATTGAGGCATATTGGGAATATGGTGTTAGGCACATATTTTCTTGACCATCGGCACACTAGGGGTGATGCGGTCACCATCACGCCGGCCGCCTTTAAGAGTTGCCCTGGTACCCAATTCACGAGGCTGGGTCGAACCCGGAGCCGTTTGCGTTCTAAAAATATTCCCCTTCAACCGGGGATTGAACCATGGACCACTGAGCTCGGAAGCCAGTGCACTAACCACTAAGACTAAAAGAGGCTTGATTCTAACTTTAGAATTTTATCCAGTCAGAAAGCTACTGTCATCAATTTTCAGGGCGCCAACTCACACTTCTCATGTATTCCCTCTACGCCTCCCTTGGGGAGGGACACCCCCCCCCCCACAGGTTAAGCACCCCTGATATCATCATCATTTTCCTATTTGCTCCACATGGAGCATGCAGCCACAACTGCAGCCGGCCTCCTTGTATGAAACTTTCAACAAGTACTCATGTGCTCTTGCAGCAGTGCTTCATGCAGTAATTTTTTTTCTTCACATGATGAGGTGGCCTGCCCCCCACTACCTCATATTAGTCGTCTTGTACGACATGACTGAGACAGCTGAATTCATATTCTTTTTTTGTCTCATCGGCCACCCCCGGGATCTACACGTGGCAACCCCTCCTATAGCTGAACAAAATGTAAATAATGTGACATGTACCGATATATTGATCCTCACTGATAACTCCTGTGACTCTTGAGAATAACAAAAAAAAAAAAAAAAAGTGACAAACAAAGATTATATCTTTTACTATATTCTGTCTCTGAATTCGCGAAAAAATTGAGGATAGAATATAACCAAAAAATTGAAGATTTCTTAAAACAATGATTAGCTTGCACATCTTATCTACATAAACATTATCCGGAAAAAATAATCCTGCAAATACAGACTTACAACCTAATATAATTCTGCACAGTACAGAATCACAACCTAATTTAATTTTCGACAGTACAGAATCACGAATATAATTATGGACAGTACAGGGTCACGACCTAATTTAATTTTGGACAATGCAGAATCACAACCTGATTTAATTTAGCACAATACAGAATCAAAAATATAATTTTGGACAATACAGAATCATGACCTCATTTAATTTTGAACAATACAGAACCCTGACCTAATTTAATTTTGGACAACACAGAATCACGAATTAAATCTGGACAATACAGAAGCATGACCTAATTTAATTCTCGACAACACAGAATCACGACCTAACTTAATTTTGGACAGTACATAATCACGAGCTAATTTAATTTGGGACAACACAGAATCACGACCTAATTTAATTTTGGACAACACAGGACCACGACCTAATTTAATTTTGGACCACACAGGATCACGACCTAATTTAATTTTGGACAACACTGGATCACGACCTAATTTAATTTTGGACAACACAGGATCACGACCTAATTTAATTTTGGACATAACAGAATCATGACCTAATTTAATTTTAGACAATACAGAATCACGACCTAATTTAAATTTGGAAAACACAGAATCACGACCTAATTTAATTGTGGACAATACAGAATGACGACTTAACATACTTTTGCACATAAAGAATCGCGTTTATTAGTCCAAATACCCCCCACACACACACACAAATTGTTTTCGGTGCTAAAAGTTTTCGACTGATGCATTAAATTTTGCATTATTTTTCTCCAACAGCATTAAAAAAAAAAAAAAAAACATCCAAAACTTCATTAGAGCTTTCACCCCCAACACCGCGTTACGTAGATCTAGCGTTACTGAAACAGTAAACAACGGTCAAACAAGAACCCACCCTCAACAACTATTTCCTTTAGAATCATTAACCTTCTCAACGTTCTCACTATTATTCTCCCGCGTTGACTCATTGAAGTGAGGACCACTTCATCGGTTCATATCACACTATTTACATTTTGTTCAGCTACAGGAGGGGTTGCCTCGAGTAGAATCCTGGGGGTGGGGGAGTCGATGATGAGACAGAGAAAGAATACGAATTTAGCTCCTTCAGGCATATCGTACTTCTTCTTCTTCTTCTTCTTCTTCTTCTTCTTCTTCTTCTTCCTCGTTCGTCCTGAAAAGGACGTTGGTTGCGTTATGTCCGTTTACAGCGAAGCTGCGATATTTGCGCCTTTCGGCCCGACACATCCGACTTCAGCACGAGGCATGTCGTACAAGATCCATATGAGATGGTGCATGAGGTTGGCAACCTCATCATGTAAAAAAAAAAAAATGCAACAGAAACCACTGATGCAATAGCACATGAGTGCTCGGGGCAGGTTTCCTGAAAAAAGGAGGGGGGGGGGGGGCGCGGCAGCTGCGGTGAATGCTTCATGCTCTATATGGAGCGAAAAAAATGATGATGATGATCACGACGACGATGATGAAGATGATTTTTATAAGCGAAAAAAAATGTCTGTTATATCGGGTTTCTTGAAACTAGATTAATGAAAGTAATAGACTTTACTGGCGTAATTAAAATATAGTATACAATTATTTAGTGACACTAATTAATTATATACTACATGTTAAGCAGGTAGTATGAAAAGATCACTAATGTGGAACTGGTGACAAGAACCAGACACGTGACAGTGGACCAGATGACAAAAACCAGACACGTGACAGTGGACCAGATGACAAGAACCAGACACGCGACAGTGGACCAAATGACGAGAACCAGACGTGTGACAGTGACCAGATGACAAGAACCAGACACGTTACAGTGGAACTGATGACAAGAACCAGACAAGTGACAGTGGACCAGGTGACAAGAACCAGACACGTGACAGTGGAACTGATGACAAGAACCAGACACGTGACAGTGGACCAGATGACAAGAACCAGACACGTGACAGTGGAACTGATGACAAGAACCAGACAAGTGACAGTGGACCAGATGACAAGAACCAGACACGTGACAGTGGAAATGATGACAAGAACCAGACAAGTGACAGTGGACCAGATGACAAGAACCAGACACGTGACAGTGGACCAGATGACAAGAACCAGACACGTGACAGTGGACCAGATGACAAGAACCAGACACGTGACAGTGGACCAGATGACAAGAACCAGACACGTGACAGTGGACCAGATGACAAGAACCAGGCATGTGACAGTGGACCAGATGACAAGAACCAGACACGCGACAGTGGACCAGATGACAAGAACCAGACACGTGACAGTGGAACTGATGACAAGAACCAGACACGTGACAGTGGACCAGATGACAAGAACCAGACAAGTGACAGTGGACCCGATGACAAGAACCAGACACGTGACAGTGGACCAGATGACAAGAACCAGACACACGACAGTGGACCAAATGACAAGAACCAGACACGTGACAGTGGACCAGATGACAAGAACCAGACAAGTGACAGTGGACCAGATGACAAGAACTAGACACGTGACAGTGGACCAGATGACAAGAACCAGATACGTGACAGTGGACCAGAAATGAGAAGAAGACGCAGGAGATGGGTAGGACACATTCTGAGAAAAACCTGTTGATGGCGTCACCAGACAGTCCTTGTTCTGGAACCCCCAAGGTCAGCGAGGTAGAGGGCGACCAATGAATACAAGGAGAAGAGGGCTGGAGACAGACATGAAGGGTTTGAAGAAGACATGGACAGACCTTGAGCTGATGGCACGAGACAGGAAGACTGGGCACAAGTTTGTTGAAGGCCTATGCTCCTTGGGGAGCTGACGTTTGATTAAAATGACAATACACTGAATGTTTTAATGCATCGTAAACTGACGCTTACGCATTTTAACGGTAAAATACAATTGTCAGTATTCATTTAACAGACCAAGCTGTTAGAATATACAAATTATTTTCTATTAGTACCATGCTAGCTGGCTTTGATGATCATGTTTCATCACAAAATCCTGTCCTCAAGTGATGTTTTATCACTTCTGGTGTGGGGGTCCTAAGACGCGTCAACAGTGAGGAATGCAGTTAGCGAGACTGCTTGCGTCAGGGTCAGAACCAGATCTGACCAAGACCCTACTCCACCTCCAAGTGGTGGTCCCGGAAACAGGCTGCATCACTGCAGTCTGGCTGAGTGAGTAGGGATCGAAGAGGGAAGGCTAACCCGGTCCCAAAAATACCGTGCTGAAGTCGGATGTGTCGGGCCGAAAGGCGCAAAAATCGCAGCTTTGCTGTAAACGGACACAACGCAACCAACGTCCTTTTCATGACGAACAAAGAAGAAGAAGACTTCTGCTGTGGACGTGTATCCATACCCGGATGTTCAAGGCTCCAGTATCTTCTCTTTTTCTCGTCGTCTTATTTTTGTCCCTTCAGTCTTTCCTCTTGTCACAGTATGTTGCAGGTTTCCTGCTATAACATGCCCAAAGAAAAACGGCGGAATGCTTCCTTCTAACACGAATTATAAGCTTCTTTTGCACTGGCTTCTATCATGGCATTCTCGTTGTTCCTTCTTTTTTGTTGTTGTTGTTGTTGTTGTTGTTGTTGTTGTTGTTGCTAAAGCGGTCCACAGCATTCTTGACATTCCTCTGCAACAACTACATCTCTGTGGCTTCCAGAGATTTTCTTTGCCTGTTTACCGATTGTCCGTGGCTCACTTCCATGTGACACGTTTGTCAGATAAACACATTAGCGCTGCAAAACCTCATAAAAATCAATTTAGCAATACTTAATTGTTTTGTTATTCTACGTTGTTTAAAACTCAACCAGCCTACCGGTTAATAAACAATTGAATGGTGCCAGAGAGAAATCTCGTAAATGAAGACAAACCAAATCGTTTAGCAGCAGGAGTCCTCTGAGGAGATACGGAAGAATGAGACCACTGCTCACTCAGGCATGGCTGTAAAAGGCTACTTAAATGATGATGTGCATGGGAGTGCAAACCTCACCACGTACAACAAATTGATACACAAAGAACCTGCAAGAGAACCTGCATGCTTTGGCGGAGGCTTTCTGCAAGGAGATCAGTAGCAGGGCGTACCTGTATGCGCCATAGGAAGCGAAAGAGGAAATGATGATGAATCATATCTTGTATGCCGTAAATATATCTGTCGTTAGGAAGCTGGAGTTCTTGACAGTGTGATTATACTCAAATACATTAATAATTAAAAAAAGCCATGACTTTAACTGCTTTTCATTTACGCAGCATATTAATAGTCTTGATGCCCCAAATTCCTATAAATGAAGCATTAGATGATGTACCAACTCTGGAGGAAACTAAAAAAGCGATTCGTCAACTGTCTAGTGGAAAGGCCCCTGGCTCCGATTCAATTCCTGTTGAGGTTTATAAAGATGGCGGTGCAGTTCTGATAGAGAAACTTCATATGATCTTCCAGCAAATGCGGCAGAGTGAAACCATCCCACACGATCTCAAAGATGCCTCAATTATACATCTATATAAACGTAAAGGTAATCGCCAAGACTGCAACAATCATCGAGGCATCTCTCTTTTATCAATCGCTGGGAAGATATTCGCCAGAATCCTTTTGAATCGCCTTACGGCTCATCTTGACAAAGGTCTTTTACCTGAAAGTCAGTGTGGATTCCGGAAAGAACGTGGAACCACAGATATGGTGTTCGCTGCAAGACAGCTACAAGAAAAATGCCAAGAACAGCACTGTGACCTGTACACAGCTTTCATCGACTTGACAAAGGCGTTCGACACGGTCAGTAGAGAGGGTCTATGGAAGATCATGGCAAAATACGGCTGCCCAAAGAAATTTATCACAATAGTGCAGCAACTGCATGATGGAATGCAGGCTAGAGTTCAGGAAAACGGTGAGCTATCAGAGCCTTTCCCCGTCTCAAATGGAGTTAAACAAGGGTGCGTACTTGCACCGACTCTGTTCAGTATCATGTTTTCTGCTATGCTGACTGATGCTTTTAGAGACGGGGACACAGGAATCGACATTAGTTATCGTATTGATGGAAAATTGTTTAACCTTAGGAGGCTTCAAGCAAAAACCAAGGTCAAATCACACACCATCAGAGATCTTCTGTTTGCTGATGATTGTGCCCTCAATTCCTTCTCAGAGGCTGATCTGCAGCATAGTGTGGATAGATTCTCCGAAGCCTGCGCCAACTTTGGGCTTACCATCAACACGAAGAAAACAGAAATCATGTACCAACCAGCTCCTGGCACAGTTTATACTGAGCCAGTCATCAAGGTTAATGGTGAGAAACTGAATGTTGTGAACAGATTCACATACCTTGGTAGCACACTATCCCAGAACATTGTCATTGATGATGAGGTGAACACCAGGATCTCCAAAGCCAGCAGCACATTTGGCAGACTATACACCAACGTTTGGCATCGAAGTGGCATTAGTCTACAGACAAAGCTGAAGGTATACAGAGCTGCGGTGCTTCCAGTGCTGCTATATGCATGTGAAACATGGACTGTATACAGGCGCCACGTAAAGAAGCTAAACCACTTCCATACAGTCTGTCTCAGGAAGATAATGAACATCAAATGGCAAGACAAGATCCCGGATACCGCCGTTCTTGACAGAGCTGGTATCCCTAGTATTGATACTATTCTGATGCAGTCACAAATTCGCTGGGCAGGTCATGTAGTCCGCATGCCAGACCATCGACTGCCAAAGATACTCTTTTATGGTGAGATGCAGAAGGGTAAACGCTCCCATGGTGGCCAAAAGAAGCGCTTCAAAGACACGTTAAAGACGTCATTGAAAACCTTTGACATAAACCCAGACACATGGGAAGCTGCTGCGCAAGACCGAACTGCTTGGCGCACATCTCTTCGTAAAGGTGCAGCAGCATGCGAATCATCCAGAAGAGCAGCAGCAGAACAGCGGAGACAAGCTAGAAAGGACCGTGAAATAAAACCTTCACATGAAGCAAACATTCCCTGCCCACACTGTCCAAGATCTTTCCAGGCCCGCATCGGGCTCTTCAGTCACCTTCGTACCCATAGACTAACCTAACATATTCTTAAATAATTGGATGAACAGAGTGGTCTTCATCACCCGTGATGGACGAACAACCAAACCAACCAATAGTCTTGAAGTGTGGTAAGCAAATCGGCAGTCGATTATTTCTGGAAAACTGCTATGAGTTTGCTAGACAAGTACCAGTCACAATCCTTATTTGTAGTACTAAAAGTTGCCCATCGGCTTAGAGTATGTTTTTGTCTCACAGTATTTAAAAAGCTGGGAGGACAACATAAGACAATCTTTGAAGGACCGAGGACTAGAATGGAACCAGGCCAGGAGGAAGACAGCCGATAGGATAGTCTGGCGCTCTCTCTTCCAAACCTCTACACTTCACGGTAGAAGGGGAACAACTAAGTATTAAAAAAAAAAAATCAATACTTCTTTTGAATTGTTACCCCTTTTGAGCCCAAAATCGGATTATATGGACTTATTTAGCCAGGGTTTCTTTACCTTTATGTACTATGGACCCCTTTCATTGTCCGATGAAGGCTATGACCCCCTTCTTAAAAAAAAAAAAAAAAAAAAAAAAAAAACCATGCTCATAAAAGCATTAAAAAACTGTACATTTCAAATTTTAGGCTATATAGATACGCGGTCCCCTCTAGAATTCATTTATGGATCCACAATGGGGTCTGTAAACCACTGGTATTATGAAACAACGAACTCTCCTCAAATAATGAAGGCATGAATAATGTCAAACAATCCAGTGTCATCACTCTTAGCGTTACGTCTTTATCCTCCCCCGTGAAATTATCCCATTGTTATAATATATTCAAATTTTCCTTTACGAGGCGCGGAAATTTATGTTTAAAAATAAAAAAAAATTTAAGGGAACAAGAACATTAAATCAAAAAACTTCAAAGTAAAAAAATTATCTGCTTACGTGAAACGATCATTTTCCTCATATGTAGGCTTATATATTATTCATGTTAAAAAAAAAAAAAAAAAAGCATCGATCGCCCATCTGCAATTCTACATGAATAAAGGCAACAAGAAAAATGACCTTGAATAAATTTTAAAAACATGAATGAATTTTGTTTTTTGTAAAATGCTACCGCGAATAGCACTAGCGAAAATTAGAGTATGATCCAACTCAATAGTATGAAATAGTCTCGCAAGAGTATACTCAGCACTGCACAGGGTGGGGTGGGCAGGGCGCCTTCATGAAATTTGGCACCACCTTGAACAATCCCCAGAGCCGGCTCTGTTGATATACATTTGCATTAAGTGTAAGATCTCCCCCAATTCAGCGGGTTAATCTTGTGCGAACGCCGAATTAAGTATTTCCACTAGATTAGAATTTCTTAAACTGTGGTCCCCCGCCCCTCGGATTCTGGGGGGTGGGGGGGGGGAGGGAGGAAAGGAGGTGTCCAGGTACATAACTTAAAATTTAGAATGTTCAACTTTTTATGATGCTTTTATGTTAATTTTTTCCAAGAAGGGTTCCATAGCTTTCATCGGACAATCAAAGAGGTACACAGTTTTTATCGGGCAATCAAACAGGTACATAGTTTTCATCGGACAATCAAAGAGGCCCTCATCGGACTATCAATAGGGTATATAACCTTCATTGGACAATCAATTGGACAATCAATTGGGTCCATAACCTTCATCGGACAATCAAAGGGGTCCATAGCCTTCATCGGACAATCAAAGGGGCCCATAGCCTTCGTCGGGCAATAAAAGAGGCACACAGTTTTAATCGGATAATCAAAGGGACGTATAGCCTACACCAGACAATCAATCAAAGGGGTCTATAGCCTTCACCAAACAATCAAGTCCACGCCACAAAAAATGTTAAGAAACCATGTCCTAGATCTTTTTTGTTGTTGTTGATTCTACAGCTGTCTTCATTATTGTTCGTATAATGTATTATGATAAGACTATCACTGATATCGATACACACATTAAAGTTCAGTATAAGATTCCCCTCAATTTAGCTGGCTAATCTGTCGAGCGCCGAATTAAGCATTTCCACGCGATCGACCTTGGGTTACTTTTAGTGGGAGGCGCATTATAGATCAGGGGATAGTCATTTATGTAAACACAAAACAGACGGAAAGTGCCCAGCCAAGAAGGCAATCACAGAAAAGGGTGGGCGTAAAGAATTTTGGAAAAGAAAAATAGACAGACGAACAGTAACGAATAACTTTGAAGATTCTGCCTTGGAATAAGCAGCCTCAAAGGCTTGGAAAGGTCTAGGAGGGAAACAAGGAACAGACAGAGAACATGAAGAACAGACACAAGAAATGATGAGGTATTAGAAGAAAACGGATATGATCACGTAAAAGAAATAGAGGGGAGGAAGTGGAGACAAAGAGATATAAGAAGAATAAAGATAGTAGACAGAAACGAAGCATTCAGACAGAGGACAAGAAAGAAGAAGAACAGAGAGAAAAAAAAAAAAAGAGAGAGAGAGAGAGAGAGAGAGAGAGAGAGAGAGAGAGAGAGAGAGAGAGAATGGATCAGAAGAATAAAAACCGAGGCAGCCGAAGAGAAAGAAGAAGAAGAATACAGACAAATAAGAACATAGACGGATGATTAGAAAGAAGAAAAATACAGATAAAAGACAAGAAATAAGAACATAGACGGATGAGTAGAAAGAAGACAAACAAAGACGGACGACTAGAAAGAAGAAGAATGCGGACAGATGAGAAGAAAAATACAGAGTGAGGACGATATAGACGAAGAATAGAGACAGAGAACAAGAAAAAAGAAGAAGAGAGAGATAGAGAGAGAAAGAGAGAGAGAGAGAAAGAAAGGGAGAATGGACATGAAAGAAGAAAAACAGAGACGGCTGAAGAAAAAGAACAAAGACCGCTGAAGAGAAAGAAGAATAAGAGAGAAAGATGAAGAAGAAAATAAGAAGCACTAATACAAAGGACGAAAAAGAAGAAAAACAGAGACAGGAAGAGAACATAGAGAACGAGAAAGAAAAAAGAACAGAAAAGAGAAGAAAGAAGAAGAACAGAGAGAACAAGATACAGACGAAGACTACAAACAGAAAATAAGACGTAGTAAAAAAAGAAGCAGTAACGACAACTCAGACAGTATGTTCATAATGTCTGTCTATCATGTAGTGGTTTACTAGCACTTTCATGAATAGCTCTCTAAAAATATGGCATGCGGCCGCCCCCCCCCCCTCCCCCCCCCATAATTTGCCAATACGAAAGTCTGGACAGATGGGGTGGACTTAGCGATGTCATACTTGGTCAAACACGAAATTACTGAGAGGCTTACAAGTGTAATTTTTCCCTTCTCTTTTATTGAGCAGTTACTGCCACTTTATCAACCCATAAAATGATCTTCTTCCACTTAGATTCGATAGCACAGCACTGCATGCAACATGGGTACAATAAAGTGGAGGGGGTGGAAGATTGATGGCTAACATGACTAATCAAAAATAGTTTAACTGAGCTAATGATGGAAGAAAAAGTATAATTAAAAAATCTGAAACAAAACGACAGTCAACACTCAATGGTCTTCTTGAGAGAAGGGAAGGGACTTGAAAACATCGTAAAAAATCAAAGGGAAAAACGTTGGCTAAAGATTACGACAGCTTGAAAATAATATGCCTCAACTTGGCAATGACACACAGGCAAAAGATAGTACCCAGAGCAGATGCTGCCGTGGAGGAGTGAAGTGTTAGAGACTTCAATATACTAGTTCCAGCTGTATGAGGTGGTGGGTGGCCAGATCCTTTCCCCGCAGCCTTAGTCTCCTCTAACTCAAGAACAGAGTTAGGTATCCATTTACAGCTGGAGTGTAGACTGGAATGTGACGCTCTCCTAAAATCTACCTTGATAAGATAGTGTTATGTGTCAGGTCTCAAGTGTTTCGAATTTAGAGTAAGTGAACAATATGTAACTTTTATCTGTCAGACGATCTTCTTCTTCTTCTTTGATCCTTAGCCGCCGACCGTCAAAGCAGTCAGTGGCCATCACGCCTGGTGGCGTCTTGTAGGGAACCAACAAATTGATTCCACTTTGCTCGGTCGGTGGCCATCCTTCGTACAGTGCCCCAACTCTGGTTTATTCTTTGCATCTCAGCCTCCACAGTCCTCCGCCAAGTTGTTTTTGGTCGGCCTCTCTTTCGTTTTCCTTCAGGGGTCCATTGCATAGCTGTTCTTGTGATGGCATCTAGGTCTCTTCTGAGGACATGGCCAACCCAACTCCAGCGTCTGCCAGCTATGATGGTGTGCATGTCCTCTTGCTTGCTCCGAGTAAGCAGATCTTGGTTGGTGATAGTATTCGGCCAAAAGATTCGGTGAATTTTTCTTAGGCAGGTTGTGTGAAAAGAGGACAATTTCGACATTTCCTTCTCTGTTACTCTCCAGCATTCCGCACCATAGAGAAGCACAGAAAGCACACAGCTCTGATATAATCTTAATTTTGTGCTTGTGCTGTACTGAGAGGACTTCCAGATGTTGTTTAGAATAAAAAAGGCTGTTCTTGCTTTGTTCATTCTGTTGTTGATGTCTTTGCTTGCTCCGCCATCTGGTGTTACTATGCATCCTAGGTATGTGAAGGTGTCTGTCTGTTCCAGTTGTTGATTCCTTACTGTTATGGGCTCGGGGTTGCTCACATTGAGTGTCATGACCTGTCTTCTTTAGATTGATGTTCAGCGTACAATCTACTTCCCCCAATTCCACTGAAAAAAAAAGCTGTGGAAAATTAAAAATAAATGATTTTGTAAAACCGTGTATGTTAGCTTCACATCCCAGAAAACATCGCTTCCCTATCTATACAGTGTATGTATAGAGTGAGTTTTATTAAGCTAGTTCGTGGGTTTTCCTCTAAAACAAAATCCATGGTGATATCACGAGAAGAAAGAAGGCGTCAGATTAAGCTGGGAGAACTGGTCCTGGAGCAGGTCGGCCATTTTAAATACCTCGGAGCTGTTATAGACCGGAAGGAGGCATCAAAGAAGAGTTGGCCACTAAAAAAGCAGCAGCTGGGACACATTTTCAGGCCATAAATCGAGAATTCTTCAGCAAGAGAGAGGTTGGTAAGAAAACGAAGATGGCTGTATACCGCTCCACCTATGTCCCAGTCTTGACGTATGGACGCGAGTCATGGGCAATGACTACAACCCACAAAAGCCAGATCCAAGCCTCAGAAATGAAGAATCTGAGGAAGGTGGTTGAAGTAAAAAGAAGAGACATGGTCGGCAACCAGACGATAAGGCAAGGCCTAAAATCCCAACCCTTGCAGAACCAAGTAGAACAGTCCCAACTAAGATGGTTTGGCCATGTCTGCAGACTGGGAGAAGATCGGCTACCACGACAAGTATGGGGAACTAAAAGCCAGGGATCCAGACCTCCAGAACGACCCAAAGTCCGCTGGGAGGACAACATTAAACAATCTTTGAAGGACCGAGGACTAGAATGGAACCAGGCCAGGAGGAAGACAGCCGATTGGATAGTCTGGCGCTCTCTCTTCCAAATCTCTACACCTCACGGTAGAAGGGGAACGACTAAGTAAGTAAGTTCGTGGGTTTTCGCCGAGAACGCGGAAACAAGTTACCATTAATCCTGGGAATACCGCTAGGGCCGGATTATCCATTAGGGTAAGTAGGCTGAAGCCTAGGGGCCTGGAGCGGTTGGGGGCCAGTGCATAAGTTAAAAAAAAAAAAGCATAGATTTTTGAAATAAAATGTGTTTATTGTGTTTAACTTACTAATAATAAAAATAATACTAACACGCATTAAGAAAAAAAAAATAATAATTACTAATAAAAGAGATAAGCAATGCTAACAAACTAGCACACCAGTCTATTAATAATACTAGTATATACCATCACCATGCTAAGGGGTTTGAAAAAAAAATATTTAAAATATTGCCTATTAGGTTAAGGGAGGCCGAAACACCAACAAGCCCTAGAGGCCCTTCTTGGCTTAATCCGGCCCTGAATACTGCGCCTATTAAGGTCGGTGGGAGAGAGTTGGTCCTAGCTTAAAAATTCTCTTATTCTCTCTTTTTACTTCCCGTTGCCTAAAGATCTACCAAATATTCCCCTTACACCGGGTTTCTTGACCTGTGGTCTATGGACTCTTGGGAGGAAGAGAGGGGGGGAAATGGGGCATCAATGGATTCTAGGGGGTCCATGTGCATAGACTAAAATTTAAAATGTTTACTTACTTACTTAGTCATCCCTCTTCTACCGTGAGGTAGGAAGGAGCGCCATACTATCCTATCGGCTGTCTTCTCTCTGGCCTGGTTCAAATCTAGTTCTCGGTCCTTCAGATATTGCCTAATGTTGTTCTCTCAGCGGACTCTGGGTCGCCCTGGAGGTCTGGATCCCTGGCTCTTAGTTTCCCATACTTGTCTTGGTAGCCAATCTTCTTCCATTCTGCAGACATGGCCAAACAATCGCGGTTGGGACTGTTCTACTTGAGTCTGCAGTGGCTGGGTTTTGAGGCCTTGCCTTATCGGTAGCATAGTGGTTAGTGCACTGGCTTCCTAGCTCAGTGGTCTATGGTTCGATCCCCAGATGAGGTGGGATTTTTTTTAGGCCGCAAACGGCTCCTGGGTGGACCCAGCCCTAACTGGGTACCAGAGCAACTTCTGGGAAGGTTAAGGCGGACGGCGTGATGCTGACCACATCACCCCTAGTGTGCCGATGGTCAAGAAAATATGGCCCTAACACCATATTCCCGATACGCCTCAATGGGCGTGTAACGGGATCCTTTACCTTATCGTCCGGTTGCGGACCATATCTCTTCTTGTTACGTCAACCATACAGTTCATTGGATAATCAAAGGGGTCCATGACCTTCATTGGACAATCAAGGGGATACATGGAAAAACAACAAAAGAGTTAAGAAACCCTGCTTTATGAGCTACCGGTGCACCGCGATCGACCAGTGTAATACAAGAGACTGGTTGCCGACACCTGTTTTACGCTGATCTGTTTTACGTGACAAGATGGAATCGTCTTCACACCAAATACGTGTCAAAGATAAAGATTTAAAAATATAAATTTGAATCTCAGTCAGAAAAAAAACTGCCGAAAAAAATTAGAAAAAGAGAAAAATAACGAATAAAAATAATTTTGTTTTGAGATAATGAAGCTTCATACAGATTAGATATGACAAACTGTAATGATGTTTACTACCAGCTCAACAGAAGAGAACAAGTGGTAATCTTCAGACTCCGCACTGGCCACAACAGATTGAGATATCATCTATTCAACAAGCTAAAGATAGGAACTACTGATCAGTTAACTGTGGCACTGATAAAATGACTGCTGAACATCTGCTTCAAAGTTGCCCCTTATATGCGGTACAGAGAAAGCGCATATGGCCGACGCCAGAGAAGAGGCTATTTGAATCCCCGCAAAGCTTTTCCACAGAAGGAGTTTCGTGGAAAAGCTTCGCGGGGATTCAAATAGCCTCAAACTGACCACTGCTTTCTTTGAGAACATTCAAGTGGACGTCTGAGAGTGTACGAAGAAGAAGAACTGTAGGAAGTAACACAGACTTGATATGCTAATGTAGATATCAGACTTCAAAGACAATCATCGTATATTGAAGATAAAGAAAAATAATAAGGATGAGAAAATGTTGGGCACTATTTATTTTTCTTAACACGCAAGGAACGAATGGCGCGCGCTGACACACACATGATTAAACGTATCCGGGACGTTTTTTCTTTTTTGGTTCGGTTTTTGAGTTCTTCTGGCGAGGCGCGTTTCTTTCAACCTATTTGGTTATATCTAGTGCCCCTTTGTCATATAAGAGTTACGCGAACTAAAATTTGGCCGCCATTTTCGGCTGTACCCGAATAGCAGGAAAATGGACCCAATCGCAAGTTTCAGACCCAATATGCATTTTCGTTTAGGTTAACTAATAATTTGAAATAAAATTAGATGCAAATACAGTAGCACATATTTGTACTATTCTTTGTATTTCAACCAACAAAACAAAAAGAAGAAAACTAGTTTACTTACCGTTTTATTGAATAGAATCAGTAGCGTGAATTTTTAACACATACTCCATTGATTTTAAATTCCGTTAGAATTTCACTATTTAGCAACAAATATTCCGTACGAATTGCAACACTTAGCAAAACATACTACCTTATAAAATAATATAATAAAAATTAATTACAATTTTATTATATTTTATATATATATATATATATATATATATATATATATATATATATATATATATATATATATATATATATAAATATATATATATATATATATATATATATATATATATATATATGTATGTATGTATATATATATATATATATATATATATATATATATATATATATATATATATATATATATATATATATATATATATATATATATATATATATATATATATATATATATATATATATGTATATATATATATATATGTAAATATATATATGTAAATATATATATATATATATATATATATATATATATATATATATATATATATATATATATATATATATATATATATACATATACATATATATATATATATATATATATATATATATATACATATATATATAAGATGATAGGAAACTCTTTACAGAGCGATACAACAGGAAGCAATCTGATCATCAGAAGAAGTCCCCCCGTCCGACAAGTGTTTCGGCCCTATATACTCCTTTACACTCTAAGGGGGGCGGGCCCACTTGGGTCATGACTCCCAAGCGTCTCAGCTTCCTGTTGTCTTGCATCGAAAATGAACCCATTTCACTTATGGTAGCAACTTTAAATTCCACAACTCCGCCAGCCGTGGAGGCAATTGTGAAAGTAACAAGGAGAAGACAAATTATTCCGTTCGTTCCGTCGCACACACTGAGACACCAGCGCGAAGTCAACGAGTCGCCACTGCGCGTTCCCCACTGGACTTCTGATACTGACACCCCTTATAGTATACACCGCTTGTCGCCCCTGAGTCGCAGCCCGTTCACTAGTCCACCACAAACCTCAGCGTATTGTGGACTTAGAAAAATTCCTGGTGTTTTCTGTACCGCAGCGTTTATTGTTACGATCTCCATTCCCCATTGCAGTTGTTCTACAGCCAGCCTGATGCCTTTTCGGCAGTTTCACTAAGCCTCTTCAGGGCCCTTGTTCTCGACTGTCCCCTCAGCCCCAACAGTTTCAATAGATCATACACTGATGCAGCCACAAGCCCTCTTGCGCCCACTTCAACAGCCATGACCCTTGCAGTGAACCCATCGTGTCTCAGATCCGCGGCCAGATCACTATACTTGGCCGCTTTGAACGAATGCTGCTCATCTACTCTGGATTCAAATGGCACTGTCAGTTCAATCAGTATGACCTGAAGCGTTGCTGCAGAATGAAGCACTATATCCGGCCGTCTCCGCGATTTTCTGATACTCTCTGGATATGCCCCTCGTCCAGGTAGGTCTACCGCCATCTCCCAATCATTTGCACAATCAAGAAGAGATGGTAAATTGCTACCAGGTTTATTCGGTTTGGGGTGTGCTGACTTTCCTGCCCTCAGAAAGTATGTGTTTGCGGTGTCTGGCCGGACTTTGCTATTCGCCTTCATTCTTGCCAGATCTATTGTCGCAGCAAGCTCATTTAGCACTTTGTTATGGCGCCAAGTGTATCGCCCTTGCCCTAATGACACCTTACACGCTGAGAGCACGTGTTCAAGTGTCTGCCTCCCCTGGCACAGGGGGCACTGCTCATCATCCGACTTTCCCCATTTCACAAGGTTGGTGGCCGACGGCAGCAGGTCATACAGTGATCTGACAACAAAGCTGAGCCTAAGAGGTGCCATATGCCATATATCATTCCATGTCAAGGACCTCTGCAGGGCTCCTTCCCATGTAGTCCATTGGCCTTGTTGGACCTGCTGCACTGCTTTTTGCAACCTCTTATCATTCTCAGCTTCTCGTATCTCCTGAACTACCATGTCTCTGCGCTCCCTGCTTGATGCCTTGGACCACCAGCGGATGTCTCCATGACCAAATCCCCGTCTATTCGTTTGTGTGTATCCGATTACCTCCCTCAGTTTGAGTGACTCTTGGGCAGCATCAACAGCTTCTTCCACTTTCCACTTCCTTCCCGTTTTCAGTGTGGGCTGAATGGACTTAACCACGTCATCAGCTGACTCGCGTAGCATCATTGCAAGCCTTGCCTTTCCAACTTTGTACTCTTCAACAACTGACTTGAAAGGAAGCAGAAGTTTTGACTTATATATATATAAAATATGAGATCATGGACCAATCATAGACTACTCACTTACTGAAAAGATTAAACAAAACATAGAAGATAAGGAAGCCTAAATAGAGACAAATATAAAATGTCATTATATTATAAAATTTTTATTACATAATTTTTTATAATTTTATATATTACAATTACATAATTAGAAATTATATAATTTATATTATAAAATTATATAAGTCCTAAGGAACTGCATAATATAGTCAAACAATATTTAATACGAACAAATGTTAATATATAGTGGCTGGGAATGTGAAGGTCTGATGCTGTTCTTACAATACATATGACTTTTAATAGGCGAAAGTCAATTAAATATATGTTATATAACTGTAACAACCAGGTCTTTACACCCCTTCATTTTAATATTATTCTTGTTCAGAGTTTCTTCTTTATTTTTGTTGTTGTTTTGTTTGTTTGTTTGTTTATTTATTTATTTAACGTAAAAGCATAATTGTGATTGTCCCTATTTACAATGATTTGAAATGTGATGCCACTTTCTCTTATCGGCAGTTGTTCATATTATTTGGAATTGAAAACAATATATATCCTAATTATAACCCATCAGAGGTTAAATGGGATATTTATTTTCATTAATTAAAAAAAAAAAAAAATCTTACTCGATGCTTATTCTCGCTACTAGCCCTGGTATTGTCCAGCCGAAAATGGCGTCTACGTCGTTCAGCCTCGTTTTCGATTCTGACATAGTTCGCGTAACTCTATATACTGTATCAAGGGGCACTAGTTATATCAGAGCGCATTTACCATCCAAAAAAGTCAACTCTGTTGACTGCTAACCCGATCAGCGTTGATAGATACTAAGTCCTGAAAAGGACTATAAATTAATATGAAACAAATATAAAGGTATGTTATCAGGCACTCGTAGGAAATAAAGAAGTAGAACACTAGACAACAGAAAAACAACAGACATGAGTGGCTTACCCAGGATTTGAACCATGGAACTTCCGTGCGACAACCCCGCCTAGCTATGCAAGCGAATCACACTACCCTCCCTGCCATCTACGCATCACCAAAAAATGATGTTTCAATGACAGGTCATTATAGCTAGGCGGGGTTGTCGCACGGAAGTTCTATGGTTCAAATCCTGGGTAAGCCACTCATGTCTGTTGTTTTTCTGTTGTCTAGTGTTCTACTTCTTTATTTCCTACGAGTGCCTGATAACATACCTTTATATTTGTTTCATATTAATTTACTGTTTACAGGCCTCGGGTTTCCCTTCCTTACCTGAAAAGGACCAACATTATCTATCTGCTTGCATAAAGCCCTAAAAAGGACTCGCCAGCTACGCCAACGCCCGAGCTTGTATCCGGGACGTCAACTTGTCATTCAGTCTAATATTTTCAATACAGCGAATGTATTTCAAGTTCTTTCGTATACAAGGCATGAGAATAATACATAATATGAGAAGGACAGAAACTGGATCATAAGAAAGGACATTTATGAATGGGATACCAGGAAAGGCACAGGATAATAGTTTTTGTTAACACTGAAGTTCAGTGGGTTTGTATTTTTTCTGCTGACCTTAACAGCATCTGTTTTAGAAGCACTAATCTTCATAGTGTATCCCTAATACTGTACTGTTGCGCGCATGCGCTCTTGGAGTCGTTGACGTCTGCGTGTTAACCGGCTTCGGTCGTCTGCAAACAAACAGTAAATCGTTTTTGGTGTCACATTTTAGATTTGCTTCCGAAGTTATCCTATCTAAACAGATGTTAACGGTACGTGTGATTGTACACTCCCTCTTGTACTCCTGTGTTGATGTCAAATATGTTTTTGTAACCAGCAGCTGTTTCTACTACGTGGTACAAGGCTCCAATATTACCAAAAGTTGTCCAGTCTTATAAAATATGATACTGTCTACTCTGTCGAATGCGTTCTCCAGATCTAATTTTTCTTTGACTGTATTTTTTACTTTCTGCTACAAAGGTATAGTATAAACGGATAGCAACACCCTCCGCGTTATTAACTGACGACTAACACGAAATAATAAGAAAAAACAGGAAAGGGGGGTGGGGTGGGGGAGAAGAGTGTGATACATCGATGTTAACGTTCAGACTATAATGTAAACTCCGGCTTCTGAGATATGTCTTTGATCCGGGCTATTAACATGTTGTATAAACCAACTTGTGAATCGTGAATTCGTGCTCAATTCATCCCAACAAACAAACAAATAAAAAAACCCATACATACACACAGAAAAAAAAAAACTTTTTCCAACAGGTAACAGTTAGCCACTCAACTTTTGAAGCAATAAAAAGCCAAGTGATGGAAGAACTTATTTAGCATATTAAAGTCTCTGTTACGTTCTCTTTATGTCACAGACCGGTTTGTGTATGTACTTTTGTGCCTTCTCACACCTTCAGCCCCTCCGGCAGTATTGTAGTGAAATTGACAGAGATACAACGGTAAAATACTCAAAAGATAACATTTAAGGATAAAAACATAATGCGTAGGCTGCTGATGTACATAATCGCCTAGACCGCGGGTCATCACCCTCCATAAAATTGACTTGCTAGACAGGAGGGGAACGGCGGATCAAAAGAAAAAAAATATGACTGGAAAGGCTAAGGAGACGCAATGGGGGGGGATGGAGGAAAGTAAAAATTCACGTCCCCCAAATTGACACGAGGTACGGAATTGGACGTTTTGCGATACCAAGCCTTGATTTGAATTCAGCGGCTAAAACGCAGATGTTAGGAATATTACAAAAATTTAAAAAGTAATTTTTCTTAATATTAATGTTAGGAATATAAAAATTAGCTGGCCGGATGGCCTATTCTGAGCAATGAAATAATATGATCTTAATTTTACAAACGGATAGATAATATTGAAGATAATGACAAAAGACAGTGTAGTTTACATCATCGACAGACTGCCTTGAATAAAAAGTGTCGTTATTTGCACACAAAACACGACCTTGGGGACGCAGGTGTTCAAAGTTACTTGGCATAGAAGTGAAGGGACATTGGTGGTAGCTGAGTCTAAATATAACTTTTTACGACAAAATTTTAAGGGGAGAGAAAGGTTGCTTCAAAAATCAAGCACATTTTTTTTGAAACACAAGTAGAGACGGACAGACTAACAGATAACCATCCATACTTGACTGAAGCATGACTGAAATGACTTTAGTGTAGAAATTTGAAATTTAAAATAAACCTCGGCAGTGATTGGCCACAGACAATCATATCATTAGCGCTCAGAGCGCATTTGGGGTCATTCTTCAATAATTGTTCAGTGTTAGACACAGATTTTAAAGTGTGGTGTTTTCCCATATGAAAGACAGTGAGTTAAATTTAGGGACGCCATCCTATAGCCAGCAGCTCAGCTGAGTTTTGCTGGCACTTCTGTGTTAATTATTCATAATCTGGTAAGATTGAAATTATTTCTTTATATATTTTGAATATTGTTTCATGTTCGAGTGATTTGATACTGCCATATCAAAATCTAGCCTTACAAACAAGTAGGGATTTGCTCTAGACCCCCCGCCCAAGTCAGGGTCTAGGGACCAACAAGGTACATAAACTACAGCAAGGATTATGCAAGATAGATCAAGCGTTGAAACAGGTTACCTATCTTCTTTTAGGGCCGACAACTAATAAATATTTTTCAGAATCTATGGTCTGGGAGGATCTGTCTGATGTAGGCCCACCATGGTAACTGTGCTGTTTGGTCAGAGAGATCTGACCTGTCTGTATGATGTGGTTGTTGTGTCAGTGTGGTGTCCAGACGTGGGTATAGAATAGATTTTGACACATGGCCCATACTTTGATTGCAGAGCTGTGAGTTTCTATCGACAACAAAGCAGAGTCTATTCGGTGGGTGACTGTACTCGAGTGTATCTGTGCAGTTCTTGTGACAGAGACCACCATTATTGCCCGCCAGCACGGAGAGGTGGGACCGCAAGTTTTCAGCACCAGAGCTACAAAAAGATGAGTGAGCCTCTGGTCTGCTGGACATTCACCAACTATTGGTAGTGACTAATATCCCCGTAAAAATTCCCACCATTTTCTGGACATTGTGTAGTCAATATAGACAGGTGTGATGAGGCCACCCCAACAGCACAAACAGTAAATATCCTCCCAAAGAGATGACTACTCGAACTTTTTTTAATAAAACTAACTAGTCTAGTACTTAAATAGGTACGCTCTTGCATTTATTATGTAACATTCCATGCATTTTTTTTCATAAATTTTCAATCCTTCTTTTAAAACAAGTTCTGGTCACATAAAACTTGATCCAGAACCAATAAATGTAATATAATTATATCAAAAACTTTATACACGTGAGTTAGTTCAGTGTATTTTAACACTTGTTAATCTTATTAGTCTTCTTAAATGTCTGTGGGTGTATTTATAACTAACACACCACATTACACATCATTACCCTAGACACTTTACGTAGCCACATTCATTAAGAAAAAAAAAAATTAAGTGTGAGGTCGTAGTGGTAGCAAGAAAGGCCTTCTGATAATTCTCAACTACATTTTATCTCAGGAGCCTTCACAGCTGGCCTCATACAAGTTACATGTAGTAATAACACCATCATACAATACCATCAACACCACTACATAAATTGGGGTCTTGTCCAGGGATAATTAGCCCAACAGTAAAATTAGGATCTCCTGGTGGGAGAAATAAAAGTAGGGAAATAAATTGTAAAATTTCCTTTAAAATTAAAAGTGTCCCTGCAGATAAAAGTTGGTGAATCTTCACAGCCAGTAATAATTAATTAGTTAACTGGTTAGTTAGAATTAGTTAGACTATAGTCATATAGTAATTAGAAGTACTTAGTGTATTTACTGGTTAGAGATTTATCTTGTATATTATTATATTGTCCAAAAAGTATGGCAGAGCTAGCAAAGTTTAGATCAGCTGCTGTGCTCACTGCGAAGGAGATGGGGATGGATGGTCAAATTTTAATTCAATACGTAACGACTGAATGTGATAAATATATTGAACGGGAAGAAAGGAGATTAGAAAAAGAGGCTGAAAGAAAATTAGAGGCTGACAGGTTAGCTGAAGAAAAGAGATTACAAATTGAGGCTGATAGAGAAATTAAGAGGCTGCAGATTGAGGCAGAAGAAAAACGACAGCAAAGGGAGGCAGAAGATAAAAAGGCCGAAAGGGAGGCAGAAGATAAAAAGGCCGAAAGGGAGGCAGAAGATAAAAAGGCCGAAAGGGAGGCAGAAGATAAAAAGGCCGAAAGGGAAGCAGAAGATAGAAGGTTGCAGAGGGAGCATGAATTACGACTAAGGGAGCTGGAATTACAAGGCCCGGCTCCTGAAAATGGTGCCAGCCCTTTTGCCTCAGATGCTACGCCCAGTATGGGAGCCTCAAACTCAGCTATGGGGTTTCATTTAGACCATTTTGTTGAAAAAGACGATGACATAGAGGGGTACCTAGGACGTTTTTGAGTTATTAGCTACTACATATGGGTTAGAGAGAGAGAGGTGGAGCTTAAAGCTATCACAGGGATTGAGGGGTACTTCTTACGAAGTATTTGCCAAAATGAACAGGGAAGACCAAGACAATTATGACATGTTAAAGCAGGCTTTGTTATTAAGGTACGAAAAGAATGGTGAATTTTATCGTAAGAAATTCAGAAATGCCAAACTGTTGTCTGGGGAGACATACCACCAATTTTCTGCCAGAATAGAAACCTATTTGGAGAAATGGACGGCTCTGGGGAAGACCCAAGATCTTAAAGAAATGATCATGATTGAGCAATTGAGAGAGTCCATGGCTCCAGACATGAGAAAATTTCTCATGGAACAGGGTGCAGAGAAGTTGGGGGAAATTTTAAATGTTGCTGAGAGGTATCAGGCAGCTCAGGCAGAGGTAAGTGGTGCTAAGAAGAAGCACATAGACAATTTTAAAGCTCCACAGCAATTTAATAAATTTGATAATAGAGAGCAGGGAAATAAGGGTAGGACAAACTTTGAGCGGCAAAGAAATGACTATCGCGACAGAAACTCACAGTTCAATGACCAAAAGTTCAATGAAAGAAAACCGTTGAACCAAGGAAAAAGATGGTGCAAATGGTGCAAGAAGGATAACCATAACACCGAATTTTGTAGAAGGAAACCTTCAAACATTGCTGCAATGAAGTCGGGGACGCAAAGAGTAAAGGTTAATCCTAAGGGACAACAGGAACCTTATCACCCCCCAGTTTGTGAGGATGTTATTTGTAATGGGGTCACCATAAGGTGCCTTTATGATACAGGTTTGGATTATGATTCAGTTGTGAAGTCTAGCCTAGTGGACCCAAGTCAGTATACCACAGAAACAGTGGAAATACAAGGGGCGACTAAGGACATACCACTCATGACACTTCCCATCGCAAGGATAACGGTGAAAACTCGCTATGTGGAAGGAGAAATCAGAGCAGCAGTGATAGATGAACCAATCTACCCTCTGATATTGGGGTGTAGATACGTCTTCTTGGGGAATCCCGAGAAACCTGTGATCATGGCGACAGTGCAGACCAGGTCACAGAAGAAGGAGGAAGAAGGTGAACCTATAAATGCTCATCCAGAGGAGATGAGGAAGGCGCAGGCTGAGGATAGGACACTCAAGCCCTGTTTTAAAAAATTGCCCAAATGCCACACACCTCCGAGCAAGGGGGAATATTTCATGAAGAATAAACTCTTATACAGGAAAGCAGGAACTAGATCCACTGGTCACGGACAGTTAGTTCTTCCCAAGAGATATAGGGCAAATTTGATAAGGAGCTTACATGTTGGAAAAGATGGTGACCATGAGAAAGTCGGTACCATCTGCCAAAAGATTGCTCTAAAATACTATTGGCCCGACGTAAATGTCGATGTTGAAAACTTTGTAGAAGCATGTGGCGTATTTCATGAGGGAACACCCACAAAGGGAAAATATGTGCAGGACCTAGAACCGCCACGGGGCAACTTTAGGCCTGAAAGGAAAACTAATTATACACGGGTAGACAAAGTGGAATGGGAGCCCCCTTTTCACACCCAGTCTTCACTTGAATGGATTAACATGGCCGCTATGCGAAGAGTACAAAGAAGAAATTTAACCCAGGATAGGATGACAATCCCTCGGTCAGACTTATATAAACTGGAGGAACAGACAAGAGAGCGAAGATCTCTCATAAACAATCTTAAGTGGGGAGACAAACCCCAGAGAAAAATTGGTAGTGGTCGATTTGTGAGTGATGATTCTAGGAAGAAAAGTCCTCATTATAAAGCTTCTAATGGACGGGACCAGATGAGTTCCATGAAAAATAAGTATGATAAATTAAAGATCCAGATGTAACTTTATTAAGGACCTGGACAGATGAGAAGGCGGAAGAGACTGTTACCTCATCGTATCAATACGTGAACGAACTGACCACGCGTTTGAAAGCTGGATGGAAACTGGCAAATGATAATTTGAAACAAGCCAGGAAGAAACATGCAGCATACTTTAATAGGAAGGCAAAGGACAGGGAACTGGCAGTCGGAGAGAAGGTGCTGCTTTTACTACCCGGAAGCCAGAATAAATTACAAATTGGTTGGCAAGGTCCATATACGGTTCTAGAGAAGGTGTCTAGAACAAACTATAAAATTGACAAAAAGGGGAAGGAAAAAGTTTATCATGTAAACCTGTTAAAGAAGTATCTGGACAGACCACTCCAGGAAAGCACCCCCTTATTGACCTTAGCTATTGCAACCCAGATGCAAAAGGAACCACTCACCTCACATGAATACCCATTACATCCTTGTGAAACAGCAGCACAGGTAAAAGTCAGTAAGCACCTGACTAAAAACCAGAGGGAGAGAGTTCAAAAGGTTCTGGAGGAACATACAGATGTATTAACAGATAAACCAGGCCATACAAATTTGCTACAGTATGACATGAAACTGGTAGACTCAAACCCAATCTGTATGAGAGCCTATTCTATTCCGTTCGCGAAGGAGAAGGCATTAAAGGAAGAAATAGATTATTTATTGAAGGAGGGGATTATTTCGCACAGTGAATCATCTTTTAGTTCTAGTGTCGTTTTGTTGAGGAAACCGTCTGGGGAACACAGACTGTGCATAGATTACAGGAAACTGAATGCTGTCACAGAAGGACAAGTGGATCCATTACCAGACACAAAACAGCTATTTGCCAGACTGAACAAGGCAAAATACTTTTCAAAGGTGGATCTTAGTAAAGGCTATTACCAGATCCCAGTGAAGCCTGAAGTGAGACCTTATTTGGCTTTTAGCACTTCGGATGGACATTATGAATTCAATATGCTACCATTCGGACTGAAAAATGCTCCGAGTGTGTTTTCAAGGATGATGCGAAAATTGTTGGACCCCCTGAATAACCCATGTATCACAAATTTCATGGATGATATTCTCGTCGCCACCGAGACCTTTGAAGAACACATTGAAGCTCTGGAGATGTTGTTTGATAGACTTCGGGAGGCGAACTTAACTGCTAGGCCAACAAAATGTTGTATTGGATGCAAAGAGTTGGAATTCTTGGGACACACTGTATATCAGGGTAATATGACCCCTGATCCTAAGAACTTGGAAAAACTGCAGAGAGCACCTAGGCCGCAAACAAAAAAAGACGTGCGATCATTTGTGTCGTTATGCGGATTTTATCAGAAATACATCAAGAATTTTAACGCTATTTGTGCTCCTCTGACTGATCTGACTCGCAAGGGACTTCCAGATAAAATTATTTGGACTGCACAATGTGAACTAGCGTTCCAAGAGTTAAAGGAAAAACTCACTAGCAAGCCTATTCTCAAACTGCCTGATTTGACACAGGACTTTGTCTTAAGAACCGATGCAAGTAATGTGGGACTCGGAGGGGCTTTGTTGCAAAGATCATCTTCACCTGATGGGGAACTGAAACCAGTCGCTTATGCAAGCCGTAAATTGAATAAGGCGGAACAAGGATACTCCACAAGCGAAAAAGAATGTTTAGCATTAATCTGGGCAATAAAGAAGTTTCAAATCTATCTATATGGTAGGACATTTGTGGTGGAGACGGATCATCAGCCTCTCGTGTTCTTGTCTCAGGCTAAGCATGAAAACGCAAGATTGCTGAGGTGGTCTTTATTGCTTCAACCTTATCAGTTCAGTATCCAATATATCCCAGGCAAATTGAATGTCGGTGCAGATTTCCTCAGTCGGCACCCCTGTGATCAAAATTAGAGTAGTGGCAGACGTGAGGAGTAATTTTACCTATGTGTATCGCTGGTTTTGGAACTTGCCATAGGCATGTTTTCAAGTGGGGAGATGTGTAGTGAAATTGACAGAGATACAACGGTAAAATACTCAAAAGATAACATTTAAGGATAAAAACATAATGCGTAGGCTGCTGATGTACATGATCGCCTAGACCGCGGGTCATCACCCTCCATAAAATTGACTTGCTAGACAGGAGGGGAACGGCGGATCAAAAGAAAAAAAATATGACTGGAAAGGCTAAGGAGACGCAATGGGGGGGGGGGGGGGGGGGGAGGAAAGTAAAAATTCACGTCCCCCAAATTGACACGAGGTACGGAATTGGACGTTTTGCGATACCAAGCCTTGATTTGAATTCAGCGGCTAAAACGCAGATGTTAGGAATATTACAAAAATTTAAAAAGTAATTTTTCTTAATATTAATGTTAGGAATATAAAAATTAGCTGGCCGGATGGCCTATTCTGAGCAATGAAATAATATGATCTTAATTTTACAAACGGATAGATAATATTGAAGATAATGACAAAAGACAGTGTAGTTTACATCATCGACAGACTGCCTTGAATAAAAAGTGTCGTTATTTGCACACAAAACACGACCTTGGGGACGCAGGTGTTCAAAGTTACTTGGCATAGAAGTGAAGGGACATTGGTGGTAGCTGAGTCTAAATATAACTTTTTACGACAAAATTTTAAGGGGAGAGAAAGGTTGCTTCAAAAATCAAGCACATTTTTTTTGAAACACAAGTAGAGACGGACAGACTAACAGATAACCATCCATACTTGACTGAAGCATGACTGAAATGACTTTAGTGTAGAAATTTGAAATTTAAAATAAACCTCGGCAGTGATTGGCCACAGACAATCATATCATTAGCGCTCAGAGCGCATTTGGGGTCATTCTTCAATAATTGTTCAGTGTTAGACACAGATTTTAAAGTGTGGTGTTTTCCCATATGAAAGACAGTGAGTTAAATTTAGGGACGCCATCCTATAGCCAGCAGCTCAGCTGAGTTTTGCTAGCACTTCTGTGTTAATTATTCATAATCTGGTAAGATTGAAATTATTTCTTTATATATTTTGAATATTGTTTCATGTTCGAGTGATTTGATACTGCCATATCAAAATCTAGCCTTACAAACAAGTAGGGATTTGCTCTAGACCCCCCGCCCAAGTCAGGGTCTAGGGACCAACAAGGTACATAAACTACAGCAAGGATTATGCAAGATAGATCAAGCGTTGAAACAGGTTACCTATCTTCTTTTAGGGCCGACAACTAATAAATATTTTTCAGAATCTATGGTCTGGGAGGATCTGTCTGATGTAGGCCCACCATGGTAACTGTGCTGTTTGGTCAGAGAGATCTGACCTGTCTGTATGATGTGGTTGTTGTGTCAGTGTGGTGTCCAGACGTGGGTATAGAATAGATTTTGACACATAGCCCATACTTTGATTGCAGAGCTGTGAGTTTCTATCGACAACAAAGCAGAGTCTATTCGGTGGGTGACTGTACTCGAGTGTATCTGTGCAGTTCTTGTGACAGAGACCACCATTATTGCCCGCCAGCACGGAGAGGTGGGACCGCAAGTTTTCAGCACCAGAGCTACAAAAAGATGAGTGAGCCTCTGGTCTGCTGGACATTCACCAACTATTGGTAGTGACTAATATCCCCGTAAAAATTCCCACCATTTTCTGGACATTGTGTAGTCAATATAGACAGGTGTGATGAGGCCACCCCAACAGCACAAACAGTAAATATCCTCCCAAAGAGATGACTACTCGAACTTTTTTTAATAAAACTAACTAGTCTAGTACTTAAATAGGTACGCTCTTGCATTTATTATGTAACATTCCATGCATTTTTTTTCATAAATTTTCAATCCTTCTTTTAAAACAAGTTCTGGTCACATAAAACTTGATCCAGAACCAATAAATGTAATATAATTATATCAAAAACTTTATACACGTGAGTTAGTTCAGTGTATTTTAACACTTGTTAATCTTATTAGTCTTCTTAAATGTCTGTGGGTGTATTTATAACTAACACACCACATTACACATCATTACCCTAGACACTTTACGTAGCCACATTCATTAAGAAAAAAAAAATTAAGTGTGAGGTCGTAGTGGTAGCAAGAAAGGCCTTCTGATAATTCTCAACTACATTTTATCTCAGGAGCCTTCACAGCTGGCCTCATACCAGTTACATGTAGTAATAACACCATCATACAATACCATCAACACCACTACAAGTATCATCTCTTTTTCTTCATTTTCCTCACCGATCATCTTATTATTTGGATTATTTGGCATATTTTACGCCCTATATTCTTTATGTGACCACTTCCAGACTGTTTACGTTACGCCAGGTGACTCGTGATAATTCCACGTTTATTGAACCGGTCAGCAAGCGATATTCTTATCATGAAAAGCCGGCTCGCCACCTTTTGATACAGACGGCAAACGTGAAGAGAGATAGCGACTTTGACGTAACTCATTTCCGGGGCCAGCGACAATCAGGAAATTACCACCTGGGTTGCGGTCTGTATGTCTGAGGAAACCATATTGTTTGTCTGAGCGGCCGGCGATCCTTTTGTTTGACTGTCTGGAGAACGCACGACCACAGACGATAATGAGATAATCGTTTCCCGGGAACATCCCTGTGTGTGATTATCGCAGGTAATCTGTCTGGCGAGTCAATATTTGAAAGTAGCATCAGGACAACAAATAGGTTCCCAGATTTGTTGTGAGTTGGCGGAAATATTACCGCATTATTAGAAAGAGGTCACGCGTTGGAATATTAAAAGTAATATTTTAAACACGCGGTGAAGATTATGAATTTAAACACCCCTACCCACATAGTGCAAAAGAGCTTACGATTGGACTGAAGTGAGAGCCGAAATAAACATTGAATTTCACTGCAGATTTCGGCGGAAGTACCATCTGTGTTTTGAACTGAGTTTTGGCCACGGTTTGACCACTACTGCAAAGCAGGGGAGGCAATCCGTGACACTTTACTTAAAAATATTATCTAGCCAAAACTGAAAAAAAACGTTATATTTCTGGTACTATTAAACAGCTATTCTGTGCCATACCATACCTAGTCGGTTATATTAGGGCGCATGTCCAAATATAAAAGACCTTTACGTCTGGTTAACCAGCAGACAACGTGATGTTATGAAAAATTATATAACACGGTATCAAATACATCAATTCCCAGCTCAAATGGATGTTATCATTTTCCGAGTCACCATTCGGCTACCGTCTCGGCTATCTCACGCCATTCAATCCCCTATTTTAAACTACTACAGTCACCAATGATAAAGTTATATAATATACGATATACAGAAATAATAATTATTAAAAAAACCACTAAAAATAAATCTCTAATAGACCGTGGGCTAACCTCTACACGCCAAGGTAGAAGAGGAACGACTAAGTAAGTCAGTAATGTAAAAAATAGGGCCGGAGTGGCTGAGAGGTACCGGGTTCTATTCCCATTAGAAGGAATATAATTTATGGAATTTTTTTTTTTCAGAACCAGTAGTTCTAATGATATCATACTCTTCCCCCCCTTTTCCGGTCTCCTGTGTAGCGATATTTGACGATTAGCCTTCTCGGATAATGGCGAGAAATTAGGAGGTCCCGTGTGCAAGTTAAAAATCCCACGGCAGTTGGAAATCGTAAAGAGTAGGCCATAAGGTCGCTGCCCTGGCTAAATTTAAAAATTAGAAACCTACCCACTACAAGAATATTTATAGAATGTGTGAATCATATATATATATATATATATATATATTATATATATATATATATATATATATATATATATATATATATATATATATACATATATATATATATATATATATACACACACACACACATTGGGAATCTCATCGGTACTACGGAGTTCATGTACTGCGATGAGATTGTCGTAGATTTTTCGATAGGAGTATTAAGACTTAGGTTGGTCCCTTCTGAATAGGTTGGAATGAGTGATAGTCACAGTGAGAGATGGAAATAAAAAAACATAGACTTCCACGAGTGAGGTGGTAGAATAGTGATAGATGCTGTCTCTGAGAGCGGAGAATCTTCTCTCTCTCTCACCTATCTTCTACGACAGATCTAAAGTAGTCAGACAGTCTAAACACTGATATATATATATATTACATATATTTCTATCTAATCACGGGCACGCACATACACGTGACGACAGTTAAACACACAGACGTGGGAAATCTATAACAATGGATATATACATATATATTTTTAGAACGAGCTGACCAACGCACTGATTAGTTCAAGAGAGATTTTTTATTATTATCATTAAAAAAAATCTTCTCACAACACCAAAGAAATACATCAAGAAAAAACATATACAAATAGTCATAAAAAATCAAGAAAATGCTACAGGGATGATAGCACGTTAGAATCTTACTCTAGGTTTAGCCCACAGCCCCGTTAAGAGAACAGATGATGGCCCAAAGAGTTATGGATACATAGGGTTGAGTCTAAGAGGTTTCTTTCTTTCTCGTAAATGTATGAACAGAGTTGGATAATCTGATTTAGCCTAAGAAAAAGAAACTCTAGCATTTGTAACAAATTCTGCAGATTTAAAAATTTAAGATAGCAAATGGGTGACAATAATACACCGGTAAAATAACACTCTGGCCTGTGTACTCTCATTCATTCAGCCATGGCCTTGCTCACACATATATACTCACAACTTTGCTCGCTGCCTCTGGGAACATAATAATTCTAGGACCTTCGCACAGACCCAAAAAATGCAGTCATCGACCAAGAAACCCCCAGTTCCAAAAGACGTACTGAACTCTCTGTCTCAGGGGAACGATTCCTTGGGTGTTCTAATTTTTTTCCGAATGTCTGATTAAGTCACATAAAATTTGTCCAGGCACGAAAGTTAGCAGAGCACAATGTCATTAGCTTTGGATTCTAGGATTTAAGGAATGTCAGATCGGTGTCTTCTTTCAGGCAGGTACTATATTTGGTCACCACAATACTAGTCACAATCTCTGTCGGAATGTTAATGTTATTCTTGTAATATTCTCGCCGCCAGGCAGCATGTACATTTAAATTTGTGGAGCAATATGAACTGGCTCAAAAGCCCAATATATATTTCTAGTCTTTAGAAACCGTTAGTGGGATTGCTATTACTGTCTCTCTCTGATGGCATATGCACTGTCAGACCAGTGTTACTTGAAACAAAAAACCCCACGTGGTTAAAGATAGGAACTGTCTATGCTTCACACAAATATGTCTCTTTACTAAACGCTGGCAAGTTGGGTACCACCGTTTCACTATATAAAATGGAAAGAACACATATCAAATAATTTACATATATGTACTCAATATAACTTACATTTTACACGACAAGCCTACAGCTTGACTTATAATTAAAACTTCCCGAAAAATAAGTTATATATAAAAAATCGATCATCATGAATTAGGAATATCATGCGTATTCCGTCAATATTCACTGATGTCGCATCTAGCATTTATAAGTTAGATATAAAATATTCTCGACTGAGTAGTTAGCAGTTAAATTAAATTCATTATAGCTACATGTCTGTTACGCTAGAAATATAATTTATTCTGCTTTCCACCGTGTGCGTCACTAGAAAAATAATACAAACTATAAATTAGTTGCTCTGCACCAAATCTAACTAGGGAAAAAACTAAGCGATTAAACACTTTAAATCCTACACACCATACTAGATATATAATATTAATATACCTCAAACACAGAAGTACTAAGAACTTAAACCACTTCGACCAAACTAAAGGCCATCTCTATTAACAGAGATTATTTAGAAATCGAACGAAGGCTTGTTCTGTCTAACTGCGAAGTTACTGAGTGAAATGAAAGTAAAGTTTCAAACTCGGGCCAATATCTTAAAATCAGACAAAGAGCCCCAACTTATTTCGCCAAGCGAAATTATCTCCCCTACTCCCAACATTTACGTCAGCTTAACGCGTGTCGTAACTGCCACCTACTGACCGAGATGTACGCGTGTCAGCTTCAAATCCCAGACAGCCTGTCTGCGGTGCGGAACGATTTTTCACGCTACGCCAGGTTTTTCTAACGAAAAACCTCATGCGTTTCTGCAAACTGTAGACAGCTGTCTCGTTCCTGCACTGTGAGGATGCCGGGTTTGACACATACGCTAGTGTCAGGTGAAAAATGGTAGACCAAAAGTCTGCTCTTAGTCTGGGTATGAAACATAATCACACCTTTCGTCTACTGACATCTATGTAATAGAATCACTATCCCAGTATGAGAAAAAAACGCAAGGTAAAGTTGGAGAATACTGAAGAAAATATTTTTCGCAACCGAGTGATGCGAAAAATACAGGAAAAACAAGTACGGAAAGATAAATAAAATAAAAGGATTCGGGTGAGAGAATAGGAAGAAGATGTAGGCAATTTAATGATATAAAGACCTACGTGACAGAGATCCTGCTTGTGTGATCTGAGGGCGGAGATCGGAGCACTGATGGAGTTGTCCGTGTGCGATGAAGATAGTCCTTAAAACCAAAACCAAACCAAGTCAGTAATAATTAAAATAACGTAAGCAATAAACATTAACGACTGTTCTGACAGGACAGCGGATATATATATATATATATATATATATATATATATATATATATATATATATATATATATATATATATATATATATATATATATATATATATATATATATATATGGATTCTAAAGTATAGTATTATAACGTAAAAATATAGAAATTCTGTCGCGTACCCCTTGACCCACTGGGTACGCGCATCATATTTTGGGAAAAACTGAAGTATCCTATACTATAAAGTCATGCTTCTATCTATCTGTATGAACTCCGCACAAAGCTGGTTAAAATGACTTCCAAACTCGCTTAACAAGAGAAGAGCACTCTTTCTTTGGTACCTAATTCTAAATATGGTTTATGTACAAAATTAATTCATCAGACTGAAGGTTTAATGCAGAACTGAGGAAAGAGCACAAGGCATATGTTTGTAGATCATGACTAAGTTTAAAAGATAGTGATAAGCATAATGAATTATTTCGCTCTCTGCGTGTATATTTCTTCAAATATAATTAACAATATATAAATAAATAAATAATACACAAAGGTATGTTTCAGGCACTCGGTGAAAAATACAGAAGTAGAAGACTAGACAACAGAAAAACCTCAGAAGTTACAGGCTTTCTGGGAATCGAACCCAGGACCTTTCGAACGACACCACCGTCTAGCTACGGGAGCGAACCCTACTATCCTCTCTGTCAACTAGGCACCACAATATGACTATTATGATAGAAAATCATTGCCGCTTCGATACGACTTTAATTTACATAGCACGTGTGTGCCAGCTGACAATTTTCAACAACAGTGTCATTCGAATTCTCACTACACTTTCCTGTTCAACTTTCACCAGGAAACTTCCGCACATATTAAATTACCATTCCCATTTTTTTTTTCTTCCTATAACCAGCGGCACTCGAGCTTTCCAGCTCTTTCGGCCCAATGACATGTCATTGCGAGGCTGGGGGGTCAGTGGACTTTCCTTCCAACCCGGTCAGGAGCTTCGCTCCTTCCCATCCACACGGGATTTATGTGCAGGAGCCGTTCAGGTTATTCAGTCAAATTTCCGGTCGTAAACATTTCTTCAAACGCCGACGGCCGGGTTTGAACCATGAACACCTGGTCGCCAGTACAACGTCGTAGCCATTACACCAGCGCGGCTCCCTACCATTCCCAGTTATACAGGGTGTTCCACAAAAAAGCGGCCCCATTCACAAAGTGAAAGTAGCCAGATTTTTCAGCATTTTTCAATGTTTACAAATATGTCGGTTATAAAAGGTTCTAAGTAGTACTAGATTGACCTAAATTATTTTCCGTGATTGGACCGTGAGTATTTGAAAACCATCGTGTGTGTTTAAATAAACTGTCTCACAATGCCGTTTTCACTGCAAGAAAGGATAGCTATTGTTGAGAATTATATCCGTACGGGATCATTAAAAAAAAAACATCTGAAATTTTTGCATCAACGTTTTCTGGTTCTAAAATTCCTGCAAAGAGTAGCATACAGTTGATCTCAAAATGGCGTACAACAGGGTCGGTCGTTAATGCCAAAAAAATGTAGAGTGCCAACTGTTAGGCCGTCATATTTCTACAACGCTAGGACTACTTGGCCATTCACACTACTTCCGACACAATACGTCAGCATTCCATGACGTCACGGGCCGCATTTTCGTGGAACACACAAAAAGTCGGGAATTATTACCAAAAGCATGGGAACAATTACCCCGTGTAGTTCCCCGGGGGGTCTCTGATGAGACAAAGAAAGAATAGAAATACTGCTGCTTCAGGCATGTCGTACAAGGCAACTAATATGAGGTTTGCATGAGGTTGGCAACCTCATCATTTAAAACAGACTGCTCCAGATATCACCGCTGTAGGAGCATGTAAATGCTTGGTGTGGGCTTCCTGGAATGGGACCAGCTACAGTGGGTGGTAGCATGCTCCATAAGGAGCAACAAGGTAAATAATGATAACAATAATAACATTCATCTTGTGCACTATCAATGCGAAAGGTTAAGAATTGTGAACCCAAAGGTCAAGCCATATCCTATTGTTTTGCTCTGAAACAAGGGGGGGAAGGTGTGTGTGTGTGTGTGTGTGTGTGTGTGTGTGTGTGGATATTTAAAAACAAAAGACAAAAAAAAAAAAAAAAAAAATACAAACGAACACAATAGAAAGACAGCCAAAACGTAAAAGTGGTTCTTCAATGATTCATGAAACATTTGTTTAAAAAAAATGTCTTAAAGTGGTGCTTGCACAGAATATAAGAGTTTAATTACCAATAATTACTAATGTAGAACTAACAAAAAAACAACAACAACAATAACTGGACAAGTAATAAAACAACAGGTGTAAGAAAGACGCTGGCAATGAAAGGAACAGACACTGCAGAAGTCATCTGCTGGCATCACAAAGCAGTTCTCGATATGGAATTCTAATGGCAGAAGACATTTGGAGACCCAAAATAACAACGGGAAAAGATTACTGGGGAGAGACATGAAGAGAATAAAGAAGATAACTAGTAGGAATTCTCTATCTTCCCTCTGACGCAGACAAGTCAGGTCATGCAGGCAAAGAAGAAGGTCAGACCAGTTACGCTCCACAGGGAATAGAATTCGAGCTATTTTAAAAAGACATTAGCGTGTATGATTTATACCCCAGTAAAATCGCTCGTGTTATAAATGGTATGGGGGTGATTTTGAAGAGAGTGCGACAGATTGGATGGAATGAAAGAATAAAATCTATATGATAGTCTATGAAATCAAAGAAACTGCCTCTCCTCGGGAAATAATCTACTAGAAATCCTTAATGCAAAGAGAATTCTGGCAACTAAAAGTATATTTTCTGAACCATAAACTCTTTCTCGGGAATCCTACAAAAGGACTATGTAAAGTACATAAAGTTTGAGAAAGGAGATTTGGTGTCCATCCACATTAACTAAAATATCCCGACCCACTGTAAATTAGTTTGTTTACGGCTCAGCCCCCAGGGTGTAGATCTATGTTTAAAATAAAATACAGCCCGAATAAAGGTAACAAGGAAAAAAAAAATTAACAACAGACTCTGTTATGTTGGATTTAAAAAAAAAGATAATAGATTCTCACAACTCTTAAAGATTTAAAAATCAACAAAATAATGTGTGCTCTTGTGGTTAGAAAAAAAAAACTATGGTCATCATATGGACCAGGAGATCTCTTCTATTGTAGTTTTGCTGATAAGCATTATACTCAACTCTCCAAGGTCTTTAGTAGCTGCTGAGATGATTTTTGGTCTGACTCTCTTGGTTTGGTCTGTCCCAGCACTGGGGTACAGGTAAACAGTTCAATGGGTTCAGAGGGTGGCATAGTTTGCTTCCCTGGACTCAGTGCACATCACAAACACGGATGGAGTAAGTCAGCCCTGCTGAATACCTTTTCTGCTTACTGGACTATGACTCAGGTTAGAGTCACCTGGTATGACAACCTAGAGTTGTACTCTGGTATGGGATGGTTGGTAAGGAATGGGTTACCTGGTTGGTAGGGTATGGTTTGGTAACCTGGTTGATAGGGTATGGTTGGTAGGGTAACCTTTGGTACTGTGGACTCGCAACCTGGTTTGTACCCTGGACCCATAACCTGGTTTGTACCCTGGACCGATAAGCGTCCATCAGAAATCAAATTAAAACAATCATAGCTAACATTCAATAACAAAGTGTTATATAGTATCTATGAAATACTCCTACTTAACTGACATTATAAGCGCAGTGATTTTCAATATGTGGGCAACTAGTTTCACAAACTGTGATGTCTGGGACTGTGGTCATCAATGGCTTGAGAACCACTGGGTTATAGTTTCCCATGCTGTAGTAAAACCTTTTGGTGGTCATGGCTGCCAAGGTCTGAGAACCACTGATTTACTTTTCTGCCACTTGAGCAGTAAAATCATTTTGATGGTAGTCATGATCTTAAGGGCTTGAGAACCGCCGGCTTACATTTTGTCAGACAAGTAGTAAATTCATTAAATAGCTCAATAATTGTAATCATTCTTAAAGTTCTGGTTCCTGTCAAAAATATCATTCATATAACTGATAATAGAATAGTTCTTCAATCATCAAACATGGTATATGCATAGAAGTGCATTAAAAACGTATAAAGAATATTCCATGATGAAAACACGAATGCCCAATATGAGACAAAGAGATAAGAAATGTGATTGAGAACACACTTATCAAGTTTGTAGTCTTGACAAAGAACAATGGAACATATAAGAAATAGAAAGTACAAGGACCACTATGATACTTTCTGTTCTGCTTAGTTCAGTAATACAAATCCCAAAGTAACAATAAAATTATACATGAACTATTTACGATCCCGTTGCACGCCCATTGAGGCATATTGGTAATACGGTGTTAGGCCCGTATTTTCCTGACCATCGGCACACTGGGGGTGATGTGGTCAGCATGACGCCGGCCGCCTTAACCTTCCCAGAGTTGTTCTGGTACCCAATTCACGAGGCTGGGTCGACCCCGGAGCCGTTTGCCGTCTAAAAAAAATTCCACCTCAACTGGGGATCGAACCATGGACCACCGAGCTAGGAAGCCAGTGCACTAACCACTGCGCTACCACGGTTCCCACGAACTATTTAAACCTGTCTTATTTCTGCCATGATGTGAGAAGAAGATCAGTGATTAATTATGACTTCAGTGATCTCATACATTAGAAATAGTTGAGTAACATGTAAATATGCAAATAACAATTATTGTCATGCTATACAGAGCTTCTACAAGTCTTGCAGAAATTATGTGAGGACAGCAAACCATAAGTCAGAAGAGTTCAGGACCACCACTGGTATAAGACAAGGTGATATCCTGTCACCTTATCTTTTCATACTCCTCATGGACGATGTTATCAAGGCATGTAAGGAGAGAACAAGAAAGTATTCAGTGGGGTACTGGAAGATGAGACAGGTATGTATTTCAGAGCTGGCATTTGCTGATGATGTTGCCCTGATTGCTAAATCAGAGGCACATCTCCAATCCAACCTGCAAGTCTGGAAGGAAGAGCTGGAGAAGAGAGGGAAGGTCATAAGCAGCTCTAAAACAAAATCCATGGTGATATCACGAGAAGAAAGAAGACATCAGATTAAGCTGGGAGAACAGGTCCTGGAGCAGGTCGACCACTTTAAATATCTCGGAGCTGTTATAGACCGAAAGGGGGGCATCAAAGAAGAGTTGGCCACTCGAAAAGCAGCAGCTGGGAGACTTTTTCAGGCCATAAATCGAGGATTCTTCAGCAAGAGAGAGGTTGGTAAGAAAACGAAGATGGCGGTATACCGCTCCACTTATGTCCCAGTCTTGACATATGGATGCGAGTCATGGGCAATTACTACAACCCACAAAAGCCAGATCCAAACCTCAGAAATTAAGAATCTGAGGAAGGTGGTTGAAGTAACAAGAAGAGACATGGTCCGCAACCAGACGATACGTCAAGGCCTAAAATCCCACCCCCTGCAGACCCAAGTAGAACAGTCCCAACTAAGATGGTTTGGCCATATCTGCAGAATGGGAGAAGATCGGCTACCACGACATGGGAAACAAAGAGCCAGGGATCCAGACCCCCAGAGTCCGCTGGGAGGACAACATTAGACAATCTTTGAAGGACCGAGGACTAGAATGGAACCAGGCCAGGAGGAAGACTGCCGATAGGATAGTCTGGCGCTCTCTCTTCCAAACCTCTACACCTCACGGTAGAAGGGGAACGACTAAGTAAGTAAGTAAGACAAAAGAAAACAGTCGGTGAGAGAGTGGAACACTAAAAATGGGAACTAAGGTAATGCCAAGAAGGCATTCCTCGAGGCGAGTCTCTTACCGTAACGAAATTTGTTTATAACTAGAGAGTGATTAAAACGTCATTTCAAATTTTTAAACTGTTACATCTTCACTCAAATCCAAATAATTTCTATGAAACAAACGACAAAATAAAGACAATAAACGGCCGTTTTATTACATAGAATGCTATGTCACATTAACAGTACAGATCAACGTGAGATCCAGGCTGTTCAACAAATGATTTCATAGCAGGTATCAATTTTTGATATCTCTTGTAAAGACTGTTTATTGATCATTTTAGATTATATTTTAATTTGTTTGGGGGTGGGGGGGGGGGGGGGGGGGGGGGGGGGGGGGAACTTAAAACCAAATGGTGGTATTTGTTTCGTTTATATACTAGTGGGGATATACAAATGTAAAAACCGAGACTGATTTTTCCATCCGACTGAGCCATAACTTTTTTTTATGACCAAAAAATCCACTATGAAAGTGACAGTTCATTCTTACTTACTTACTTAGTCGTTCCCCTTCTACCGTGAGGTCCTTCAAAGATTGTCTAATGTTGTCCTCCCAGCGGACTCTGGGTCGTCCTGGAGGTCTGGATCCCTGGCTCTTTGTTTCCCATGCTTGTCGTGGTAGCCGATCTTCTCCCATTCTGCAGACATGGCCAAACCATCTTAGTTGGGACTGTTCTATTTGGGTCTGCAGCTGATGGGATTTTAGGCCTTGACGGATCGTCTGGTTGCGGACCATGTCTCTTCTTGTTACTTCAACCACTTTCCTCAGATACCTCATTTCTGAGGTTTGGATCTGGCTTTTGTGGGTTGTAGTCATTGCCCACGACTCGCATCCATATGTCACAACTGGGACATAGGTGGAGCGGTATACAGCCATCTTCGTTTTCTTACCAACCTCTTTCTTGCTGAGGAATCCACGATTTATGGCCTGAAAAAGTCTCCCAGCCGCTGCTTTTCGAGTGGCCAACTCTTCTTTGATGCCTCCCTTTCGGTCTATAATAGCTCCGAGATATTTAAAGTGGTCAACCTGCTCCAGGACCTGTTCTCCCAACTTAATCTGATGTTTTCTTTCTTCTCGTGATATCACCATGGATTTTGTTTTAGAGCTGCTTATGACCATCCCTCTCTTCTCCAGCTCTTCCTTCCAGACTTGCAGGTTGGATTGGAGATGTGCCTCTGATTTAGCAATCAGGGCAACATCATCAGCAAATGCCATCTCCGAAATATAGACCTGTCTCATCTTCCAGTACCCCACTGAATACTTTCTTGTTCTCTCCTTACATGCCTTGATGACATCGTCCATAAGGAGTATGAAGAGGTAAGGTGATAGGATATCACTTTGTCTTACACCAGTGGTGGTCCTGAACTCTTCTGACTTATGGTTTGCTGTCCTCACATAATTTCTGCAAGACTTGTAGAAGCTCTGTATAGCATGAATCAGAGGTGCTGGAATATTCTTCCTTGCCAAACAGTCCCAAAGTTTGCTCCAAGGGACCCTGTCAAACGCCTTTTCCAGATCTATGAAACAAAGATGGATCTCACTCTTATACTCAAGGGCCTTTTTCACTCAGCTGTCTGAGTGTGAAGATTAGGTCTTGAGTACTTCGGTTTGCTCGGAATCCGCACTGGACCTCATCCAATTGTGGCTCAGCTAGGCGTCGGAGTCTCTGCTCTAGGATTCTAGAGTAGATTTTACCAGGGACACTGAGAAGGGATATGCCTCTATGGTTTCCACATTGTCGATTGTCTCCCTTTTTGAAAATTGGTGTTATGATGGCAATCTCCCAATCCTTTGGTATGGTCTTGTTGCACCATGCTGCCTGTAGGACCTTTAAGAGTAATAGGTCGCCTGATGCTCCCATGTACTTAACCATTTCTGGTGTTATACCATCATGCCCTGCTGCTTTGCCCATCTTGATTTTCTCCAGTGCTGCCCTCAGTTCTTCCATCTTTATGTCATCTTCACCATCATTGGTTTTCTCTTCTGTGCTAGTGTTTATTATTTCTGATGCTTCATCATGCTCACCATCCAGGAGTTCTGAGAAATATTCTTTCCATCTTTCCATTACTTCCTTCGGGGCAGTAAGCAATTTGCCTTGCTTGTCCTTTATAAATTTGAGAGGGCATTGTTTTTCTTTCCTCATGTTCTTTAGGGTCTTATAGAACAATTTCTGGTTTTCTTGTGCATCTTTTTCTAGCTTTTCTCCAAATTCTTCCCAGGACTTCTGTTTTTGCTGCTAGCACTTTGTTCTTTGCTTCTGTTCTGAGTGTCACATATTCTCTATATTTTTCCATTTGTCCTGTTGTGTTTTTAGCTCCCAAGTATTGTTTCCATGCCATTTTCTTCTCTCTTATTTTCTCTTTGACTTCCTCTGTCCACCAAGGTGTCCTCTTTCTCTGGTTCCCAAGTCGGACTTCACCGCATGCTTCTGCAGCAGCTGTCTTTATGATATCCTTGAATTTATTCCAGAGGGTTTCCAAGTCATCAGGTCGTTCTTCTGTGTTGCTCACCGCTGTAGCAATAAGCCCCTGATATCTGGTCTTAATTTCTGGCTCTCTAAGCTTGTAGGTCCTAATGCTCATTTCTCCTGCTCGTTTACTTGGTTTCTTGCAGTTCATTCGACTATTATAACCTTATATTCTTCTTCATCGCTTGCCCTCAAGTTTGCTTAGAAATACAACTACACTTCGACCGTGAGATAATTTATGTATGACTTTATCTAAACTGCGACTGTAACAATTGCTTCATGAACAGCTACCTTGCAACCGTAACATAATTTGTCTATGGTCGTTGTAGTGGTGTTTGATGGTATTGTATGATGTTGATATTACTAAATGTAATTGTATGAGGCCAGCTGTGAAGGCTCCTGAGATAAAATGTAGTTGAGAATTGTCAGAAGGCCTTTCTTGCTACCACTACGACCTCACACTTAATTTTTTTTAATGAATGTGGCTACGTAAAGTGTCTAGGGTTATGATATGTAGTGTGGTGTAATAGGTTATAGATATACCCACAGATATTTAACAAGACTAATAATATTAATAAATGTTAAAATACACTGAACTAACTCACGTGTGTAAAATTTTTGATAAAAATTATATTACATTTATTTTGTTCTGGATCAATTTTTTAGGTTGACCAGAACTTAAAAGGATTTAGAGATTATGAAAGAAATGCATGGAATATTATATCATAAATGCAATAGTGTACATATATATGTACTATACTAGTTAGTTTTATTAAAATGTTCTAGTAGTCATCTACTTGGGAGGATAGTTACTGTTTGTGCTGTTGGGGTGGCCTCATCACACCTGTCTATATTGACTACCCAGTGTCCAGAAAATGGTGGGGAATTTTTTATGGGGTAATTAGTAAACTACACAGCTTTGGTGAATGACCAGCAGACCAGAGGCTCACTCATCTTATATTTGTAGCTCTGGTGCTGAAAACTGATGGTCCCACCTCTCCGTGCTGGCGGGCAATAATGGTGGTCTCTGTCACAAGTACTGCACAGATACACTCGAGTAAAGTCACCAACTGAATAGTCACTGCTTTGTTGACAACAGAACTCGCAGCTCTGCAATCAAAGTATGGGCCATGTGTCAAAATCTATTCTCTACCCACGTCTGGACACAACACTGACACAACAACCACATCATACAGACAGGTCAGATCTCTCTGACCAAACAGCACATTTACCATGGTGGTTTTTACATCGAGAATAGGATCCTCCCAGACGAGAATGTTCTGAAAAATATTTTATTAGTGGTGTGGTCTGCCCTAAAAGAGGATAGGTAAT